>CM026393.1:10279980-10325923 GCA_014843695.1 Archivesica marissinica
TATACTTCTTCTCATCTTCTTGCAACGGTATTTGGTGGTAAGCACTTTTGATGTCTAGAGTACTGAACACGCAGTATTTACCAACAGCAGAAACAAGTTCATCGATCTTTGGAAATGGATAAGCATCTAGTTCTGTGAATTTATTGATTGTCTGCGAATAATCGATTACAAGACGCTTTTTGTGTCGTTCGTTGGTGGTCACAAGTACTTGAGCCCGCCAAGCAGAAGTACAGGGCTCAATTATTCCTTCACTGAGTAAGTGCCTTGTTTCATCCTCTATAAACTTCTTATCATCTGCACTGTATCGACCAGATTTAGTTGCAATCGGGTGACAGTCATTAGACAGATTAGCAACAAGTCGAGGTGGTTCAATGTTAGCAGAAGCCAAGCTACAAACAGTATTCTTGATATCGATGGGTTGGCCTGTACCTCCAAAACTGATTGAAACACAGCATAGAGTATCTAGCACAGACAAGCAAACATTCTTGTATTTTTGATTATCATAGTTCAATGACACATCACAAACACAATATATTGCACTGGTTAGCGAACTTGAGGCCATTGAGACAACCCCTGATGCTGGTATGATGGTCAGATTCAACAATTTAGCCAATTTCATGTCCATGAAACTTTGAGAACTTCCAGTGTCAGACCAATGCTTTACACTTCCTGTTGTTTATTGATACGTCAATAATAGCTTTAGCCAAACATTGTGGAGCAGCAGCTGTCACTACTGCGAGTACAGGTGTACATGATGCGGAGGTTCCTTTTGAATTTACAGTTGGAGAACGGCAAACCTTGGCAAAATGTCCCTGTTTTTGACAGTTCGAACAAGTCGCTTCCCTTGCATATACCACATACTGGTTTAGAAACCCTACTTGCATATACCACATACTGGTTTAGAAACCCTACTTGCATATACCACATACTGGTTTAGAAACCCTACTTGCATATACTGGTTTAGAAACCCTACTTGCATATACCACATACTGGTTTGTTTTTCAGGCTGTTGATAAAGTCAAAGAACTGGCTGTAAAAATAAAGAGAAGTAACCCAGAGTAAGTTTATACAGTATGTTTATACAGTTGACAATATGTTTATACAGTTATACAGTATGTTTATACAGTTGACAATATGTTTATACAGTTGACAGTTATACAGTACGTTTATACAGTTGACAATATGTTTATACAGTTGACAGTATGTTTATACAGTTGACAGTCTGTTTATACAATTGACAGTCTGTTTATACAGTTGACAGTATGTTTATACAATTGACAGTATGTTTATACAATTGACAGTATGTTTATACAATTGACAGTCTGTTTGTACAATTGACAGTCTGTTTATTCAATTGACAGTCTGTTTATACAATTGAGTCTGTTTATACAATTGACAGTCTGTTTATACAATTGACAGTATGTTTATATAGTTATTGCCTTGTTGCTGTATCATTCCCTAGTTGCTGTATCATTCCCTAGTTACTGTATCATTCCCTAGTTACTGTATCATACCCTAGTTGCTGTATCATTCCCTAGTTACTGTATCATTGCCTAGTTACTGTATCATTCCCTTGTTACTGTATCATTCCCTAGTTACTGTATCGTTCCCTAGTTGCTGTATCATTCCCTAGTTGCTGTATCATTCCCTAGTTGCTGTATCATTCCCTAGTTGCTGTATCATTGCCTAGTTACTGTATCATTCCCTAGTTGCTGTATCATTCCCTAGTTACTGTATCATTGCCTAGTTGCTGTATCATTCCCTAGTTGCTGTATCATTGCCTAGTTGCTGTATCATTCCCTAGTTGCTGTATCATTCCCTAGTTGCTGTATCATTCCCTAGTTACTGTATCATTCCCTAGTTGCTGTATCATTGCCTAGTTGCTGTATCATTGCCTAGTTGCTGTATCATTCCCTAGTTGCTGTATCATTCCCTAGTTGCTGTATCATTCCCTAGTTGCTGTATCATTGCCTAGTTGCTGTATCATTCCCTAGTTGCTGTATCATTCCCTAGTTACTGTATCATTCCCTAGTTACTATATATATTTCAGTGATCAAAGACACATGCTGTTGAAATGTGCTGCTACATCCCTCAGCTCCAAACTTGTATCTCATCAAAAAGAATTCTTCTCCAAAATGGTTGTAGATGCTGTTCTGATGTTGGATGAGTTACTTCCCCTGAATATGATTGGTGTGAAGAAAATCACAGGTGGAGCTTTAGAGGTATGTATCTCCATACTTGGGTTAGACGTTGATTTTCTGCTCGTCCGTCAAAACTTTGTCCGGACCAGATCTTCTAATCCTGGGGATTGATTTTGCTCAATTTCATAGTACTTAATGGCCAGTATCTGCCTGGCACCTAGTACTTAATGGCCAGTATCTGCCTGGCACCTAGTGCTTAATAGGGCTGCGTATTGCCAGACCCCTTCCGATACAATACGTATTGCAATACGGGACTGCCGATACGATACGATACAGGCAATATCGGAGAACGGATCCAGCCTTAGGGTCATAGCAAATGACCTCTCTATGTGAGTACTTGACCTCCGTTTGAGTCCTGTGTTGTCTGGGCTACTGTAGGATAGAGTAACGTCAATGATGCTCATGATGTCAACATGTATTTGTTTATAGGACATTTGTTATTTAGCGCTGATTTTGACGTTTTGGATCCGTCTAATCAAGGTAGTAAAAATACTAAAAATAACCAACAAAGTCATTCAGAGTAGAACAGTATTAAGTTATTAATCAATAAAGTTTTTATAGATTTCTCTATATCCCCCCTCCCCCCCCCAAACAATACCTAGATCTTAATACTTTGAAGGTCACTATCAAGAAGATTTTTCTTCAAAAAGATCAAAGAATCAACACGCTCTGGGTCTAGCTCTGAAAATATATAGATCTAGTTCTTGTATGAGGCTATGAGCATAGGCCTACAGGTAATAAAAACAACTAAAGGGTACAGATTTTGTTTATTAGCCTACATATACCAAACCATACAATAAATAATGGATTAGCTCTAGATTTATAATTCCAAGCTCTTGCAAATCTGGGATCCCAACTATTATATGGTTCTCCGAGTCCGCGTCCGTTGCTAAAAATAGCAATGTCATCCGGAAGTCAACAAGGTCAAATAATTCGAAAAATACAACTCGTAGATTTTAAGCCCGATTTAAAATGTGTAAAACTAAAGACCTGTTTCAATGTGGCGACGTTTTTATTGTTAAACACCACTTTAAAAATTCGAACTTGCGTGATAGCTTTAACGCTAGCTCTGCAGCAGCAGGTGCACGCTTTGAGGAATGCTAAAAATAACAGGAAAGTTTTGCTCATTTAGCGAACGTTTTCAAGTATTTTAATTAGAATCGGTTGAAAAAACACACAATGGAATTTTAATCTTCGATATACGCGATAGAGACCCTCCCGATACGATACGCATATACGTTCGTCAGCATATACCGGTATATCGCCGCAGCCCTAGTGCTTAATGGCCAGTATCTGCCTGGCACCTAGTGCTTAATGGCCAGTATCTGCCTGGCACCTAGTACTTAATGGCCAGTATCTGCCTGGTACCTAGTACTTAATGGTGTATCTGCCTGGCACCTAGTACTTAATGGCCAGTATCTGCCTGGTACCTAGTGCTTAATGGCCAGTATCTGCCTGGTACCTAGTGCTTAATGGCCAGTATCTGCCTGGCACCTGGTGCTTAATGGCCAGTATCTGCCTGGTACCTAGTGCTTAATGGCCAGTATCTGCCTGGCACCTAGTACTTAATGGCCAGTATCTGCCTGGCACCTAGTACTTAATGGCCAGTATCTGCCTGGTACCTAGTACTTAATGGCCAGTATCTGCCTGGTACCTAGTGCTTAATGGCCAGTATCTGCCTGGTACCTAGTACTTAATGGCCAGTATCTGCCTGGCACCTAGTACTTAATGGCCAGTATCTGCCTGGTACCTAGTGCTTAATGGCCAGTATCTGCCTGGCACCTAGTGCTTAATGGCCAGTGTCTGCCTGGTACCTAGTGCTTAATGGCCAGTATCTGCCTGGCACCTGGTGCTTAATGGCCAGTATCTGCCTGGCACCTAGTACTTAATGGCCAGTATCTGCCTGGTACCTAGTGCTTAATGGCCAGTATCTGCCTGGCACCTAGTACTTAATGGCCAGTATCTGCCTGGTACCTAGTACTTAATGGCCAGTATCTGCCTGGTACCTAGCCGGATAGTATCTGCCTGGTACCTAGCCGGATGTCACGGCAACATTAAGTTTGAATGTGAAATATAGGTATAATATTTCCAATCTGAGCTGTAACTTCTTTGGCTATGGAGATTTTTTAACTAATGTGCCACAAATGTTCGCCATAATTGGGAAGAGCCGTCTCTGATGTTGTAAGAACTTGTGGCTCCACCCTTGTTTGCTTTCTTTGTATATATTGTATGTAGATTCTGTGTCATAATAGAGCAATATAAAATCTGATTAAACAAAGAAAAACAATTAATGTTCGCTGTATAGAGGTGATGTGGTGTATCATGCACATGACAGGTGCGTAGCTTCCATGGTCATACTTTGAGTTTTATTGCGAGATATAGGTACAATATTTCCGGTCCCAGCTGTTTCTTCTTCAGCTATGGAGGGATTTCGAACTAATGTGCCCCACATGTTTGCCATATAAAGGTGATGTATCGTACACAAGATGTCATATATAGGTGATGCATCGTACACAAGATGCCATATATAGGTGATGTATCGTACACACGATGCCATATATAGGTGATGCATCGTACACAAGATGCCATATAAAGGTGATGTATCGTACACAAGATGCCATATATAGGTGATGCATCGTACACAAGATGCCATATATAGGTGATGTATCGTACACAAGATGCCATATATAGGTGATGCATCGTACACAAGATGCCATATATAGGTGATGTATCGTACACAAGATGTCATATATAGGTGATGCATCGTACACAAGATGCCATATATAGGTGATGTATCGTACACAAGATGCCATATATAGGTGATGTATCGTACACAAGATGCCATATATAGGTGATGTATCGTACACAAGATGCCATATATAGGTGATGTATCGTACACAAGATGCCATATATAGGTGATGCATCGTACACAAGATGCCATATATAGGTGATGTATCGTACACAAGATGTCATATATAGGTGATGCATCGTACACAAGATGCCATATATAGGTGATGCATCGTACACAAGATGTCATATATAGGTGATGCATCGTACACAAGATGCCATATATAGGTGATGTATCGTACACAAGATGCCATATATAGGTGATGTATCGTACACAAGATGCCATATATAGGTGATGTATCGTACACAAGATGCCATATATAGGTGATGTATCGTACACAAAATGCCATATATAGGTGATGTATAGGTGATGCATCGTACACAAGATGCCATATATAGGTTATGTATCGTACACAAGATGCCATATATAGGTGATGTATCGTACACAAGATGCCATATATAGGTGATGTATCGTACACAAGATGCCATATATAGGTGATGTATCGTACACAAGATGCCATATATAGGTGATGTATCGTACACAAGATGCCATATATAGGTGATGTATCGTACACAAGATGTCATATATAGGTGATGTATCGTACACAAGATGTCATATATAGGTGATGCATCGTACACAAGATGTCATATATAGGTGATGTATCGTACACAAGATGCCATATATAGGTGATGTATCGTACACACGATGCCATATATAGGTGATGCATCGTACACAAGATGTCATATATAGGTGATGTATCGTACACAAGATGCCATATATAGGTGATGTATCGTACACAAGATGCCACATATAGGTGATGCATCGTACACAAGATGCCATATATAGGTGATGTATCGTACACAAGATGTCATATATAGGTGATGTATCGTACACAAGATGCCATATATAGGTGATGTATCGTACACAAGATGCCATATATAGGTGATGTATCGTACACAAGATGCCATATATAGGTGATGTATCGTACACAAGATGCCATATATAGGTGATGTATCGTACACAAGATGCCATATATAGGTGATGTATCGTACACAAGATGTCATATATAGGTGATGTATAGGTGATGTATCGTACACAAGATGCCATATATAGGTGATGTATCGTACACAAGATGCCATATATAGGTGATGTATCGTACACAAGATGCCATATATAGGTGATGTATCGTACACAAGATGCCATATATAGGTGATGTATAGGTGATGCATCGTACACAAGATGCCATATATAGGTGATGTATCGTACACAAGATGCCATATATAGGTGATGCATCGTACACAAGATGCCATATATAGGTGATGTATCGTACACAAGATGCCATATATAGGTGATGTATCGTACACAAGATGCCATATATAGGTGATGTATCGTACACAAGATGTCGTATATAGGTGATGTATCGTACACAAGATGCCATATATAGGTGATGTATCGTACACAAGATGTCATATATAGGTGATGTATCGTACACAAGATGCCATATATAGGTGATGTATCGTACACAAGATGCCATATATAGGTGATGTATCGTACACAAGATGTCATATATAGGTGATGTATCGTACACAAGATGCCATATATAGGTGATGTATCGTACACAAGATGCCATATATAGGTGATGTATCGTACACAAGATGTCATATATAGGTGATGTATCGTACACAAGATGCCATATATAGGTGATGCATCGTACACAAGATGTCATATATAGGTGATGCATCGTACACAAGATGCCATATATAGGTGATGTATCGTACACAAGATGCCATATATAGGTGATGTATCGTACACAAGATGCCATATATAGGTGATGTATCGTACACAAGATGCCATATATAGGTGATGTATCGTACACAAGATGCCATATATAGGTGATGTATAGGTGATGCATCGTACACAAGATGCCATATATAGGTTATGTATCGTACACAAGATGCCAATATAGGTGATGTATCGTACACAAGATGCCATATATAGGTGATGTATCGTACACAAGATGCCATATATAGGTGATGTATCGTACACAAGATGCCATATATAGGTGATGTATCGTACACAAGATGCCATATATAGGTGATGTATCGTACACAAGATGTCATATAGGTGATGTATCGTACACAAGATGTCATATATAGGTGATGCATCGTACACAAGATGTCATATATAGGTGATGTATCGTACACAAGATGCCATATATAGGTGATGTATCGTACACACGATGTCATATATAGGTGATGCATCGTACACAAGATGTCATATATAGGTGATGTATCGTACACAAGATGCCATATATAGGTGATGTATCGTACACAAGATGCCACATATAGGTGATGCATCGTACACAAGATGCCATATATAGGTGATGTATCGTACACAAGATGTCATATATAGGTGATGTATCGTACACAAGATGCCATATATAGGTGATGTATCGTACACAAGATGCCATATATAGGTGATGTATCGTACACAAGATGCCATATATAGGTGATGTATCGTACACAAGATGCCATATATAGGTGATGTATCGTACACAAGATGCCATATATAGGTGATGTATCGTACACAAGATGTCATATATAGGTGATGTATAGGTGATGTATCGTACACAAGATGCCATATATAGGTGATGTATCGTACACAAGATGCCATATATAGGTGATGTATCGTACACAAGATGCCATATATAGGTGATGTATCGTACACAAGATGCCATATATAGGTGATGTATAGGTGATGCATCGTACACAAGATGCCATATATAGGTGATGTATCGTACACAAGATGTCATATATAGGTGATGCATCGTACACAAGATGCCATATATAGGTGATGTATCGTACACAAGATGCCATATATAGGTGATGTATCGTACACAAGATGCCATATATAGGTGATGTATCGTACACAAGATGTCGTATATAGGTGATGTATCGTACACAAGATGCCATATATAGGTGATGTATCGTACACAAGATGTCATATATAGGTGATGTATCGTACACAAGATGCCATATATAGGTGATGTATCGTACACAAGATGCCATATATAGGTGATGTATCGTACACAAGATGTCATATATAGGTGATGTATCGTACACAAGATGCCATATATAGGTGATGTATCGTACACAAGATGCCATATATAGGTGATGTATCGTACACAAGATGCCATATATAGGTGATGTATCGTACACAAGATGCCATATATAGGTGATGCATCGTACACAAGATGCCATATATAGGTGATGTATCGTACACAAGATGTCATATATAGGTGATGTATCGTACACAAGATGCCATATATAGGTGATGCATCGTACACAAGATGCCATATATAGGGATGTATCGTACACAAGATGTCATATATAGGTGATGTATCGTACACAAGATGCCATATATAGGTGATGTATCGTACACAAGATGCCATATATAGGTGATGTATCGTACACAAGATGCCATATATAGGTGATGTATCGTACACAAGATGTCATATATAGGTTATGTATCGTACACAAGATGCCATATATAGGTGATGTATCGTACACAAGATGCCATATATAGGTGATGCATCGTACACAAGATGCCATATATAGGTGATGCATCGTACACAAGATGTCATATATAGGTGATGCATCGTACACAAGATGTCATATATAGGTGATGTATCGTACACAAGATGTCATATATAGGTGATGTATAGGTGATGCATCGTACACAAGATGCCATATATAGGTGATGTATCGTACACAAGATGCCATATATAGGTGATGTATCGTACACAAGATGTCATATATAGGTGATGTATCGTACACAAGATGCCATATATAGGTGATGTATCGTACACAAGATGTCATATATAGGTGATGTATCGTACACAAGATGTCATATATAGGTGATGTATCGTACACAAGATGTCATATATAGGTGATGTATCGTACACAAGATGCCATATATAGGTGATGTATCGTACACAAGATGCCATATATAGGTGATGCATCGTACACAAGATGCCATATATAGGTGATGTATCGTACACAAGATGTCATATATAGGTGATGCATCGTACACAAGATGCCATATATAGGTGATGCATCGTACACAAGATGCCATATATAGGTGATGCATCGTACACAAGATGTCATATATAGGTGATGTATCGTACACAAGATGTCATATATAGGTGATGTATAGGTGATGCATCGTACACACGATGCCATATATAGGTGATGCATCGTACACAAGATGTCATATATAGGTGATGCATCGTACACAAGATGCCATATATAGGTGATGCATCGTACACAAGATGTCATATATAGGTGATGTATCGTACACAAGATGCCATATATAGGTGATGCATCATACACAAGATGCCATATATAGGTGATGTATCGTACACAAGATGCCATATATAGGTGATGTATCGTACACAAGATGCCATATATAGGTGATGCATCGTACACAAGATGCCATATATAGGTGATGCATCGTACACAAGATGCCATATATAGGTGATGTATCGTACACAAGATGCCATATATAGGTGATGTATCGTACACAAGATGCCATATATAGGTGATGTATCGTACACAAGATGCCATATATAGGTGATGCATCGTACACAAGATGTCATATATAGGTGATGTATCGTACACAAGATGCCATATATAGGTGATGTATCGTACACAAGATGCCACATATAGGTGATGCATCGTACACAAGATGCCATATATAGGTGATGCATCGTACACAAGATGCCATATATAGGTGATGTATCGTACACACGATGCCATATATAGGTGATGTATCGTACACAAGATGCCATATATAGGTGATGTATCGTACACACGATGCCATATATAGGTGATGCATCGTACACAAGATGTCATATATAGGTGATGTATCGTACACAAGATGCCATATATAGGTGATGCATCGTACACAAGATGCCATATATAGGTGATGTATCGTACACAAGACCTACGTCCGTAGCTTCACGGTCACTGTCACACTTGGAGCTTAAATGTGAAATATATGTATCATATTTCTCGTCTGAGCCTAGCCGGGGAATAGGCGTCGATATATTTTGCCTGGTCAGCCAAATAAATATATTTATACACAAGAGACTATTAATTGGGCTGTATTGGGTTTCTGATCATATCAACGCCTACGGAAAAGTGGTGGATTGTCCGTGTAATTATTGACTCGCATTAATCCTATTAGTAGACCTATTAGCACGTGATTAATGACGTACTTGAATCGAAAGCGAGGCACTGCAATGTTGATAAAACTTTATAATTGGCTGTCATTGTTTACGGGTCAACGTAACGATAAATAGTTTTAAAAAGTACAATGTGCGTCTGATTGACATATTTACTCAAGATTTAAGTTGTCCTTAGTTCAATTACGCCGAATCGACCCATTACCATCTAAACGTAATATTTAAAATCCGCCATCTCGTCGATATAACACAGAAACGGGACATTATATGTTTGCAATGTAAATGAGTCTACGGGCGCATTCGTGTATATTCGGAAATGATCGTGTATAATCGTGCCTTTTCGGCGATTTCCGATAGAATTCCGTTTTTATATTTAGCGATATTACATTGTAGAGAAGAGTTGTCGTTCTTCAAATCTACACCCTCGTAAAAGTGGTTGTATGTAGATGGTGCTACAATCGGAAATCCAGTTTCCCCAGGCTGTCATTTTGCCAGAAGTTTAAAAGTGAAAAATCGACAGACTGGAACCAAGGCTAGTCTGAGCCGTATCTTCTGGTCTGAGCCGTATCTTCTGGTCTGAGCCGTATCTTCTTCTGGTCTGAGCCGTATCGTCTTCTGGTCTGAGCCGTATCTTCTTTTGCTCTGACCCGTATCTTCTTCTGGTCTGAGCCGTATCTTCTTCTGGTCTGAGCCGTATCTTCTTCTGCTCTGAGCCGTATCTTCTTCTGCTCTGAGCCGTATCTTCTGCTCTGAGCCTTATCTTCTTCTGGTCTGAGCCATATCTTCTTCTGGTCTGAGCCGTATCTTCTTTTGCTCTGACCCGTATCTTCTTTTGCTCTGACCCGTATCTTCTTCTGGTCGGACCCGTATCTTCTTTTGCTCTGACCCGTATCTTCTTTTGCTCTGACCCGTATCTTCTTTTGCTCTGACCCGTATCTTCTTTTGCTCTGAGCCGTATCTTCTTCTGATCTGTATAGAGTGTGTGTTAATCACCCCTCACATTGTATAGAGTGTGTATTAATCACCCCTCACTCTGTATAGAGTGTGTATTAATCACCCCTCACTCTGTATAGAGTGTGTATTAATCACCCCTCACTCTGTATAGAGTGTGTATTAATCACCCCTCACTCTGTATAGAGTGTGTATTAATCACCCCTCACTCTGTATAGAGTGTGTATTAATCACCCCTCACTCTGTATAGAGTGTGTGTTAATCACCCCTCACTCTGTATTGTGTGTGTTAATCACCCCTCACTCTGGCTAGTGTGTGTTAATCACCCCTCACTCTGTATTGTGTGTATTAATCACCCCTCACTCTGTATAGAGTGTGTATTAATCACCCCTCACTCTGTATAGAGTGTGTGTTAATCACCCCTCACTCTGTATTGTGTGTGTTAATCACCCCTCACTCTGTATTGTGTGTGTTAATCACCCCTCACTCTGTATAGAGTGTGTGTTAATCACCCCTCACTCTGTATAGAGTGTGTATTAATCACCCCTCACTCTGTATAGAGCGTGTGTTAATCACCCCTCACTCTGTATTGTGTGTGTTAATCACCCCTCACTCTGTATTGTGTGTGTTAATCACCCCTCACTCTGGCTAGTGTGTGTTAATCACCCCTCACTCTGTATTGTGTGTGTTTATCACCCCTCACTCTGGATGTCCCGGTTTATACTATTCAGTGTTATGTATTATTACATGTTGCAATCAATGTATTTTCAGGATTCCCGGTTAGTTGACGGTGTTGCCTTCAAGAAAACGTTCAGTTATGCTGGGTTTGAAATGCAGCCGAAGAGCTACGAAAACCTAAAAATAGCACTGCTTAATGTGGAACTGGAGCTGAAGGCAGAGAAGGAGAATGCTGAAATTAGAGTGGATAACGTAACGGTAGGTGGGATTTGAATAAACTGTTCTGTTTGCTTGGGAAGTGATTTAGTGTGAGTGCATTATATTTACATATCTCTTGGTTCTACCCAGCATCGTCGTCCCGCCCCCCCCCCCCCCCCATGATACCTAGCCAGCATCGTCCCCCCCACGATAACTAGCCAGCATCGTCGGCCGCCAAACCTAGCCAGTAACTATGGAGAAATTGTTGTACACTTCTCGCACAGATGTTGGTACAGAAGATTCAACTTCACTCATGTTCATTTCAGGAGTATCAGGCAATAGTTGATGCAGAATGGAAGATATTATATGACAAGTTGGAGAAAATCTACAAGAGCGGGGCAAAGGCTGTTTTATCTAAGCTGCCTATTGGAGATGTGGCAACTCAGTATTTTGCAGACAGGTATGTAGCCCCCGGATAGTATTTTGCAGACAGGTATGTAGCCCCCGGATAGTATTTTGCAGACAGGTATGTAGCCCCCGGATAGTATTTTGCAGACAGGTATGTAGCCCCCGGATAGTATTTTGCAGACAGGTATGTAGCCCCAGGATAGTATTTTGCAGACAGGTATGTAGCCCCAGGATAGTATTTTGCAGACAGGTATGTAGCCCCCGGATAGTATTTTGCAGACAGGTATGTAGCCACGAATCTCTCTGCCCTTGGTTTGCTGCTGCATGATTCCGCTAATGTCAAATCTTTGTATAGGACTGTGCTGTTAACATAAGGATCAGTTTGGTTATGGCTATAGGAATGTGCTGTCAACATAGGGATCAGTTTGGTTACGGCTATAGGAATGTGCTGTCAACATAGGGATCAGTTTGGTTACGGCTATAGGAATGTGCTGTCAACATAGGGATCAGTTTGGTTACGGCTATAGGAATGTTTCGTCAACATAGGGATCAGTTTGGTTACGGCTATAGGAATGTGCTGTCAAC
The DNA here is from genome assembly GCA_014843695.1 of Archivesica marissinica. Taxonomy (NCBI): domain Eukaryota; kingdom Metazoa; phylum Mollusca; class Bivalvia; order Venerida; family Vesicomyidae; genus Archivesica; species Archivesica marissinica. The sequence goes on from CM026393.1 coordinate 10,293,095, forward strand.
ATGGGGATCAGTTTGGTTACGGCTATAGGAATGTGCTGTCAACATAGGGATCAGTTTGGTTACGGCTATAGGAATGTTTCGTCAACAGGGATCAGTTTGGTTACGGCTATAGGAATGTTTCGTCAACAGGGATCAGTTTGGTTACGGCTATAGGAATGTGCTGTCAACATAGGGATCAGTTTGGTTACGGCTATAGGAATGTGCTGTCAACATGGGATCAGTTTGGTTACGGCTATAGGAATGTGCTGTCAACATAGGGATCAGTTTGGTTACGGCTATAGGAATGTTTTCGTCAACAGGGATCAGTTTGGTTACGGCTATAGGAATGTTTCGTCAACAGGGATCAGTTTGGTTACGGCTATAGGAATGTGCTGTCAACATAGGGATCAGTTTGGTTACGGCTATAGGAATGTGCTGTCAACATAGGGATCAGTTTGGTTACGGCTATAGGAATGTGCTGTCAACATAGGGATCAGTTTGGTTACGGCTATAGGAATGTGCTGTCAACATAGGGATCAGTTTGGTTACGGCTATAGGAATGTGCTGTTAACATAGGGATCAGTTTGGTTACGGCTATAGGAATGTGCTGTCAACATAGGGATCAGTTTGGTTACGGCTATAGGAAAATAACTGGAAGTCATAACAGCATATGTTGGGATTAACCACACTTTATTACAGTTTATTTTCTATCATGGCGACTGTTCCAATAGTTGTAAGCGCACCAAACTTTCAAACAGAAGCCAGGACTGATCAGAGTCATGTGTGGTCATGCTTCACAAAACCCGATCATACGGCAACATTCGCTGCCTGTAATTATATACATGTTCACTGCCTGTAATTATATACATGTTCACTGCCTGTAATTATATACATGTTCGCTGCCTGTAATTATATACATGTTCACTGCCTGTAATTATATACATGTTCGCTGCCTGTAATTATATACATGTTCACTGCCTGTAATTATATACATGTTCGCTGCCTGTAATTATATACATGTTAAAGAGACTGTTCCTTTCAGAAACTATGTTTGTATTGCAGAGACATGTTTTGTGCCGGTCGTGTTGTGGACGAGGATCTGAAGAGAACAATGAAGGCATGTGGTGGATCCATACAAACATCTGTTGGTAATCTCACAGTTAGCGTTCTGGGTTCATGTGAAAAGTTTGAGGAAATACAGGTCGGAGGAGAAAGGTAACATAGCGTTGTATTTATCCTGTGTACAGCCTCTAATTAATATGCAAGTTTTTCAGTTGGTTCTACCCGATACTGTGTTATAAATGTAAATTATAAACTTATATAAAAATGTTGTCAAAAGTCCACGATATGCTGTTACTATCTGTAAACATCGCGTTAAAGAGTCCACCAGATGTTGTGTTACTATCTGTAAACATCGCGTTAAAGAGTCCACCCGCTGATATGTCACGTATAAAAATGTTGTCAAAAGTCCACCCACCCGCTGATATGTCGCGTATAAAAATGTTGTCAAAAGTTCACCCGCCGATATGTCGCGTATAAAAATGTTGTAAAAAGTACACCCGCCGATATGTCACGTATAAAAATGTTGTCAAAAGTCCACGTATATAAAAATGTTGTCAAAAGTCCACCCGCTGATATGTCACGTATTAAAAATGTTGTCAAAAGTCCACCCACCCGCTGATATGTCACGTATAAAAATGTTGTCAAAAGTCCACCCACCCGCTGATATGTCACGTATAAAAATGTTGTCAAAAGTCCACCCACCCGCTGATATGTCACGTATAAAAATGTTGTCAAAGTCCACCCACCCGCTGATATGTCGCGTATAAAAATGTTGTCAAAAGTCCACCCATCCGCTGATATGTCGCGTATAAAAATGTTGTCAAAGTCCACCCACCCGCTGATATGTCGCGTATAAAAATGTTGTCAAAAGATTTGTCCTCCCTCTTATATATGACGTGTACATTCTCTCTGCAGGTATAATCTGTTCACTGGTTGTCCACAAGCAAAGACCTGTACATTGTTGTTACGTGGTGGTGCAGAACAATTCATCGAAGAAACGGAAAGGTCTCTACATGACGCTATCATGATTGTCCGACGGGCTATGAAGAATGATTCTGTTGTAGCAGGTATGTCTTGTATACGATCCACTCGAGATGGGCCTCAGTGTGCGACGGGCTATGAAGAATGATTCTGTTGTAGCAGGTATGTCTTGTATACGATCCACTCGATATGGGCCTCAGTGTGCGACGGGCTATGAAGAATGATTCTGTTGTAGCAGGTATGTCTTGTATACCATCCACTCGAGATGGACCTCAGTGTGCGACGGGCTATGAAGAATGATTCTGTTGTAGCAGGTATGTCTTGTATACGATCCACTCGAGATGGGCCTCAGTGTGCGACGGGCTATGAAGAATGATTCTGTTGTAGCAGGTATGTCTTGTATACGATCCACTCGATATGGGCCTCAGTGTGCGACGGGCTATGAAGAATGATTCTGTTGTAGCAGGTATGTCTTGTATACCATCCACTCGAGATGGACCTCAGTGTGCGACGGGCTATGAAGAATGATTCTGTTGTAGCAGGTATGTCTTGTATACGATCCACTCGAGATGGGCCTCAGTGTGCGACGGGCTATGAAGAATGATTCTGTTGTAGCAGGTATGTCTTGTATACCATCCACTCGAGATGGGCCCCAGTGTGCGACGGGCTATGAAGAATGATTCTGTTGTAGCAGGTATGTCTTGTATACCATCCACTCGAGATGGGCCTCAGTGTGCGACGGGCTATGAAGAATGATTCTGTTGTAGCAGGTATGTCTTGTATACGATCCACTCGAGATGGGCCTCAGTGGCCGAGTGATTACGGTCGTTGACTACAAATCACTTACTGCTGTAGGTTCGAATCCTATTGGTGGTGTAAAATTCTTTTTAAGTGAGAAAGCTTTCCATATGGCTTGTGGTAGGTCTACATGTGTGTCAGTCTGCTAGAAATACTGCTAGGAGAGATTGCACTAGGTCTACATGTGTGTCAGTCTGCTAGGAGAGATTGCACTAGGTCTACATGTGTGTCAGTCTGCTAGGAGAGATTGCACTAGGTCTACATGTGTGTCAGTCTGCTAGGAGAGATTGCACTAGGTCTACATGTGTGTCAGTCTGCTAGGAGAGATTGCACTAGGTCTACATGTGTGTCAGTCTGCTAGGAGAGATTGCACTAGGTCTACATGTGTGTCAGTCTGCTAGGAGAGATTGCACTAGGTCTACATGTGTGTCAGTCTGCTAGGAGAGATTGCACTAGGTCTACATGTGTGTCAGTCTGCTAGGAGAGATTGCACTAGGTCTACATGTGTGTCAGTCTGCTAGGAGAGATTGCACTAGGTCTACATGTGTGTCAGTCTGCTAGGAGAGATTGCACTAGGTCTACATGTGTGTCAGTCTGCTAGGAGAGATTGCACTAGGTCTACATGTGTGTCAGTCTGCTAGGAGAGATTGTGCTAGGTATACATGTGTGTCAGTCTGCTAGGAGAGATTGTGCTAGGTATACATGTGTGTCAGTCTGCTAGGAGAGATTGTGCTAGGTCTACATGTGTGTCAGTCTGCCAGAGATTGTGCTAGGTATACATGTGTGTCAGTCTGCTAGGAGAGATTGTGCTAGGTCTACATGTGTGTCAGTCTGCTAGGAGAGATTGTGCTAGGTATACGTGTGTGTCAGTCTGCTAGGAGAGATTGTGTGCTAGGTCTACATGTGTGTCAGTCTGCTAGGAGAGATTGTGCTAGGTATACATGTGTGTCAGTCTGCTAGGAGAGATTGTGCTAGGTCTACATGTGTGTCAGTCTGCTAGGAGAGATTGTGCTAGGTATACATGTGTGTCAGTCTGCTAGGAGAGATTGTGCTAGGTATACATGTGTGTCAGTCTGCTAGGAGAGATTGTGCTAGGTCTACATGTGTGTCAGTCTGCTAGGAGAGATTGCACTAGGTCTACATGTGTGTCAGTCTACCAGAGATTGTGCTAGGTCTACATGTGTGTCAGTCTGCTAGGAGAGATTGTGCTAGGTATACATGTGTGTCAGTCTGCTAGGAGAGATTGTGCTAGGTCTACATGTGTGTCAGTCTGCCAGAGATTGTGCTAGGTATACATGTGTGTCAGTCTGCTAGGAGAGATTGTGCTAGGTATACATGTGTGTCAGTCTGCTAGGAGAGATTGTGCTAGGTCTACAGGTGTGTCAGTCTGCTAGGAGAGATTGTGCTAGGTATACATGTGTGTCAGTCTGCTAGGAGAGATTGTGCTAGGTCTACATGTGTGTCAGTCTGCTAGGAGAGATTGCACTAGGTCTACATGTGTGTCAGTCTGCTAGGAGAGATTGTGCTAGGTCTACATGTGTGTCAGTCTGCTAGGAGAGATTGTGCTAAATCTACATGTGTGTCAGTCTGCTAGGAGAGATTGTGCTAGGTCTACATGTGTGTCAGTCTGCCAGAGATTGTGCTAGGTATACATGTGTGTCAGTCTGCTAGGAGAGATTGTGCTAGGTCTACATGTGTGTCAGTCTGCTAGGAGAGATTGTGCTAGGTCTACATGTGTGTCAGTCTGCTAGGAGAGATTGTGCTAGGTCTACATGTGTGTCAGTCTGCTAGGAGAGATTGTGCTAGGTCTACATGTGTGTCAGTCTGCTAGGAGAGATTGTGCTAGGTCTACATGTGTGTCAGTCTGCCAGAGATTGTGCTAGGTATACATGTGTGTCAGTCTGCTAGGAGAGATTGTGCTAGGTCTACATGTGTGTCAGTCTGCTAGGAGAGATTGTGCTAGGTCTACATGTGTGTCAGTCTGCCAGAGATTGTGCTAGGTATACATGTGTGTCAGTCTGCTAGGAGAGATTGTGCTAGGTCTACATGTGTGTCAGTCTGCCAGAGATTGTGCTAGGTCTACATGTGTGTCAGTCTGCTAGGAGAGATTGCACTAGGTCTACATGTGTGTCAGTCTACCAGAGATTGTGCTAGGTCTACATGTGTGTCAGTCTGCTAGGAGAGATTGTGCTAGGTATACATGTGTGTCAGTCTGCTAGGAGAGATTGTGCTAGGTCTACAGGTGTGTCAGTCTGCTAGGAGAGATTGTGCTAGGTATACATGTGTGTCAGTCTGCTAGGAGAGATTGTGCTAGGTCTACATGTGTGTCAGTCTGCTAGGAGAGATTGCACTAGGTCTACATGTGTGTCAGTCTGCTAGGAGAGATTGTGCTAGGTCTACATGTGTGTCAGTCTGCTAGGAGAGATTGTGCTAAATCTACATGTGTGTCAGTCTGCTAGGAGAGATTGTGCTAGGTCTACATGTGTGTCAGTCTGCCAGAGATTGTGCTAGGTATACATGTGTGTCAGTCTGCTAGGAGAGATTGTGCTAGGTCTACATGTGTGTCAGTCTGCTAGGAGAGATTGTGCTAGGTCTACATGTGTGTCAGTCTGCTAGGAGAGATTGTGCTAGGTCTACATGTGTGTCAGTCTGCTAGGAGAGATTGTGCTAGGTCTACATGTGTGTCAGTCTGCTAGGAGAGATTGTGCTAGGTCTACATGTGTGTCAGTCTGCCAGAGATTGTGCTAGGTATACATGTGTGTCAGTCTGCTAGGAGAGATTGTGCTAGGTCTACATGTGTGTCAGTCTGCTAGGAGAGATTGTGCTAGGTCTACATGTGTGTCAGTCTGCCAGAGATTGTGCTAGGTATACATGTGTGTCAGTCTGCTAGGAGAGATTGTGCTAGGTCTACATGTGTGTCAGTCTGCCAGAGATTGTGCTAGGTCTACATGTGTGTCAGTCTGCCAGAAATACTGCTAGGAGCGAAACCATGGATCTCCAAAAATCCACTCATGCTTATCTTTAAATGAAAGGTTTGAGATTTATGAAAGTGTATCATTCAAGTTTTCTTGTAAATCGTTTTTTGTTCAAACTCTTTTCAGATGGTAATGGGAAAGTGTTATATACAGTCAAACCTGTTTTCAGCGGCCAGCCAAGGGAGTCGTAAAAATGTGCTGCTCGACTAGGGTGGCTGCTTAATTGAGGCCAACTCTTTGAACCAATTGACACATTGGTAGTTTGATTACTGGCTGCTTAATAGAGGTGACTTTACGGTTAACACAGGACAGGGTTCACTGTACCTGTTCAAAAGATAACGTTGCACTGTGTGCGAGTCCAGATTTCAACAATGCCAGCCGTATTAACAAGACGTGTAAGAAGTGATTTATTCACTCACTTTTCTTCCCTTTAATTTGTTATGGGCGAGTGGTGGATGGGGGAGGGGGTGTACAAAAGACAAAATGAAATGATCTATTTTTCCAATATAATATAAATTGCTCAGTTGGATTTGTTTACTGAAATACTTGGGTAATCCTGGCATTGTAACCATGTTGAACCAATACCTTATAACGCTACAAAAATAGTTTGTCAAGATTCACAAAACTGTTTTCATGTTTTACAGGGGGAGGAGCTATAGAAATGGAAGTGAGTAAACATCTGCGAGATTGTTCGCGCACGATCGCGGGTAAAGAGCAGTTGCTTATCGGTGCCATGGCAAAGGCATTTGAGATAATTCCACGACAGTTGTGTGAAAATGCCGGCTTTGATGCTACGAATATCCTCAATAAACTCCGACAGAGTCATGCCCAAGGTAACGTTATCCTCAATAAACTCCGACAAGAGTCATGCCCAAGGTAACGTTATCCTCAATAAACTCCGACAAGAGTCATGCCCAGGGTAACGTTATCCTCAATAAACTCTGTCTGACAAGAGTCATGCCCAAGGTAACGTTATCCTCAATAAACTCTGACAGCGTCATGCCCCCGGTAACGTTATCCTCAATAAACTCCGACAGAGTCATGCCCAAGGTAACGTTATCCTCAATAAACGCCGACAGTCATGCCCAGGGTAACGTTATCCTCAATAAACTCCGACAGCGTCATGCCCAGGGTAATGTTGTCCTCAATAAACTCCGACAGAGTCATGCCCAAGGTAACGTTATCCTCAATAAACTCCGACAGAGTCATGCCCAAGGTAACGTTATCCTCAATAAACTCCGACAGAGTCATGCCCAAGGTAACGTTATCCTCAATAAACTCCGACAGCGTCATGCCCAGGGTAATGTTGTCCTCAATAAACTCCGACAGAGTCATGCCCAAGGTAACGTTATCCTCAATAAACTCCGACAGAGTCATGCCCAAGGTAACGTTATCCTCAATAAACTCCGACAGAGTCATGCCCAAGGTAACGTTATCCTCAATAAACTCCGACAAGAGTCATGCCCAAGGTAACGTTATACTCAATAAACTCCGACAGAGTCATGCCCAGGGTAATGTTGTCCTCAATAAACTCCAGCAGAGTCATGCCCAGGGTAACGTTATCCTCAATAAACCCCAACAGTCATGCCCAAGGTAACGTTATCCTCAATAAACTCCAACAGTCATGCCCAAGGTAACGTTATCCTCAATAAACTCCAACAGTCATGCCTAGGGTAACACTATCCTCAATAAACTCCAACAGTCATGCCTAGGGTAACATTATCCTCAATAAACTCCAACAGTCATGCCTAGGGTAACATTATCCTCAATAAACTCCAACAGTCATGCCCAGGGTAACATTATCCTCAATAAACTCCAACAGTCATGCCTAGGGTAACATTATCCTCAATAAACTCCAACAGTCATGCCCAAGGTAACATAATAATTGGGTTTATCATAGTCTAAGAATTGGGTTTATCATAGTCTAAGAATTGGGTTTATCATAGTCTTTAAAGAATTGGGTTTATCATAGTCTAAGAATTGGGTTTATCATAGTCTAAGAATTTGGTTTATCATAGTCTAAGAATTGGGTTTATCATAGTCTTTAAAGAATTGGGTTTATCATAGTCTTTAAAGAATTGGGTTTATCATAGTCTAAGATTTGGGTTTATCATAGTCTTTAAAGAATTGGGTTTATCATAGCCTAAGAATTGGGTTTATTTAGCCTAAGATTTAGTCTAGGAATTGGGTTTATCATAGTCTAAGAATTGAGTTTATCATAGTCTAAGAATTGGGTTTATCATAGTCTAAGAATTGGGTTTATCATAGTCTAAGAATTGGGTTTATCATAGTCTAAGAATTGAGTTTATCATAGTCTAAGAATTGGGTTTATCATAGTCCAAGAATTGGGTTTATCATAGTCCAAGAATTGGGTTTATCATAGTCTAAGAATTGGGTTTATCAGGTGAGCAACTGTGGATCATTTCAATGTTCCTTGCTGTAACCCAGTACAACAGTTCAACCCTTTACTCCACAATATAAAGAGACCAGTGGGATGCAATGATGTTTATGTGGAGTATAGTTGAACTGTTGTACAGAGATGTATGCTTTTAAATAATATATATACTCGCCTTTTTGTCATTGCAGGTGGTAAATGGTATGGTGTAGACATTATCAATGAAGATATAACGGATAACTTCGAAGCATTTGTATGGGAACCATCTGTGGTTAAAATCAATGCCATCACTGCCGCTGCCGAGGCTACCTGTCTCATACTCTCGGTTGACGAGACCATACGAAATCCACAAGGTGGCGGAGAAGGCGGACCACCCGGAGCGGGTCGTGGTCGAGGACGACCAATGTAGAATGGAGCTGAAGAGTGATTTATATAAATGTGCTGCTTAATAACAAACACTATTTATTTGTGCTTGAGGCACTAGCCTGATGAAATGGATCACCAGACAATCGTGTTAAATCATTATCAATGAGTGTTATTCTCCTCCGAGAAGCATGTACACATATTGATTTTGTACATCTGTCCGGTCACAAAAGTTTGTCCTAATAAGTTTGGTCAGATTTTCACGAAACATCGTTTGAATGATCGGTACTAAGCCTAGTTTTGCATATCATCTTTGTGTTCAGCGCAGTTCATTTTTCAGTTTTGGCCATTTGAAGATTTGTGAAGAATCGTTTGTCCGGACTACTTGTGTGTGCTAAATGTGTAGCCAGATGTCAGTGCTAAATGTATAGCCAGATGTCAGTGCTAAATGTGTAGCCAGATGTCAGTGCTAAATGTGTAGCCAGATGTCAGTGCTAAACCTTCACTGATGCAACACTACTTTGGAGATATGCATTTTTTTCCAAAAACTATGTAATTTCTGTGTACCTTACCGTGTACCTTACCGTGTACCTCTGTGTACCTCTGTGTACCTTACCTTAGAGAATGTACACAAGCATGACTTGATCTTAGTGTCATGATTACCCCTGTGATATATTTTTTCTACTCTTTGTCAACCATAACATCAACTAATTCCTATTTAGAAAGTAAATCTCGAGTTTAAAGTCGTATTCCTGTTCAAACTGACTACTTCTATGATACAATTGTCTTCGTTACAAAACCAGTATGAGATTTCAGTAACAAAATCCATCATTTTTAACATTGTTAATGTTCTTGAACTGATTGTTCGGTAGTAAGAAGGTAAAGTTGACCATGTTGGTTGAATAATATAAATCTTATTTTCACTAGGATAATCTGTTTCATTTGGATTACTTCTGTAACACACATAATAGTAATGCACTGAATGTGTGTACACCATTTACAGCATGTTTAACAGTACAATGGGACACTTGCATACAGTGCAACGCGACACTTGCATACAGTGTAAGTTCATCTTTCTGAATTGGAATATAGCTTTGAGTTTCATATTCTATTATAAAGTAGCGAGGTTTCAATTTAAGAGTGCTTTTTGGTGATGCATATTGTCGCAATTCTTACATTAAAAATAATACTAGAAAATATATATTTTATTATTCTTGGCACATTGTGGAGGGACTGGAGATATGTAGAAATGTGCTCCTTCCATACATCCACCGCATGTTCTATCCAGTCCGTATCTTCTAAATACCTTGTGGAATCCATGTGATGTGACGGCTATCCAGCTGACTTGCAGGTCACTGGTTCAACCCCAGTGCCCGTCCGTGCCTGAAATACTGGCACCCGGGCTCTGGAGAATCACAATTTGACCGAAGTTCAAGTTTATATAGCCAAACAAAATAATTGGGGGGGGGGTGGAATTAGAAAAGGACACTTCATTAATGAAGTAATAGTTTTATACACTAATGAGGTAATAGTTTTATACACTAATGAGGTAATAGTTTTATTCACTAATGAGGTAATAGTTTTATACATTCATCTCTATTAAGCAGTCATTTTATAGTAAGACTCCATCTGTGATCATTCAACAATTTATCTCCATTAGACGGCCGCCTCTACTAAGAAAACTCATTTTGTTGGTCCTTTGATTGGCTGCTTAACAAAGGTTTAACTGTATGCATAGTATTGATACTATCCTTTACTCGTCTGTCCATGTCCTGTCCAGGTTTATTAAACCCCATGAAGGATTTTCATGAAACGTGTGCCAAATGTTCACACGGTACGTTTTAAATTCCATATTGCAACTGTACCGGTTCGAAGGCGAGGTTACACTTGTGTTAAGCAGTCCAGTGACATTAAACTGTACCGGTTCGAAGGCGAGGTTACACTTGTGTTAAGCAGTCAAGCGACATTCAACTGTACCGGTTCGAAGGCGAGGTTACACTTGTGTTAAGCAGTCAAGCGACATTCAACTGTACCGGTTCGAAGGCGAGGTTACACTTGTGTTAAGCAGTCAAGCGACATTCTTGTGTTCTGTCCATATCCCAGTGTTGGCAATTTTCCGGAAATGAGTATTTCCCAGATTAACCAGGAATAATGATAAATGGCTTCATATCTTGCGGAGGTATATACGGTCTCACATGGTTCAGCGGCGACAAGCATAAATAAACTCGATCAGCATTATTACAGACGGATCCGACTAAACCAAACAAGGTTGTAGACTTGTACAAATGGCAAGAAATAAATTCGGACTAACAGATAGATGTGTAGTCCAGTGGTTATCACGTTGGATTGGTAATCGAGGGACGCAGGTTCGATCCCCCCGTCTGACCCTAATAAAATTAACAGTCTTCCAGGTGGGACGTTTAACCGAGGTCTCGTGTCGGTGCTTTTCACCGTGCACCTATAAGAACCAGAGGAGACTGGAAGGGTCTCTGTCTGTATCATTGCACTATCCTCTAAAATGAATTGATCTCTTCAGGAGGCGTCGCTCATATGGGCAACCGGTAGCGACGATAAATAAACGTAAAACACATTCGTACAGGAGTAACAATGGGGAAACGCGAATAATTTTATATATCGACAGAAAAATACAAAACGGATATTTTCCATTGTCACAGTGAGTATGTAACTATTTATGAAATTGACCTTTCTGCAAACGCTACTTAGGCACGCCCCCCCATAGTTATCGGTGCTCGCTGTAACCACGCGAGACAAGATATCTAACAAAATGGTGTCTTAACGCAGTCCTGCATCGAGTTAATCTAGATAAAATTCCGTCTAATTTCTCTGTTTTATTTCACCCAGATAAGAATATCTCGTTGAAAGCAAGACAGCAATGGTTTTAAGTTTTTCAGTGAATGTTATTTCTTTAAAGTACAGATATATTTAACGGATGAGGACGTGTCTAGTGTTCGTGGAAAATGCTTTCGCAGTCAACGGAAGAGTGAACAACCATATCGTGTCAACTTTGACATCAAAAGAAATGAAATATGCCACCGTATTGAGAGACTCGATCCTAGAAGACTCGAACATTAGGCCCAAAAACTGAACACCAGTACGTTCACTGAGCTAATATGGGAATCCCACAGCTCTGCACATGCATGGGTACTATTACTACTATCTGATCCCTCATCCACGACAATATGTATGAACCACATGTATAATTTTAATCACCATTATACTCGCATATCTCTTGTGAACAGTAAATCTATGAATGCAGAATATATTTTTTCGAAATATTTTAATATGCATAAATTAATTTCAACTTTTGTGCAAATATATCTGTTTGCATTAATTTTGGATGTATTGAGCTGGTCGTTTGGTCGTCCACACAACTTAATTCACCTTAGACATGTTTCAAGATTTGTCTTAGGTTTTGGAAATGGCACGAATTTAACGTCCCCTATCAATCGATCTGCTATCACTGTCACACAGCCCGTAACTACATCTTTTCACCATTGTCAACGACAGACAGCATTAATTAATTTGTAATTATTTTTCAAAACATAATTTCAGATCACGATCACTCGTTATCAGATTTGATTAAAACTACTAAATAACTCGTTTGTCTAACAGAACGATAAAACAATGACTCGGTGTAGTAATCAATGCTATAATTGTGTGCACACATTTTATAATTGATCAATTAGCACAATCGGTGCTAAATTACGATGTGTAATACTTTGATCTTGATAGCAGTAGGCCCCTATCGGGCTATTATAAAGTCGGCGGTCTCTGTGATGTACCGGATAAGTTGTTGATTAATCCCAATAAACAGTGTGACACGCTTAAATTTGATTGCTGTGTTTGCTAGAAAAGAATGACTATATGGGGTCAGTCAGGGTTTTTATAGATGCATTGTTTTTAAAGCAGCTGTCTGGTATTTTGTGGTTCATATACACACTTAGATTTGTCCAAGGATTTTGAAATTGGTTGAATTTAACGTCGATCACCAGGATATCGACTAATTTTGTACTATAACTAACACACACACCAAAGCTACACATTTTCAACATCATTAAAACAATTTTAAACCCTGTATTTTCGATCAAATTCACGCCTTTTCAAATTTGTCTACTCGTTACTAGTTTGTCTAATATGCATTGTTTGTCTAACAAGATGGCGGCGATAAGCCGTTGCCGGGGGTGTGCGCGAATGGTGCGATTGGCTAACGCCAGCTGTCAATCAAAATCGGCAGAAAGGTCAATTAGCCTAGGTCAATATGTAGTAGTATGGACCTCGTCCAATACCACTTATCTCTGGCCCATACAACTGTATATAATGTACATGTATATAAATATTAGTTAAAATCAATAGCGAATAAACACTGATTGCCAAATAACCGGTAAGATACAGAATACAAACGTGTACGACATCCAACGAGGTCTCGAAGCTCCGGAAATCATACTAGCTTTACATGATCTAAAGGCCACCATTTCGAATTCAGTAAAACCACATATAATTGACGTGTGACAGTCATCATCGCAAGACTCTGTAAGATTTAACGGTGGACTGACTGTGTAATGCATCCAGTAGCTTTTGAACTCGTTGCTTGTGGCTGTTTTCATCTTGTTGGCGAGTGTTTGTATGTCAGTCGCAGTTAGAGTGTTTGTTCCATATTTCGCGCTAGCTTTGTACTCCAGCTCCCACGTGGCAACGCCATGTTGGTTTGCTTTGACAAGGTCAAGGTAGTACTGTTCAATGTCTAGATGCACTCCTGATGATCTGTCGTATTTTACTAACCGGATACCAGGGTTGTGTGCTGGGCCTACCTTGCCCGGAATTTTGTATCGCCAAGGTGTCACGGATGGTGCAATAAATATCGGCACCGACGATTGTCCTGAAACATTTAAAAATATATTCAGTATTTAAATGTTCATAAAGCCACCCAAGCGGTCAGCACTGGACACCCATCTGCATGGTCAATTTTAAAATGCTCATAAATTAATTAGCATGTTTAAAAGGTTAATAAATCTCTATCCGTGTGGTGAGATGTAAACTCTTAAATCCATCGGTTATCCACGTATATGCTAATATTAAACTATTAAATCCATCGGCCTGGTCAGTTTTAAAGTGTTCCTACTTCCACCCGTATATTGTCTGTTGTACTGTTCACATTAATGTTCCATTAGAGTAACCGATATTTACTGTACCCTTTATTAAACACTTGAACCTACCTTGATCATCCGTCAGAACTTTGAATCCGTCGGCGTGGTCGTGCCCAAAGTGCATACCGACGATCACGTCCGCATATTGCCGGAGAATAGCTACAAGGGGCCGGTGATATTTGTCCTGCATCCAGATTAGACTGCTAGGAGTGTGAACACCTGGGGGGATGTGGGCTGTTATCAGGACCTGCAAATATATCGTTGGAAGGTATACGTATAATTCTATACACAATTCTATAAATTTAGTTATACCCGATTATCTCCCCTTATCACTCCTAACACCCGCCACTATACCACTGCAGATAAAAATACCGATAGTTTAAGTTAAGAATTAAGAATTTTGATAATTTATTTCGCTATTTGGACAAATGCCAAACAGTTCGGGTAAACAATGTGTTGCTGGGCGATGTAATAATAACCAGAAGACGCTGTATGCGCTGGTATTATTGGGAAATTCAAATATGGCGTGACAGATGAATGTTTTAATGTACTTATTCTACCAATGACAAACACAATTTACATCGACTTACCCTGCTATATTGTTTATGTAAACACGATATTCGCAAAGAAAACGGGCCTATTAATATACATTGACCCACAATACCCAAGGCTATGGATATACCACCGGTATGAAAAAGGCGACTATTTCCGCGGCATACCCGTAGCATGCCTGAAAGTCGAACAATACGCTCCCTACTCTTTGCTAGTCACAAATTAGGTTGCTAATCGAAGAGTACCCCCTCCTCTTGCTAGTCACAAACTAGGTTGCTAATCGAAGAGTACCCCCTCTTGCTAGTCACAAACTAGGTTGCTAATCGAAGAGTACCCCCTCCTCTTACTAGTCACACACTAGGTTGCTAATCGAAGAGTACCCCCTCCTCTTGCTAGTCACAAACTAGGTTGCTAATCGAAGAGTACCCCCTCCTCTTGCTAGTCACACTAGGTTGCTAATCGAAGAGTACCCCCTCCTCTTGCTAGTCACAAACTAGGTTGCTAATCGAAGAGTACCCCATCCTCTTGCTAGTCACAAACTAGGTTGCTAATCGAAGAGTACCCCCTCTTGCTAGTCACAACTAGGTTGCTAATCGAAGAGTACCCCTCCTCTTGCTAGTCACGAACTATGCTAATCGAAGAGTACCCCCCCTCTTGCTAGTCACAAACTAGGTTGCTAATCGAAGAGTACCCCCTCCTGCTAGTCACGAACTATGCTAATCGAAGAGTACCCCTCCTCTTCCTAGTCACAAACTAGGTTGCTAATCGAAGAGTACCCCCTCTTGCTAGTCACAAACTAGGTTGCTAATCGAAGAGTACCCCCTCTTGCTAGTCACAAACTAGGTTGCTAATCGAAGAGTACCCCTCCTTGCTAGTCACAAACTAGGTTGATAATCGAAGAGTACCCCCTCCTCTTGCTAGTCACACACTAGGTTGCTAATCGAAGAGTACCCCCCTCCTCTTGCTAGTCACATTAAATCATACACACGACCATACAAAGTGAAATTTTATTATTTAGTGAAATAATTGTGATAATCGATCTGAAAACAACGAAGTTATTGCAGGGCGATTATATTAAATAAAGATACACTGTACATGTATATTGAAGGTTGCCATCTCGGTTCAACCAGTCCGAATCCTACCTTCTCCTGATCGTGCGAGGCCTGGCTGAGTGTAGCATTCAGCCACGCTAATTGGTCCCCTGGATCGGATGCATTCAGCACAGCTTTGTTAGACGTGTAGTACAGGTTCGTGTTTAGAGCGATGATTCTCAAACCGTGCGGGTCCATCGTCGTATAATAAGCACCTGGAAATAACGTTCACACCTGTATAGCTGTACCCGTGCATTCACACCTGTATAGCTGCTGTACTCGTGCATTCATACCTGTATAGCTGCTGTACCCGTGCACTCACACCTGTATAGCTGTACCCGTGCATTCACACCTGTATAGCTGCTGTACCCGTGCACTCACACCTGTATAGCTGCTGTACCCGTGCACTCACACCTGTATAGCTGCTGTACCCGTGCACTCACACCTGTATAGCTGCTGTACCCGTGCATTCACACCTGTATAGCTGCTGTACCCGTGCACTCACACCTGTATAGCTGCTGTACCCGTGCACTCACACCTGTATAGCTGCTGTACCCGTGCATTCACACCTGTATAGCTGCTGTACCCGTGCACTCACACCTGTATAGCTGCTGTACCCGTGCACTCACACCTGTATAGCTGCTGTACCCGTGCACTCACACCTGTATAGCTGCTGTACCCGTGCACTCACACCTGTATAGCTGCTGTACCCGTGCACTCACACCTGTATAGCTGCTGTACCCGTGCAGTCACACCTGTATAGCTGCTGTACCCGTGCACTCACACCTGTATAGCTGCTTTTCCCGTGCATTCACACCTGTATAGCTGTACCCGTGCACTCACACCTGTATAGCTGCTGTACCCGTGCATTCACACCTGTATAGCTGCTGTACCCGTGCACTCACACCTGTATAGCTGCTGTACCCGTGCATTCACACCTGTATAGCTGCTGTACCCGTGCACTCACACCTGTATAGCTGCTGTACCCGTGCATTCACACCTGTATAGCTGCTGTACCCGTGCATTCACACCTGTATAGCTGCTGTACCCGTGCATTCACACCTGTATAGCTGCTGTACCCGTGCATTCACACCTGTATAGCTGTACCCGTGCATTCACACCTGTATAGATGTACCCGTGCATTCACACCTGTATAGCTGCTGTACCCGTACACTCACACCTGAATAGCTGCTGTACCCGTGCACTCACACCTGTATAGCTGCTGTACCCGTGCACTCACACCTGTATAGCTGTACCCGTGCACTCACACCTGTATAGCTGCTGTACCCGTGCACTCTCACCTGTATAGCTGCTGTACCCGTGCACTCACACCTGTATAGCTGCTGTACCCGTGCACTCACACCTGTATAGATGTACCCGTGCACTCACACCTGTATAGCTGCTGTACCCGTGCACTCACACCTGTATAGCTGCTGTACCTGTGCACTCACACCTGTATAGCTGCTGTTCCCGTGCATTCACACCTGTATAGCTGTACCCGTGCATTCACACCTGTATAGCTGTACCCGTGCACTCACACCTGTATAGCTGCTGTACCCGTGCACTCACACCTGTATAGCTGATGTACCCGTGCATTCACACCTGTATAGCTGTACCCGTGCAGTCACACCTGTATAGCTGCTGTACCCGTGCAGTTACACCTGTATAGCTGCTGTACCCGTGCATTCACACCTGTATAGATGTACCCGTGCATTCACACCTGTATAGCTGTACCCGTGCATTCACACCTGTATAGCTGCTGTACCCGTGCACTCACACCTGTATAGCTGCTGTACCCGTGCACTCACACCTGTATAGCTGCTGTACCCGTGCACTCACACCTGTATAGCTGCTGTACCCGTGCACTCACACCTGTATAGCTGCTGTACCCGTGCACTCACACCTGTATAGCTGCTGTACCCGTGCACTCACACCTGTATAGCTGCTGTACCCGTGCACTCACACCTGTATAGCTGCTGTACCCGTGCATTCACACCTGTATAGCTGCTGTACCCGTGCACTCACACCTGTATAGCTGCTGTACCCGTGCACTCACACCTGTATAGCTGCTGTTCCCGTGCATTCACACCTGTATAGCTGTACCCGTGCATTCACACCTGTATAGCTGTACCCGTGCACTCACACCTGTATAGCTGCTGTACCCGTGCACTCACACCTGTATAGCTGATGTACCCGTGCATTCACACCTGTATAGCTGTACCCGTGCAGTCACACCTGTATAGCTGCTGTACCCGTGCAGTTACACCTGTATAGCTGCTGTACCCGTGCATTCACACCTGTATAGATGTACCCGTGCATTCACACCTGTATAGCTGTACCCGTGCATTCACACCTGTATAGCTGCTGTACCCGTGCATTCACACCTGTATAGCTGCTGTACCCGTGCACTCACACCTGTATAGCTGCTGTACCCGTGCATTCACACCTGTATAGCTGCTGTACCCGTGCACTCACACCTGTATAGCTGCTGTACCCGTGCACTCACACCTGTATAGCTGCTGTACCCGTGCACTCACACCTGTATAGCTGCTGTACCCGTGCACTCACACCTGTATAACTGCTGTACCCGTGCACTCACACCTGTATAGCTGCTGTACCCGTGCATTCACACCTGTATAGCTGCTGTACCCGTGCACTCACACCTGTATAGCTGCTGTACCCGTGCACTCACACCTGTATAGCTGCTGTACCCGTGCACTCACACCTGTATAGCTGCTGTACCCGTGCACTCACACCTGTATAGCTGCTGTACCCGTGCACTCACACCTGTATAGCTGCTGTACCCGTGCTGTCACACCTGTATGGCTGCTGTACCCGTGCACTCACACCTGTATAGCTGCTGTTCCCGTGCATTCACACCTGTATAGCTGTACCCGTGCACTCACACCTGTATAGCTGCTGTACCCGTCCATTCACACCTGTATAGCTGCTGTACCCGTGCACTCACACCTGTATAACTGCTGTACCCGTGCATTCACACCTGTATAGCTGCTGTACCCGTGCACTCACACCTGTATAGCTGCTGTACCCGTGCATTCACACCTGTATAGCTGCTGTACCCGTGCATTCACACCTGTATAGCTGCTGTACCCGTGCATTCACACCTGTATAGCTGCTGTACCCGTGCATTCACACCTGTATAGCTGCTGTACCCGTGTACTCACACCTGTATAGCTGCTGTACCCGTGCATTCACACCTGTATAGCTGCTGTACCCGTGCATTCACACCTGTATAGCTGTACCCGTGCATTCACACCTGTATAGATGTACCCGTGCATTCACACCTGTATAGCTGCTGTACCCGTACACTCACACCTGTATAGCTGCTGTACCCGTGCACTCACACCTGTATAGCTGCTGTACCCGTGCACTCACACCTGTATAGCTGCTGTACCCGTGCACTCACACCTGTATAGCTGCTGTACCCGTGCACTCACACCTGTATAGCTGCTGTACCCGTGCACTCACACCTGTATAGCTGCTGTTCCCGTGCATTCACACCTGTATAGCTGTACCCGTGCACTCACACCTGTATAGCTGCTGTACCCGTGCATTCACACCTGTATAGCTGCTGTACCCGTGCACTCACACCTGTATAACTGCTGTACCCGTGCATTCACACCTGTATAGCTGCTGTACCCGTGCACTCACACCTGTATAGCTGCTGTACCCGTGCATTCACACCTGTATAGCTGTACCCGTGCAGTCACACCTGTATAGCTGCTGTACCCGTGCATTCACACCTGTATAGCTGCTGTACCCGTGCATTCACACCTGTATAGCTGCTGTACCCGTGCATTCACACCTGTATAGCTGTACCCGTGCATTCACACCTGTATAGCTGCTGTACCCGTGCATTCACACCTGTATAGCTGCTGTACCCGTGCACTCACACCTGTATAGCTGCTGTACCCGTGCACTCACACCTGTATAGCTGCTGTACCCGTGCACTCACACCTGTATAGCTGCTGTACCCGTGCACTCACACCTGTATAGCTGTGTACCCGTGCATTCACACCTGTATAGCTGCTGTACCCGTGCACTCACACCTGTATAGCTGCTGTACCCGTGCATTCACACCTGTATAGCTGCTGTACCCGTGCACTCACACCTGTATAGCTGCTGTACCCGTGCACTCACACCTGTATAGCTGCTGTACCCGTGCACTCACACCTGTATAGCTGCTGTACCC
Organism: Archivesica marissinica; assembly: GCA_014843695.1. NCBI lineage: Eukaryota > Metazoa > Mollusca > Bivalvia > Venerida > Vesicomyidae > Archivesica > Archivesica marissinica. The sequence goes on from CM026393.1 coordinate 10,312,669, forward strand.
GTGCACTCACACCTGTATAGCTGCTGTACCCGTGCACTCACACCTGTATAGCTGCTGTACCCGTGCACTCACACCTGTATAGCTGCTGTACCCGTGCACTCACACCTGTATAGCTGCTGTACCCGTGCACTCACACCTGTATAGCTGCTGTACCCGTGCATTCACACCTGTATAGCTGTGTACCCGTGCATTCACACCTGTATAGCTGTACCCGTGCATTCACACCTGTATAGCTGTGTACCCGTGCACTCACACCTGTATAGCTGCTGTACCCGTGCATTCACACCTGTATAGCTGTACCCGTGCATTCACACCTGTATAGCTGTACCCGTGCATTCACACCTGTATAGCTGGTACCCGTGCATTCACACCTGTATAGCTGTACCCGTGCATTCACACCTGTATAGCTGTTACCCGCGCATTCACACCTGTATAGCTGTACCCGTGCATTCACACCTGTATAGCTGTTCCCGTGCATTCACACCTGTATAGCTGTACCCGTGCATTCACACCTGTATAGCTGTACCCATGAATTCACACCTGTATAGCTGTACCCGTGCATTCACACCTGTATAGCTGTACCCGTGCAACACCTGTATAGCTGCTGTACCGTGATCACACCTGTATAGCTGTACCCGTGCATCACACCTGTATAGCTGCTGTACCCGTGCACTCACACCTGTATACTGCTGTACCCGTGCACTCACACCTGTATAGGCTGTACCCGTGCATTCACACCTTATAGCTGCTGTACCGTGCACTCACCCTGTATAGCTGCTGTACCCGTGCACTCACACCTGTATAGCTGCTGTACCCGTGCACTCACACTGTATAGCTGCTGTACCGTGCACAACTGTATAGCTGCTGTACCCGTGCACTCAACCTGTATAGCTGTACCCGTGCATCACACCTGTATAGCTGTACCCGTGCTCACACTGTATGCTGACCCGTGCATCACACCTGTATAGCTGTTCCCGTGCATTCACACCTGTATAGCTGTACCCGTGCATCACACCTGTATAGCTGTACCCGCATTCACACCTGTATAGCTGTGTGTTGTTGTGTGTGTTTGTTGTGTGTGTTTGTTGTGTACCCGTGCATTCACACCTGTATAGCTGCTGTACCTGTGAATTCACACCTGTATAGCTGTACCCGTGCATTCACACCTGTATAGCTGCTGTACCCGTGCACTCACACCTGTATAGCTGCAGTACCCGTGCTTTCACACCTGTATAGCTGCTGTACCCGTACACTCACACCTGTATAGCTGCTGTACCCGTGCACTCACACCTGTATAGCTGTACCCGTGCATTCACACCTGTATAGCTGTACCCGTGCAGTCACACCTGTATAGCTGTACCCGTGCATTCACACCTGTATAGCTGTACCCTTAACACCAAGAACTAACTTGCAGAATTTCAAGTGCAATGTCTCTAAATTTTTAGCTTTTGAAAATCCCCATATTTCACTTCCGTAATGTAAAATGGATGATACTAGAGCATCGAAGAGCTGGAGAGCGGTTTTTGGTTTTGTCTCGTATTTACGTAGATTAGCTGTTAGTATGTTCATAGCTTTTAGGCCTTTGCCATGGAGTTTTTGTGAATTTAAATTAAAATTACCGGTATAGTTAAGTGTAACACCAACGTAGTTAAAGTCATTGACCACCTCGACGGCATTTCCCCTATAAAACCATTGCTCTCTTCTCTTTATCCCACCCCGTTTACGGCACAGGGATTCGGCACGTTTGGGGGTACTAGTATATATATTTAAGTACAGGGATCCTACTCTGTGGGATGTCAGATTTCGCATCGATCAGTAAAATGGCCCTATCTGAAACAATTTTGTACAAATCTGTCCAAATATAACGCCTATCCCGAGTCTTTATATTGTTCTTCAAATAAAACACAACTTTAAGCTGCGTGCATGTATACTTTGCAAACAATTGCCACAGACATTGGCCATAGTAGGTCACATTTCCATACTAGGACACGGGTTCTGTCAGCAACAAAAAAAATCTTCGACGGGAGAGTTTTAACAGTGAATAACATTATCAATAAAATGTGTTTCCACTAACGTGTAGGTTTATTCGACAAAAATGTACATCAAAAAGAGATTTCGGAGAATTTTTCAATTTGTTTTGAAAATTTCTCAAGCGGCGCAATTCGCGTTGAAACGAGTGTTCCGATTGGATTATGATTATTCTTCATATAAAAAAACCCCATCTTGCTACATTCTAATAATCCAATCAGAACGCTCGTTTCAGCGCTCGTTTCAACGCGAATTGCGCCGCTTTAGAAATTTTCAAAACAAATTGAAAATGCTACGAAATCTCTTTTTGACGTACATTTTTGCCGAATAAACCTACACGTTAGTGGAAACACATTTTATTGATAATGTTATTCACAGTTAAAACTCTCCCGTCGAAGATTTTTTGTTGTTGCTAACAGAACCCGTGTCCTAGTATGGAAATGTGACCTGCTATGGCCAATTTCTGTGGCAATTGTTTGCAAAGTATACATGCATGTAGCTTAAAGTTGTGTTTTATTTGAACAATATAAAGACTCGGGATAGGCGTTATATTTGGACAGCTTTGTACAACATTGTTTCAGATAGGGCCATTTTACTGATCGATGCGAAATCTGACATCCCACAGAGTAGAATCCCTGTACTTAAATATATATACTAGTACCACCAAACGTGGCGAATCCCTGTGGTTTACGGAACACCATTATCTTCGACTTTAAAACATTAACTTCAAGGCCCCATTTGTCACAATATATACTTAGATTATTTAATGTATTTTGCAGGTCAACTGGTGTTAAGCCAATTAGAACCATGTCATCCGCGAACAGTAATAAAATCAAACATATGGCATTACTATTAATGCTATTATTAATCGTGTCCTGTACGTATAATTCAAGGTCTTCCACGAACAAAGCCCACATTATTGGCGAAATGATTTCCCCTTGGCGTAGTCCGATTGAGATATCGAAGAAGTCTGTGTATGTGTTACAGTTAAGCTTTATACACGATTTAACGGATTGATACATTGCACGTATTATCCTTAGGATCTTACCATTAAGGCCTAACTTATCTAATTTTAGCCACAATGCATTACGGTATATACTGTCAAAACACTGTTTCATATCAATAAAGGAACAGTATAATCTATTGTTCTTGTTTAATATGTGTTCAATTAAAGAATGCAACATAAAAATTGCATCTACTGTCGAAAGACCCTTACGAAATCCAAAATGTGCATCGGAAATAATAGTATTGTTTTCACACCAGTTTGTAATGCGACTATTTAATATGCAAGTAAATAATTTACCAAAGTTACTTAATAGGGTAATGCCTCGATAATTTTTGGCGTCATCTTTGTCACCTTTTTTGTATACAGGTACAATAAAACCCTTTGTCCAGCTTTCTGGGAAATTGCCGGAATTTAAAATAACATTAAAAATATCAACGATGTGGCTAGCTAAAATATCGCCCGTTTCTAAGAAATATTCGTTTAACAAATTGTCATCAGACGTGGCTTTATTTCGCTTAAGAGATTTTATTGCATCTTTTACCTCAGTGTAAGTAATAGGTAGATCTAAATCGTTAAATATGATATTTGATGCATTGAAATCGTTTGTTTCATTCAATTCTTCAGATTCTGTATGCTTAGACTGTTTTATATCGTCGAACATAGAACAGAACATAAGTTTATTAAGACGTATACATGTAAGTACATAGTCATGATAATTTACATATTTTACATACTATTCACTATTCACACGTGATCAATGTAACACAAAACAAATTAATTATAAGCATCAGTATGTTGTTTTAGAGTCCAATTATTGTAGTTATCTATTGCTTAGAGGATAAACTTGAAATTTCCAAATTGCCAAGTATATAGTATTCTAGATGTTGATGGATGGTCTTGGCTATTCCTGGGACATCATGGTAAGTACAATAGCCGTTCTTTACTGCAACTTGAGGTAAGAATGTGACGTTTTCTTAATAACCTATTTAATATTTACACATATATATTTTTTTATAAGTGCATGTCTACTTGTCTATGCTCGGATACTAGGTAAGTATATTGACTGTCACCTACTGCATATTTTATGTACAGCTATATTCAACATTGTCAAGATAAAATAATCGACTGTATTTATAATATAGGTTGGGCAATTATATGATATTTAATATTGAAGTTCTAATATTAACAGCTTGTTTGTAGTACAATGCCAACTTCAGTAAAATATTTCTATTTCTAGATTGTAATAATTCAATAAACTTTACCATATTCGGACTTGCAAAATAGTATTTTTTAATAAATATTTTTCGCAAATGTATGTAGCATGGACATACTAGTATAAAGTGGTATTCGTCTTCCAAGTCTCTCGTGTTACAGCATAAACAGTAACGTTCGTTGTGTGGTATTCTATTTTGTCCATATCTACCTGTGTGAATTCTTAATGAATGAGCTGAAATTCTTAGCTTAGCTATTAAGTATCGTAAATTAGATGGAATAATATTAAGATAGGGTTCGTATTCAAATCGCAATTTACAACTATTATACAATACTAGCATACCACTTGTGTCTTTACTACCAAACCACCCCTGTATAAAGCAATCAATAATCCGTTGCTTAAACAAACATATAAAATCGTTAACATTTACATAAGGATCTTCCCAAATATTTGTAAAGCCGTAATTACATAACATATCTTTTAATTGTGATACCCAGTTTTTAGCACCATTATTCATATCACGTACATATTGCTTATATACGCTCGTAAGAATAATATTGTCTGTATTTAATAATTTGAACCAGTATTTAATAATGCGAATATAACGTGAAATATAAAGGGGATATCTACCCAGTTCACCGTACACTCCTATTGAGCATGAAGTGACCCTTACATTTAAAATACGTTTACAAAATTTTAAATGAATTCTTTCTAGCTCTTTAGATTTTGTAAACCCCCAAATTTCAGACGAGTAGTTCAAAATAGAGCCAACAAAGGCATCAAAAAGCTGACATAGTAGCTTCGGCTTAAGTTTTAATTTGGTACAATTAACTAAGAGAACATTTAAAGATTGTAACGCCTTACCAGACAAGTATTGTTGATTTAATGTGAAATTACCTGTATAGTTAAATACAGTACCCAAATAGTTAAAATCATTCACGACTTCAATGTTGATTCCATTATATGTCCATGATTCATTCGGTAGTAGGCCGCCCCTTTTACGAAACACCATTATCTTAGTTTTTGCTGTATTAACTTTTAAGCCCCATAGCTCACAATATTCATGCAACATATTTAAGTTAGTTTGTAGTTCTAGTGGTGTTTTACCAAATATAACCATATCGTCTGCGAATAACAGTAACATTAATACAATATCATCTATTAACAGTCCTGAATTATTATTTTCTTGCAAAAATAGTTCGAGATCTTCGACAAATAATGAAAATAAAATAGGAGACATTATCTCCCCTTGCCTTAGGCCAACCGCATATTCAAAATAATCAGTATAACTGTTACAGTTTCTAACACAAGACTTAACCTTTTGGTACATATCTTTAATAATCCTTAAAAGCTTTCCTTGTATACCACATTTGTATAATTTCATCCACAGGGCATTTCTATAAATAGTATCAAAACATTTACATAAGTCAACGTATACACAATATAGTCGTTTGTTATTAAACAAATAATTTTGAATTATATTACTTAAAGTGAATAGGGCATCAACTGTTGAACGCCCTTTTCTAAATCCAAATTGAGCATCCGATATTACATTGTTTGATTCACAGAAATTAACTATTCTTTTATTTAAAACTGAAGTAAACAATTTAGACAAACAGCTTACTAATGTTATTCCCCTATAGTTATTTACATTATTTGCATCACCCTTTTTATGCAACGGGATAATAACTCCTTCCGTCCATTTCTCTGGAAAGTAACCAGAGTCCAGGATAGCATTAAAAATATATATATATATATAAAACATAGTAGCAAAATGTTTGAAGAAAGCATCAGACGAAATATTAGCACTTTTCTTATTAGTTGACTTCCTAAAATGCTTCCAGAATTCTCGAGGTTTACATAGTTTTAGGGATTCAAACTCCTGAGCCTGCTTTAATTTATAACGATGTCGTTTAGACTTAATGCATCTTTTATAGATGGCCTTTAGCCTCGTCAGTTCTGTCCTGTTTTCCGTGGATCGACATCTATTAAACCGTACTAGAGCTTGCTTATAATTATGTTTGTGTAGTTTGCAATCATCGTCAAACCACTTGTTAGTATCATCAACTATGTTTAAAAATCGTGTCATTTTGAGTGATATCTTATGGAAAAGTGGGTCGCTCACTTCACGCATAATAGACGTAAATGATTTCACCAATGTATCAGTATCATTTAAATCATTGCTATGATAATCATGAATAATGCGATTAATATATGGCAATTTACTTATTAAACCTGTATGGAATTCATTCCTATGAACATCGGACCAAGTAGTGTATTCGTGTTGCTCTACACAGTCTACTATTTCGTCAACGAGCGGACAGCAAATATGTATATGCAACGGAGCGTGGTCGCTAAATTCATTAAAGACACCAACTTTAAATGTGTTCACACAATTGAAATCTTGTTCATGCAATAATAGATAATCTATGACTGAACTAGCTGAATTATTGAAATAAGTATAATTTCCGCAAATATCATCGTGCAGACGACCATTTGCTATACGTAGTGAGGTAGCCATGCACAAGTCGAGTAATTTGTTACCATGTGAGTTACTCCCATTGTCTTGATTAGCGCGCATTAACATATTATCAGGTAGATAGTTATCATCATCCAGATCAGCGATATACATGTCGGCATCAATGTAATCCTTTTTGCAGGAGACCCTAGCATTGCACTCGCCGGAGATCAGAACCTTTCCCATAGAGTCATACAGATAAATATCAGTTTGCAATAGTTCAAACAGATCCGCATCGATAAGATTTGTAATTGGAGAAGTATCTCCCCACATATATACAGCAGCAAAATATACATCAGATTTGTATCCAAAAAATGTTTTATCAAATTTTAACCAGATTATTGTGTCATGTACATTTTTCACTATGGAAATACCGTCTTTAAGAACATCTCTACAATAATGTCATCGCAAATAATGGGACGACAAATAAATAGTAATGGAGACAATGTTTTACTCTTCAATTATATCCGGTATTATAATATGGTTTTCTCACCTTTTCGGAAGTTATCATCCTGCGACGGGTCATTTATCCAGTTCCGCCATCTATCCAGTGTATCGTTATACAACTCGTTATTGTTGGGCGGGAACTGATTGTTTGGCCAGTAGTCATGGTTACCAAACGATGCGTAAACAGGCACACCCGGCAACGATGTACGGATAACATCTGTTGTGTCGTCGAGTATGTCAGCGTTAATGGTATAGTTCAGGTCCTCGTCTTTACCATGCATAATAGTATCACTGTAAACAGTAAAATATATGATGCGGTTTCCTGGACAGCATCGAGGAATTCATCCGCGGACAGTTTATAAACTGCGCGCGGACGTAAACAACCAATCAGGGACACAGATGCCCCCGCGGACATTTTATAATTTTAATCCGAGAACATATAACTGTTTTATTTAATACACAACCGATCAGAGACACATTGTTTGTGTTACGTTACGTATATAAGTTTATTTAAAGTCGCCACCGCATACATGCATTTGGGCGACTAAAATGTTTGTGTTAGATATGTTGCAAGACATTTATATGTGACGTACTTGTGACGTACTTGTGTAGTGTGAAACATGTTTCTGTACTACTGTAATTACTTCTGTAATGCTATCCGAACAAGAGCACCAGCCTGAGACAAGTACTACGCTTGGTTACTACACGTACAAGTACTACGCTTGGTTACTACACGTACAAATACTACGCTTGGTTACTACACGCATGCCACCCGTGTACACATACATGCATTCATGGTACATAGTTAGGGTTAGTCGTTGAGGATCATTGCCAGTGTGAACGCGTTTCTTGTATTGTCATCCCAATCATCTTCTGTGCATTGTTTAACACGGTGTATATCTGCCATACTACGCTTGGTACCGGAGGCACAATAACTCGTATAGTGGCGATCTCAATAATCAGTCAGTACTTCACGTTGCGTTTATATTAGTTTTATTAACAATATCAACAACAGGTCTACACATACATGTACATTCAATTGCTATCCAGAATGCATGCACACGTGCTCCGCATAGCACATGCCATTTAACTCACATTGCTATCCAGAATGCATGCACACGTGCTCCGCATAGCACATGCCATTTAACTCACATTGCTATCCAGAATGCATGCACACGTGCTCCGCATAGCACATGCCATTTAACTCACATTGCTATCACATTGAAACACACCGACAAACAATAGAATGGACACGTCCCGGACCGGAATAGATGTTGTAAATATCACGGACATGCATATACCCATAGCCAAATTTGTTACATATCCGAACTGTGCAAAACTCACAATGACACACATATTGTGAATGCCTATCATATACAGCGGATTTGCTGGAATGTTCAGCTTTGAGCCATGTTCAAATACTAGTATTATCGTCATGTATGCAACGCTGCTTCGTATTCTGTATTTCGTCATCATATCATGTAACAGTATGTATGCTATTAGAGCGGAAGTCGTGTTACTAGCGAGTATGCATCCAGCATGGTAGTCATGTATAATTATGTTGCTCAGTGTTGCGTAGCAGTTGACATCGTTATTGAGTCATCCTCAAGGTGGACTCTCTTAGTCTTATTTATACAAACTATAGTTAGCTCTAACAAACTATAGTTAGCTCTAACAAACTATAGTTAGCTCTAACAAACCATAGTTAGCTCTAACAAACTATAGTTAGCTCTAACAAACTATAGTTAGCTCTAACAAACCATAGTTAGCTCTAACAAACTACAGTTAGCTCTAACAAACCATAGTTAGCTCTAACAAACTACAGTTAGCTCTAACAAACTATAGTTAGCTCTAACAAACTACAGTTAGCTCTAACAAACTACAGTTAGCTCTAACAAACTACAGTTAGCTCTAACAAACTATCATTAGCTCTAACAAACTACAGTTAGCTCTAACAAACTATAATTAGCTCTAACAAACTACAGTTAGCTCTAACAAACTACAGTTAGCTCTAACAAACTACAGTTAGCTCTAACAAACTACAGTTAGCTCTAACAAACTACAGTTAGCTCTAACAAACTATAGTTAGCTCTAACAAACTACAGTTAGCTCTAACAAACTACAGTTAGCTCTAACAAACTACAGTTAGCTCTAACAAACTACAGTTAGCTCTAACAAACTACAGTTAGCTCTAACAAACTATAGTTAGCTCTAACAAACTACAGTTAGCTCTAACAAACTATAGTTAGCTCTAACAAACTACAGTTAGCTCTAACAAATTACAGTTAGCTCTAACAAACTACAGTTAGCTGGAATGCTGATCAAGTTCTTGCACCATTAGTTTAATCGCTCTCGAAACCTCATTCCTTGTGGAATCCATAGCTATGAGGGAGAGATAATAGACACTGTGGTTCCCTGACTCTAACTGTTCACTCGTATATCCCCATGTGTGTCTGCTAATGTGCTATCCATCTAGATCCTGCTAGTGTTTTCATAACGCAATGCATACAACAATGATTTCCTTTCAATATTGGCAGGTGGTAGGGGGTGGGCTTCCGTGTGAGCGTACGTCACATGTCACTCCTCATTAGCTATTCTCATCAACCTGTTTCAGTTGTGCTAGCCCTAACTTGATGAATCTCTGGGCTTCTTATTGAATGAGTGGTGTGGAGCGGAGGAGTGGTCTTTGTTTTGTTTTTAAACTTTATTTATTTTATAACGATTGCGAAGCAAAAAACAACTTATATTAATTAGTCTCGTTGGCGCGAATGAACGCATACATATGGCCCTTCGTGTGTGTGTGTGGGGGGGGGGGGACCGGAGTACCCGGAGAAAACCCAGCTGTCCGATCCGGCGACCATCGTACCATCTCACATACTTCCTATACTTAAATAAAAGATTTGAGGGAAATGTGTCTATCAGACATTTTAAATTTGAAGTTACCGTCCATCCGACAAGGACAGACAAGTCGTAGGATACAATTCTACTTACCCTGTCCAAAGTACAAAGTCTACATCCGGTCTGATATTTGCCATTGCATTCACGCTGCTTTTGACGAGAGCCCAGGGCGAGTCACACCAGAAGTTTCCAAAGCGACCCGGATTGTCAGGTAGAGAGTCGCTATTACAAGAGAGTTGTCGCCCGTGGTAGGAAAAGTCATAATGGAAGTCGGTTATATGCCAGAAGTACCCTGAAATAAAACTCTGTGCATACATTTGTACATGTATTCAGATTTCAGTTTCATGTATGAATCTGCCATTAGTGACTATATAGAGAGATCTGGTTTTGAACGTCCATCGGGTGGTCTCTTAATACAAGTTATTCTGTTTATGCATATTGAGTAGGTAGCTAACTGGTCGTATATGTAACGAGTATAGTCATGTATCGTGTTTAGGTAGCAATGTACACCTATATGTAACGAGTATAGTATCGTGTTTAGGTAGCAATGTACACCTATATGTAACGAGTATAGTATCGTGTTTAGGTAGCAATGTACACCTATATGTAACGAGTATAGTATCGTGTTTAGGTAGCAATGTACACCTATATGTAACGAGTATAGTATCGTGTTTAGGTAGCAATGTACACCTATATGTAACGAGTATAGTATCGTGTTTAGGTAGCAATGTACACCTATATGTAACGAGTATAGTATCGTGTTTAGGTAGCAATGTACACCTATATGTAACGAGTATAGTATCGTGTTTAGGTAGCAATGTACACCTATATGTAACGAGTATAGTATCGTGTTTAGGTAGCAATGTACACCTATATGTAACGAGTATAGTATCGTGTTTAGGTAGCAATGTACACCTATATGTAACGAGCATAGTATCGTGTTTAGGTAGCAATGTACACCTATATGTACGAGTATAGTATCGTGTTTAGGTAGCAATGTACACCTATATGTAACGAGTCATGTATCGTGCTTAGGTAGCAATGTACACCTATATGTAACGAGTATAGTCATGTATCGTGTTTTGTAGCAATGTACACCTATATGTAACGAGTCATGTATCGTGTTTAGGTAGCAATGTACACCTATATGTAACGAGTATAGTCATGTATTGTGTTTAGGTAGCAATGTACACCTATATGTAACGAGTATAGTATCGTGTTTAGGTAGCAATGTACACCTATATGTAACGAGTATAGTATCGTGTTTAGGTAGCAATGTACACCTATATGTAACGAGTATAGTATCGTGTTTAGGTAGCAATGTACACCTATATGTAACGAGTATAGTCATGTATCGTGTTTAGGTAGTAATGCACACCTATATGTAACGAGTCATGTATCGTGTTTAGGTAGCAATGTACACCTATATGTAACGAGTATAGTATCGTATTTAGGTAGCAATGTACACCTATATGTAACGAGTATAGTCATGTATCGTGTTTAGGTAGCAATGTACACCTATATGTAACGAGTCACGTATCGTGTTTAGGTAGTAATGCACACCTATATGTAACGAGTATAGTATCGTGTTTAGGTAGCAATGTACACCTATATGTAACGAGTATAGTCACGTATCGTGTTTAGGTAGCAATGTACACCTATATGTAACGAGTATAGTCACGTATCGTGTTTAGGTAGCAATGTACACCTATATGTAACGAGTATAGTCATGTATCGTGTTTAGGTAGCAATGTACACCTATATGTAACGAGTATAGTCATGTATCGTGTTTAGGTAGCAATGTACACCTATATGTAACGAGTCACGTATCGTGTTTAGGTAGCAATGTACACCTATATGTAACGAGTATAGTCATGTATCGTGTTTAGGTAGCAATGTACACCTATATGTAACGAGTCACGTATCGTGTTTAGGTAGTAATGCACACCTATATGTAACGAGTATAGTCATGTATCGTGTTTAGGTAGCAATGTACACCTATATGTAACGAGTCATGTATCGTGTTTAGGTAGCAATGTACACCTATATGTAACGAGTATAGTCATGTATCGTGTTTAGGTAGCAATGTACACCTATATGTAACGAGTATAGTATCGTGTTTAGGTAGCAATGTACACCTATATGTAACGAGTATAGTATCGTGTTTAGGTAGCAATGTACACCTATATGTAACGAGTATAGTATCGTGTTTAGGTAGCAATGTACACCTATATGTAACGAGTATAGTATCGTGTTTAGGTAGCAATGTACACCTATATGTAACGAGTATAGTATCGTGTTTAGGTAGCAATGTACACCTATATGTAACGAGTATAGTATCGTGTTTAGGTAGCAATGTACACCTATATGTAACGAGTATAGTATCGTGTTTAGGTAGCAATGTACACCTATATGTAACGAGTATAGTATCGTGTTTAGGTAGCAATGTACACCTATATGTAACGAGTATAGTATCGTGTTTAGGTAGCAATGTACACCTATATGTAACGAGTATAGTATCGTGTTTAGGTAGCAATGTACACCTATATGTAACGAGTATAGTATCGTGTTTAGGTAGCAATGTACACCTATATGTAACGAGTATAGTATCGTGTTTAGGTAGCAATGTACACCTATATGTAACGAGTATAGTCACGTATCGTGCTTAGATACGTGATTCCATGTATAACTAGCACACTAGCATTGCATAGTGTATATCTGCCCTCCGGCCTGTTGACAGACCTCATGACCTCGGATCAGCTGAGTATATAGTATCTAGCTCTAAACATTATGTAAATGACATAAAGGGAACATTGCCGACCAGGTTTATTTGTTGTTGGGTGGGTCTACGTTTCTGTGTAGTAATGTATGTAGTTGGGGAACTCGCTTGGCGTGAGGTACAGCGGCAAGGAGTGGGCTCCCGGGGTCTACGTCCATACATCAATGCCAGGAGAGAGCACCCGGGGTATACGTCCATGACACAATGCCCGGAGTGGGCACCCGAGGTCTACATCAATGAAACATTGCTCGGAGTGGGCACCCGGGGTCTACATCAATGAAACATTGCTCGGAGTGGGCACCCGGGGTATACATCCATGAAACATTGCTCGGAGTGGGCACCCGAGGTCTACATCCATGAAACATT
>CM026393.1:10326923-10357235 GCA_014843695.1 Archivesica marissinica
CATGGTTATAGATAACTGCGTGGAACCATGGTTATAGATAACGGCGTGGAACCACGGTTATAGATAACTGCGTGGAACCATGGTTATAGATAACTACGTGGAACCACGGTTATAGATAAGGGCGTGGAACCATGGTTATAGATAACGGCGTGGAACCACGGTTATAGATAACTGCGTGGAACCATGGTTATAGATAACTACGTGGAACCATGGTTATAGATAAGGGTGTGGAACCATGGTTATAGATAACTACGTGGAACCACGGTTATAGATAATGGCGTGGAACCATGGTTATAGATAACTGCGTGGAACCATGGTTATAGATAATGGCGTGGAACCATGGTTATAGATAATGGCGTGGAACCATGGTTATAGATAATGGTGTGGAACCATGGTTATAGATAACGGCGTGGAACCATGGTTATAGATAATGGTGTGGAACCATGGTTATAGATAACTACGTGGAACCACGGTTATAGATAATGGCGTGGAACCATGGTTATAGATAACTGCGTGGAACCATGGTTATAGATAACGGCGTGGAACCATGGTTATAGATAACGGCGTGGAACCACGGTTATAGATAACGGCGTGGAACCATGGTTATAGATAACTGCGTGGAACCATGGTTATAGATAATGGCGTGGAACCATGGTTATAGATAACGGCGTGGAACCATGGTTATAGATAATGGCGTGGAACCATGGTTATAGATAATGGCGTGGAACCATGGTTATAGATAATGGCGTGGAACCATGGTTATAGATAATGGTGTAGCATGGTTATAGATAATGGTGTGGAACCATGGTTATAGATAACAGCGTGGAACCATGGTTATAGATAACTGCGTGGAACCATGGTTATAGATAATTGCGTAGAACCATGGTTATAGATAACGGCGTGCAACCATGGTTATAGATAACGGCGTGGAACCATAGTTATAGATAACTACGTGGAACCACGGTTATAGATAACGGCGTGGAACCACGGTTATAGATAACTGCGTGGAACCATGGTTATAGATAACTACGTGGAACCACGGTTATAGATAACGGCGTGGAACCACGGTTATAGATAACTGCGTGGAACCATGGTTATAGATAACTACGTGGAACAACGGTTATAGATAAGGGCGTGGAACCATGGTTATAGATAACTACGTGGAACCACGGTTATAGATAATGGCGTAGAACCATGGTTATAGATAACTACGTGGAACCATGGTTATAGATAATGGTGTGGAACCACGTTTATAGATAACTGCGTGGAACCATGGTTATAGATAATGGTGTGGAACCATGGTTATAGATAACTGCGTGGATCCATGGTTATAGATAATGGTGTGGAACCATGGTTATAGATAACTACATGGAACCACGGTTATAGATAATGGCGTAGAACCATGGTTATAGATAACGGCGTGGAACCATGGTTATTGATAACTGCGTGGAACCATGGTTATAGATAATGGCGTGGAACCATGGTTATAGATAACGGCATGGAACCACGGTTATATATAACGGTGTGGAACCATGGTTATAGATAACGGCGTGGAACCATGGTTATAGATAACGGCGTGGAACCATGGTTATAGATAACGGCGTGGAAACCTGGTTATAGATAACGGCGTGGAACAACGGTTATAGATAACGGCGTGGAACCCTGGTTATATATAACTGCGTGGAACCATAGTTATAGATAATGGCGTGGAACCATGGTTATATATAATGGCGTGGAACCACGGTTATAGATAACGGCGTTGATCCACGGTTATAGATAACGGCGTGGAACCATTGTTATAGATAATGGCGTGGAACCATGGTTATAGATAACGACGTGGAACCATGGTTATCGATAATGGCATAGAACCATGGTTATATATAATGATGTGGAACCATGGTTATAGATAACTGCGTGGATCCATGGTTATAGATAATGTTGTGGAACCATGGTTATAGATAATGTTGTGGAACCATGGTTATGGATAACGGCGTGGAACCATGGTTATAGGTAACGGTGTGGAACCACGGTTATAGATAACGGCGTGGAACCATGGTTATTGATAATGGCGTGGAACCATGGTTATAGGTAACTGCATGAATCCATGGTTATAGATAATGGTGTGGAACCATGGTTATAGATAATGGCATGGAACCATGGTTATAGATAATGGTGTGGAACCATGGTTATATATAACGGTGTGGAACCATAGTTATAGATAATGGTGTGGAACCATGGTTATAGATAATAGCGTGGAACCACGGTTATAGATAACGGTGTGGAATCATGGTTATAGATAACTGCGTGGAACCATGGTTATAGATAATGGCGTAGAACCATGGTTATAGATAACGGCGTGGAACCATGGTTATAAATAACGGCGTGGAACCATGGTTATAGATAACTGCGTGGAACCAGGTTATAGATAATGGCGTGGAACCATGGTTATAGATAATGGTGGGAACCATGGTTATAGATAACGGTGTGGAACCATGGTTATAGATAACGGCGTGGAACCATGGTTATAGATAACGGCGTGGAACCATGGTTATAGATAACGGCGTGGAACCATGGTTATAGATAATGGCGTGGAACCATGGTTATAGATAACGGCGTGGAACCATGGTTATAGATAACGGCGTGGAACCATGGTTATAGATAATGGTGTGGAACCATGGTTATAGATAACGGCGTGGAACCATGGTTATAGATAATGGCGTGGAACCATGGTTATAGATAACGGCGTGGAACCATGGTTATAGATAATGGCGTGGAACCATGGTTATAGATAATGGCGTGGAACCATGGTTATAGATAATGGTGTGGAACCATGGTTATAGATAACGGTGTGGAACCATGGTTATAGATAACGGTGTGGAACCATGGTTATAGATAACGGCGTGGAACCACGGTTATAGATAACGGCGTGGAATCATGGTTATAGATAACTGCGTGGAACCACGGTTATAGATAACGGCGTGGAACCACGGTTATAGATAACTGCGTGGAACCATGGTTATAGATAACTACGTGGAACCACGGTTATAGATAAGGGCGTGGAACCATGGTTATAGATAACTGCGTGGAACCACGGTTATAGATAATGGCGTAGAACCATGGTTATAGATAATGGTGTGGAACCATGGTTATAGATAACTGCGTGGATCCATGGTTATAGATAATGGTGTGGAACCATGGTTATAGATAACTACGTGGAACCACGGTTATAGATAATGGCGTAGAACCATGGTTATAGATAACGGCGTGGAACCATGGTTATAGATAATGGCGTGGAACCATGGTTATAGATAACGGCGTGGAACCACGGTTATAGATAACGGCGTGGAATCATGGTTATAGATAACTGCGTGGAACCATGGTTATAGATAACTGCGTGGAACCATGGTTATAGATAACGGCGTGGAACCACGGTTATAGATAACGGCGTGGAACCATGGTTATAGATAACTGCGTGGAACCATGGTTATAGATAACTGGCGTGGAACCATGGTTATAGATAACGGCGTGGAACCATGGTTATAGATAACGGCGTGGAACCATGGTTATAGATAACTGCGTGGAACCATGGTTATAGATAACGGGTGGAACCATGGTTATAGATAATGGCGTGGAACCATGGTTATAGATAACGCGTGGAACCATGGTTATAGATAACGGCGTGGAACCATGGTTATAGATAATGGTATGGAACCATGGTTATAGATAATGGTATGGAACCATGGTTATTGATAGCGGCGTGGAACCATGGTTATAGATAACGGCGTGGAACCATGGTTATAGATAACGGCGTGGAACCATGGTTATAGATAATGCGTGGAACCATGGTTATAGATAACGGCATGGAACCATGGTTATAGATAACGGCGTGGAACCATGGTTATTGATAACGGCGTGGAACCATGGTTATAGATAATGGCGTGGAACCATGGTTATAGATAATGGCATGGAATCATGGCTATAGATAATGGTGTTGAACCATGGTTATAGATAATGGTGTGGAATCATGGTTATAGATAACAGCGTGGAACCACGGTTATAGATAACTGCGTGGAACCATGGTTATAGATAATGGCATGGAACCATGGTTATAGATAATGGCATGGAATCATGGTTATAGATAATGGCGTGGAACCATGGTTATAGATAATGGCATTGAACCATGGTTATAGATAACGGCGTGGAACCATGGTTATGGATAACTGCGTGAAACCATGGTTATAGATAACGGCGTGGAACCATGGTTATAGATAACTGCGTGGAACCATGGTTATAGGTAACTACGTGGAACCATGGTTATAGATAACTGCGTGGAACCACGGTTATAGATAATGGTATGGAACCATGGTTATAGATAATGGTATGGAACCATGGTTATAGATAACGGCGTGGAACCATGGTTATAGATAACGGCGTGGAACCCTGGTTATAAATAACGGCGTGGAACAACGGTTATAGATAACGGCGTGGAACCATGGTTATAGATAACGGCGTGGAACCATGGTTATAGATAATGGCGTGGAACCATGGTTATAGATAATGGTGTGGAACCATGGTTATAGATAACAGCGTGGAACCACGGTTATAGATAACGGCGTGGAATCATGGTTATAGATAACTGCGTGGAACCATGGTTATAGATAATGGCGTAGAACCATGGTTGTAGATAACGGCGTGGAAGCATGGTTATAGATAACGCGTGGAACCATGGATATAGATAACGACGTGGAACCACGGTTATAGATAACTGCGTGGAACCATGGTTATAGATAACTACGTGGAACCATGGTTATAGATAAGGGCGTAGAACCATGGTTATAGATAATGGCGTGGAAGCATGGTTATAGATAACTACGTGGAACCATGGTTATAGATAATGGCATGGAATCATTGTTATAGATAATGGCGTGGAACCATGGTTATAGATAACGGCATGGAACCATGGTTATAGAAAACTACGTGGAACCACGGTTATAGATAATGGCGTGGAACCATGGTTATAGATAATGGCATGGAATCATGGTTATAGATAATGGCGTGGAACCATGGTTATGGATAATGGCATGGAACCATGGTTATAGATAACGGCGTGGAACCACGGTTATAGATAATGGCGTGGAACCATGGTTATAGATAACGGCGTGGAACCATGGTTATAGATAACGGCATGGAACCATGGTTATAGATAACGGCGTGGAACCATGGTTATTGATAACGGCGTGGAACCATGGTTATAGATAACGGCGTGGAACCATGGTTATAGATAATGGCGTGGAACCATGGTTATTGATAATGGCGTGGAACCATGGTTATAGATAATGGCGTGGAACCATGGTTATAGATAATGGCATGGAACCATGGTTATAGATAACGGCGTGGAACCACGGTTATAGATAATGGCGTGGAACCATGGTTATAGATAACGGCGTGGAACCATGGTTATAGATAACGGCGTGGAACCATGGTTATAGATAACGGCGTGGAACCATGGTTATAGATAACGGCGTGGAACCATGGTTATAGATAATACGTGGAACCATGGTTATAGATAATGGCGTGGAACCATGGTTATAGATAACGGCGTGGAACCATGGTTATAGATAATGGCGTAGAACCATGGTTATAGATAACGGCGTGGAACCACGGTTATAGATAACGGCGTGGAATCATGGTTATAGATAACTGCGTGGAACCATGGTTATAGATAACGGCGTGGAATCATGGTTATAGATAACGGCGGGGAACCACGGTTATAGATAATGGTATGGAACCATGGTTATAGATAATGGCATGGAATCATGGTTATAGATAATGGTGTGGAACCATGGTTATAGATAATGGTGTGGAACCATGGTTATAGATAACAGTGTGGAACCATGGTTATAGATAATGGTGTGGAATCATGGTTATAGATAACGGCGTGGAATCATGGTTATAGATAACTGCGTGGAACCATGGTTATAGATAACGGCGTGGAACCATGGTTATAAATAACTACGTGGAACCACGGTTATAGATAACTGCGTGGAACCATGGTTATAAATAACTACGTGGAACCACGGTTATAGATAAGGGCGTGGAACCATGGTTATTGATAACTACGTGGAACCACGATTATAGATAATGGCGTAGAACCATGGTTATAGATAATGGTGTCGAACCATGGTTATAGATAATGGTGTGGAACCATGGTTATAGATAACTGCGTGGATCCATGGTTATAGATAATGGTGTGGAACCATGGTTATAGATAACTACGTGGAACCACGGTTATAGATAATGGCGTAGAACCATGGTTATAGATAACGGCGTGGAACCTTGGTTATAGATAATGGCGTAGAACCATGGTTATAGATAACGGCGTGGAACCACGGTTATAGATAACGGCGTGGAATCATGGTTATAGATAACTGCGTGGAACCATAGTTATAGATAACTACGTGGAACCACGGTTATAGATAACGGCGTGGAACCACGGTTATAGATAACTACGTTGAACCACGGTTATAGATAAGGGCGTAGAACCATGGTTATAGATAATGGCGTGGAACCATGGTTATAGACAACAGCGTGGAACCACGGTTATAGATAACGGCGTGGAATCATGGTTATAGATAACTGCGTGGAATCATGGTTATAGATAACGGTGTGGAACCATGGTTATGGATAACGGCGTGGAACCATGGTTATAGATAACGACGTGGAACCATGGTTATAGATAACGGAGTGGAACCATAGTAATAGATAACGGCGGGGAACCAAGGTTATAGATAATGGTATGGAACCATGGTTATAGATAACGGAGTGGAACCATGGTTATAGATAACGGCGGGGAACCATGGTTATAGATAATGGTATGGACCCATGGTTATAGATAATGGTATGGAACCATGGTTATTGATAGCGGCGTGGAACCATGGTTATAGATAACGGCGTGGAACCATGGTTATAGATAACGGCGTGGAACCATGGTTATAGATAATGCGTGGAACCATGGTTATTGATAACGGCATGGAACCATGGTTATAGATAACGGCGTGGAACCATGGTTATTGATAACGGCGTGGAACCATGGTTATAGATAATGGCGTGGAACCACGGTTATAGATAACTGCGTGGAACCATGGTTATAGATAATGGCATGGAACCATGGTTATAGATAATGGCATGGAATCATGGTTATAGATAATGGCGTGGAACCATGGTTATAGATAATGTCATTGAACCAATGTGATATATAACGGCGTGGAATCATGGTTATGGATAACTGCGTGAAACCATGGTTATAGATAACGGCGTGGAACCATGGTTATAGATAACTGCGTGGAACCATGGTTATAGGTAACTACGTGGAACCATGGTTATAGATAACTGCGTGGAACCACGGTTATAGATAACTGCGTGGAACCATGGTTATAGATAATGGCGTGGAACCATGGTTATAGATAATGGTATGGAACCATGGTTATAGATAACGGCGTGGAACCATGGTTATAGATAACGGCGTGGAACCATGGTTATAGATAACGGCGTGGAACCATGGTTATAGATAACGGCGTGGAACCATGGTTATAGATAACGGCGTGGAACCATGGTTATAGATAATGGCGTGGAACCATGGTTATAGATAATGGTGTGGAACCATGGTTATAGATAACAGCGTGGAACCACGGTTATAGATAACGGCGTGGAATCATGGTTATAGATAACTGCGTGGAACCATGGTTATAGATAATGGCGTAGAACCATGGTTGTAGATAACGGCGTGGAAGCATGGTTATAGATAACGCGTGGAACCATGGTTATAGATAACGACGTGGAACCACGGTTATAGATAACTGCGTGGAACCATGGTTATAGATAACTACGTGGAACCATGGTTATAGATAAGGGCGTAGAACCATGGTTATAGATAATGGCGTGGAAGCATGGTTATAGATAACTACGTGGAACCATGGTTTATATTGTGGTTGTTTGTTGGGTGGTGGTTTGTTGGTGGTTTGTTGGGGTTTGTTGGGTGGTGGTTTGTGGTGGTGGTTTGATAATGGCGTGGAACCATGGTTATAGATAATGGCATGGAACCATGGTTATAGATAACGGCGTGGAACCATGGTTATAGATAACGGCGTGGAACCATGGTTATAGATAATGGCGTGGAACCATGGTTATAGATAACGGCGTGGAACCATGGTTATAGATAATGGCGTGGAACCATGGTTATAGATAATGGCGTGGAACCATGGTTATTGATAACGGCGTGGAACCATGGTTATAGATAATGGCGTGGAACCATGGTTATAGATAACGGCGTGGAACCATGGTTATAGATAACGGCGTGGAACCATGGTTATAGATAATGGCGTGGAACCATGGTTATAGATAACGGCGTGGAACCATGGTTATAGATAACGGCGTGGAACCATGGTTATAGATAACGGCGTGGAACCATGGTTATAGATAACGGCGTGGAACCATGGTTATAGATAACGGCGTGGAACCATGGTTATAGATAACGGCGTGGAACCATGGTTAAGATAACGGCGTGGAACCATGGTTATAGATAATGGCGTGGAACCATGGTTATAGATAACGGCGTGGAACCATGGTTATAGATAACTGCGTGGAACCACGTTTATAGATAACGGCGTGGAACCATGGTTATAGATAACGGCGTGGAACCATGGTTATAGATAACTACGTGGAACCACGGTTATAGATAATGGCGTGGAACCATGGTTATAGATAATGGCGTGGAACCATGGTTATAGATAACTACGTGGAACCATGGTTATAGATAATGGTGTGGAACCATGGTTATTGATAACGGCGTGGAACCATGGTTATAGATAATGGCGTGGAACCATGGTTATAGATAATGGCATGGAATCATGGTTATAGATAATGGTGTGGAACCATGGTTATAGATAATGGTGTGGAACCATGGTTATAGATAACAGCGTGGAACCACGGTTATAGATAACGGCGTGGAATCATGGTTATAGATAACTGCGTGGAACCATGGTTATAGATAATTGCGTAGAACCATGGTTATAGATAACGGCGTGCAACCATGGTTATAGATAACGGCGTGGAACCATAGTTATAGATAACTACGTGGAACCACGGTTATAGATAACGGCGTGGAACCACGGTTATAGATAACTGCGTGGAACCATGGTTATAGATAACTACGTGGAACCACGGTTATAGATAACGGCGTGGAACCATGGTTATAGATAACTGCGTGGAACCATGGTTATAGATAACTACGTGGAACCACGGTTATAGATAATGGCGTGGAACCATGGTTATAGATAACTACGTGGAACCACGGTTATAGATAATGGCGTGGAACCATGGTTATAGATAATGGCGTGGAACCATGGTTATAGATAATGCGTGGAACCATGGTTATAGATAATGGCGTGGAACCATGGTTATAGATAACGGCATGGAACCACGGTTATATATAACGGTGTGGAACCATGGTTATAGATAACGGCGTGGAACCATGGTTATAGATAACGGCGTGGAACCATGGTTATAGATAACGGCGTGGAACCATGGTTATAGATAACGGCGTGGAACAACGGTTATAGATAACGGCGTGGAACCATGGTTATAGATAACGGCGTGGAACCATGGTTATAGATAATGGCGTGGAACCATGGTTATAGATAACGGCATGGAACCATGGTTATAGATAACGGCGTGGAACCATGGTTATTGATAACGGCGTGGAACCATGGTTATAGATAATGGCGTGGAACCATGGTTATAGATAATGGCATGGAATCATGGTTATAGATAATGGTGTGGAACCATGGTTATAGATAATGGTGTGGAACCATGGTTATAGATAACAGCGTGGAACCACGGTTATAGATAACGGCGTGGAATCATGGTTATAGATAACTGCGTGGAACCATGGTTATAGATAATGGCGTAGAACCATGGTTATAGATAACGGCGTGGAACCATGGTTATAAATAACTACGTGGAACCACGGTTATAGATAACTGCGTGGAACCATGGTTATAAATATCTACGTGGAACCACGGTTATAGATAAGGGCGTGGAACCATGGTTATAGATAACTACGTGGAACCACGGTTATAGATAATGGCGTAGAACCATGGTTATAGATAATGGTGTGGAACCATGGTTATAGATAACTGCGTGGATCCATGGTTATAGATAATGGTGTGGAACCATGGTTATAGATAACTACGTGGAACCACGGTTATAGATAATGGTTTAGAACCATGGTTATAGATAACGGCGTGGAACCATGGTTATAGATAATGGCGTAGAACCATGGTTATAGATAACGGCGTGGAACCACGGTTATAGATAACGGCGTGGAATCATGGTTATAGATAATGGCGTAGAACCATGGTTATAGATAACGGCGTGGAACCATGGTTATAAATAACGGCGTGGAACCATGGTTATAGATAACTGCGTGGAACCATGGTTATAGATAACTGCGTGGAACCATAGTTATAGATAACTACGTGGAACCACGGTTATAGATAACGGCGTGGAACAACGGTTAAAGATAACTGCGTGGAACCATGGTTATAGATAACTACGTGGAACCATGGTTATAGATAATGGTGTGTAACCATGGTTATTGATAACGGCGTGGAACCATGGTTATAGATAATGGCGTGGAACCATGGTTATAGATAATGGCATGGAATCATGGTTATAGATAATGGTGTGGAAGCATGGTTATAGATAATGGTGTGGAACCATGGTTATAGATAACAGCGTGGAACGACGGTTATAGATAACGGCGTGGAATCATGGATATAGATAACTGCGTGGAACCATGGTTATAGATAATTGCGTAGAACCATGGTTATAGATAACGGCGTGCAACCATGGTTATTGATAACGGCGTGGAACCATAGTTATAGATAACTACTTGGAACCATGGTTATAGATAAGGCGTGGAACCAGGTTATAGATAACGGCGTGGAACCACGGTTATTGATAACTGTGTGGAACCATGGTTATAGATAACTACGTGGAACCACGGTTATAGATAACGGCGTGGAACCATGGTTATAGATAACTACGTGGAACCACGGTTATAGATAATGGCGTGGAACCATGGTTATAGATAACTACGTGGAACCACGGTTATAGATAATGGCGTAGAACCATGGTTATAGATAACTACGTGGAACCATGGTTATAGATAATGGTGTGGAACCACGGTTATAGATAACTGCGTGGAACCATGGTTATAGATAATGGTGTGGAACCATGGTTATAGATAACTGCGTGGATCCATGGTTATAGATAATGGTGTGGAACCATGGTTATAGATAACTACGTGGAACCACGGTTATAGATAACGGCGTGGAACCATGGTTATAGATAACGGCGTGGAACCATGGTTATAGATAACGGCGTGGAACCATGGTTATAGATAACGGTGTGGAACCATGGTTATAGATAACGGCGTGGAACCATGGTTATAGATAACGGCGTGGAACCATGGTTATAGATAACGGCGTGGAACCATGGTTATAGATAACGGCGTGGAACAACGGTTATAGATAACGGCGTGGAACCATGGTTATAGATAACGGCGTGGAACCATGGTTATAGATAATGGCGTGGAACCATGGTTATAGATAACGGCATGGAACCATGGTTATAGATAACGGCGTGGAACCATGGTTATTGATAACGGCGTGGAACCATGGTTATAGATAATGGCGTGGAACCATGGTTATAGATAATGGCATGGAATCATGGTTATAGATGATGGTGTGGAACCATGGTTATAGATAATGGTGTGGAACCATGGTTATAGATAACAGCGTGGAACCACGGTTATAGATAATGGCGTAGAACCATGGTTATAGATAACGGCGTGGAACCATGGTTATAAATAACTACGTGGAACCACGGTTATAGATAACTGCGTGGAACCATGGTTATAAATAACTACGTGGAACCACGGTTATAGATAAGGGCGTGGAACCATGGTTATTGATAACTACGTGGAACCACGGTTATAGATAATGGCGTAGAACCATGGTTATAGATAATGATGTCGAACCATGGTTATAGATAATGGTGTGGAACCATGGTTATAGATAACTGCGTGGATCCATGGTTATAGATAATGGTGTGGAACCATGGTTATAGATAACTACGTGGAACCACGGTTATAGATAATGGCGTAGAACCATGGTTATAGATAACGGCGTGGAACCATGGTTATAGATAATGGCGTAGAACCATGGTTATAGATAACGGCGTGGAACCACGGTTATAGATAACGGCGTGGAATCATGGTTATAGATAACTGCGTGGAACCATGGTTATAGATAACGGCGTGGAACCATGGTTATAGATAACGGCGGGAACCAGGTTATAGATAATGGTTGGAACCATGGTTATAGATAAGGCGTGGAATCATGGTTATAGATAACGGCGTGGAACCATGGTTATAGATAATGGTATGGAACCATGGTTATAGATAACGGCGTGGAACCATGGTTATAGATAACGGCGTGGAACCATGGTTATAGATAACGGCGTGGAACCATGGTTATAGATAATGGCGTGGAACCATGGTTATAGATAACGGCGTGGAACCATGGTTATAGATAACGGCGTGGAACCATGGTTATAGATAACGGCGTGGAACCATGGTTATAGATAACGGCGTGGAACCATGGTTATAGATAATGGCGTGGAACCATGGTTATAGATAATGGCATGGAATCATGGTTATAGATAATGGTGTGGAACCATGGTTATAGATAATGGTGTGGAACCATGGTTATAGATAACAGCGTGGAACCACGGTTATAGATAACGGCGTGGAATCATGGTTATAGATAACTGCGTGGAACCATGGTTATAGATAACGGCGTGGAACCATGGTTATAGATAACGGCGTGGAACCATGGTTATAGATAACTACGTGGAACCACGGTTATAGATAACTGCGTGGAACCATGGTTATAGATAACTACGTGGAACCACGGTTATAGATAAGGGCGTGGAACCATGGTTATAGATAACTACGTGGAACCACGGTTATAGATAATGGCGTAGAACCATGGTTATAGATAATGGTGTGGAACCATGGTTATAGATAATGGTGTGGAACCATGGTTATAGATAACTGCGTGGATCCATGGTTATAGATAATGGTGTGGAACCATGGTTATAGATAACTACGTGGAACCACGGTTATAGATAATGGCGTAGAACCATGGTTATAGATAACGGCGTGGAACCATGGTTATAGATAACTGCGTGGAACCATGGTTATAGATAATGGTGTGGAACCATGGTTATAGATAACTGCGTGGATCCATGGTTATAGATAATGGTGTGGAACCATGGTTATAGATAACTGTGGAACCATGGTTATAGATAATGGCGTAGAACCATGGTTATAGATAACGGCGTGGAACCATGGTTATAGATAACTGCGTGGAACCATGGTTATAGATAATGGCGTGTAACCATGGTTATAGATAACGGCATGGAACCATGGTTATATATAACGGTGTGGAACCATGGTTATAGATAACGGCGTGGAACCATGGTTATAGATAACGGCGTGGAACCATGGTTATAGATAACGGCGTGGAACAACGGTTATAGATAACGGCGTGGAACCATGGTTATAGATAACGGCGTGGAACCATGGTTATAGATAATGGCGTGGAACCATGGTTATAGATAACGGCATGGAACCATGGTTATAGATAACGGCGTGGAACCACGGTTATAGATAACGGCGTGGAATCATGGTTATAGATAACTGTGTGGATCCATAGTTATAGATAACTACGTGGAACCACGGTTATAGATAACGGCGTGGAACCACGGTTATAGATAACTACGTGGAACCACGGTTATAGATAAGGGCGTAGAACCATGGTTATAGATAATGGCGTGGAACCATGGTTATAGATAACAGCGTGGAACCACGGTTATAGATAACGGCGGGGAACCATGGTTATAGATAATGGTATGGAACCATGGTTATAGATAATGGTATGGAACCATGGTTATAGATAACGGAGTGGAACCATGGTTATAGATAACGGCGGGGAACCATGGTTATAGATAATGGTATGGAACCATGGTTATTGATAACGGCGTGGAACCATGGTTATAGATAATGGCGTGGAACCATGGTTATAGATAATGGCATGGAATTATGGTTATAGATAATGGTGTGGAACCATGGTTATAGATAATGGTGTGGAACCATGGTTATAGATAACAGCGTGGAACCACGGCTATAGATAACGGCGTGGAATCATGGTTATAGATAACTGCGTGGAACCATGGTTATAGATAACGGCGTGGAACCATGGTTATAAATAACTACGTGGAACCACGGTTATAGATAACTGCGTGTAACCATGGTTATAAATAACTACGTGGAACCACGGTTATAGATAAGGGCGTGGAACCATGGTTATAGATAACTACGTGGAACCACGGTTATAGATAATGGCGTAGAACCATGGTTATAGATAATGGTGTCGAACCATGGTTATAGATAATGGTGTGGAACCATGGTTATAGATAACTGCGTGGATCCATGGTTATAGATAATGGTGTGGAACCATGGTTATAGATAACTATGTGGAACCACGGTTATAGATAATGGCGTAGAACCATGGTTATAGATAACGGCGTGGAACCACGTTTATAGATAACTGCGTGGAACCATGGTTATAGATAATGGTGTGGAACCATGGTTATAGATAACTGCGTGGATCCATGGTTATAGATAATGGTGTGGAACCATGGTTATTGATAACTACATGGAACCACGGTTATAGATAATGGCGTAGAACCATGGTTATAGATAACGGCGTGGAACCATGGTTATAGATAACTGCGTGGAACCATGGTTATAGATAATGGCGTGTAACCATGGTTATAGATAACGGCATGGAACCACGGTTATATATAACGGTGTGGAACCATGGTTATAGATAACGGCGTGGAACCATGGTTATAGATAACGGCGTGGAACCCTGGTTATAGATAACGGCGTGGAACAACGGTTATAGATAACGGCGTGGAACCATGGTTATAGATAACGGCGTGGAACCATGGTTATAGATAATGGCGTGGAACCATGGTTATAGATAACGGCATGGAACCATGGTTATAGATAACGGCGTGGAACCACGGTTATAGATAACGGCGTGGAATCATGGTTATAGATAACTGTGTGGAACCATAGTTATAGATAACTACGTGGAACCACGGTTATAGATAACGGCGTGGAACCACGGTTATAGATAACTACGTGGAACCACGGTTATAGATAAGGGCGTAGAACCATGGTTATAGATAATGGCGTGGAACCATGGTTATAGATAACAGCGTGGAACCACGGTTATAGATAACGGCGTGGAATCATGGTTATAGATAACTGCGTGGAATCATAGTTATAGATAATGGTGTGGAACCATGGTTATGGATAACGGCGTGGAACCATGGTTATAGATAGCGACGTGGAACCATGGTAATAGATAACGGAGTGGAACCATGGTTATAGATAACGGCGGGGAACCACGGTTATAGATAATGGTATGGAACCATGGTTATAGATAACGGAGTGGAACCATGGTTATAGATAACGGCGGGGAACCATGGTTATAGATAATGGTATGGAACCATGGTTATAGATAATAGTATGGAACCATGGTTATTGATAGCTGCGTGGAACCATGGTTATAGATAACGGCGTGGAACCATGGTTATAGATAACGGCGTGGAACCATGGTTATAGATAATGGCGTGGAACCATGGTTATAGATAACGGCATGGAACCATGGTTATAGATAACGGCGTGGAACCATGGTTATTGATAACGGCGTGGAACCATGGTTATAGATAATGGCGTGGAACCATGGTTATAGATAATGGCATGGAATCATGGCTATAGATAATGGTGTTGAACCATGGTTATAGATAATGGTGTGGAATCATGGTTATAGATAACAGCGTGGAACCACGGTTATAGATAACTGCGTGGAACCATGGTTATAGATAATGGCATGGAACCATGGTTATAGATAATGGCATGGAATCATGGTTATAGATAATGGCGTGGAACCATGGTTATAGATAATGGCATGGAACCATGGTTATAGATAACGGCGTGGAACCATGGTTATGGATAACTGCGTGAAACCATGGTTATAGATAACGGCGTGGAACCATGGTTATAGATAACTGCGTGGAACCATGGTTATAGGTAACTACGTGGAACCATGGTTATAGATAACTGCGTGGAACCACGGTTATAGATAATCGTATGGAACCATGGTTATAGATAATGGTATGGAACCATGGTTATAGATAACGGCGTGGAACCATGGTTATAGATAACGGCGTGGAACCCTGGTTATAAATAACGGTGTGGAACAACGGTTATAGATAACGGCGTGGAACCATGGTTATAGATAACGGCGTGGAACCATGGTTATAGATAATGGCGTGGAACCATGGTTATAGATAATGGTGTGGAACCATGGTTATAGATAACAGCGTGGAACCACGGTTATAGATAACGGCGTGGAATCATGGTTATAGATAACTGCGTGGAACCATGGTTATAGATAATGGCGTAGAACCATGGTTGTAGATAACGGCGTGGAAGCATGGTTATAGATAACGCGTGGAACCATGGTTATAGATAACGACGTGGAACCACGGTTATAGATAACTGCGTGGAACCATGGTTATAGATAACTACGTGGAACCATGGTTATAGATAAGGGCGTAGAACCATGGTTATAGATAATGGCGTGGAAGCATGGTTATAGATAACTACGTGGAACCATGGTTATAGATAATGGCATGGAATCATTGTTATAGATAATGGCGTGGAACCATGGTTATAGATAACGGCATGGAACCATGGTTATAGAAAACTACGTGGAACCACGGTTATAGATAATGGCGTGGAACCATGGTTATAGATAATGGCATGGAATCATGGTTATAGATAATGGCGTGGAACCATGGTTATGGATAATGGCATGGAACCATGGTTATAGATAACGGCGTGGAACCACGGTTATAGATAATGGCGTGGAACCATGGTTATAGATAACGGCGTGGAACCATGGTTATAGATAACGGCATGGAACCATGGTTATAGATAACGGCGTGGAACCATGGTTATTGATAACGGCGTGGAACCATGGTTATTGATAACGGCGTGGAACCATGGTTATAGATAACGGCGCGGAACAATGGTTATAGATAACGGCGTGGTACCATGGTTATTGATAACGGCGTAGAACCATGGTTATTGATAATGGCGTGGAAACATGGATATAGATAACGGCATGGAACCACGGTTATAGATAACGGTGTGGAACCATGGTTATTGATAACGGCGTGGAACCATGGTTATTGATAACGACGTGGAACAACGGTTATAGATAATGGTATGGAACCATGGTTATAGATAATGGTATGGAACCATGGTTATAGATAGCGGCGTGGAACCATGGTTATAGATAACGGCGTGGAACCATGGTTATAGATAACGGCGTGGAACCATGGTTGTAGATAATGGCGTGGAACCATGGTTATAGATATCGGCATGGAACCATGGTTATAGATAACGGCGTGGAACCATGGTTATTGATAACGGCGTGGAACCATGATTATAGATAATGGCGTGGAACCATGGTTATAGATAATGGCATGGAATCATGGTTATAGATAATGGGGTGGAACCATGGATATAGATAATGGTGTGGAACCATGGTTATAGATAACAGCGTGGAACCACGATTATAGATAACGGCGTGGAATCATGGTTATAGTTAACTGCGTGGAACCATGGTTATAGATAATGGCGTAGAACCATGGTTATAGATAACGGCGTGGAACCATGGTTATAGATAACGGCGTGGAACCATGGTTATAGATAACTACTTGGAACCATGGTTATAGATAACTGCGTGGAACCATAGTTATAGATAACTACGTGGAACCACGGTTATAGATAACTGCGTGGAACCACGGTTATAGATAACTGCGTGGAACCATGGTTATAGATAACTACGTGGAACCACGATTATAGATAACGGCGTGGAACCACGGTTATAGATAACTGCGTGGAACCATGATTATAGATAACTACGTGGAACCACGGTTATAGATAAGGGCGTAGAACCTTGGTTATAGATAATGGCGTAGAACCATGGTTATAGATAACTACGTGGAACCATGGTTATAGATAATGGTGTGGAACCACGGTTATAGATAACTGCGTGGATCCATGGTTATTGATAATGGTGTGGAACCATGGTTATAGATAACTGCGTGGATCCATGGTTATAGATAATGGCGTAGAACAATGGTTATAGATAACGACGTGGAAACATGGTTATAGATAACGGTATGGAACCATGGTTATAGATAATGGTGTGGAACCATGGTTATAGATAACTGCGTGGATCCATGTTTATAGATAATGGTGTGGAACCATGGTTATAGATAACTACGTGGAACCACGGTTATAGATAATGGCGTAGAACCATGGTTATAGATAACGGCGTGGAACCATGGTTATAGATAACAGTGTGGAACCATGGTTATAGATAAAGGCATGGAACCATGATTATAGATAACTACGTGGAACCATGGTTATTGATAACGGCATGGAACCATGGTTATAGATAATGGCATGGAATCATGGTTATAGATAATGGCATGGAATCATGGTTATAGATAATGGAGTGGAACCATGGTTGTAGATAATGGCATGGAACCATGGTTATAGATAACGGCGTGGAATCACGGTTATAGATAATGGCGTGGAACCATGGTTATAGATAATGGCGTGGAACCATGATTATAGATAATGGCATGGAACCATGGTTATAGATAACGGCGTGGAACCACGGTTATAGATAATGGCGTGGAACAATGGTTATAAATAACGGCATGGAACCACGGTTATATATAACGGTGTGGAACCATGGTTATAGATAACGGCTTGGAACCATGGTTATAGATAACGGGGTGGAACCATGGTTATAGATAACGGCATGGAACCATGGTTATAGATAACGGCGTGGAACCATGGTTATTGATAACGGCGTGGAACCATGGTTATTGATAACGGCGTGGAACCATGGTTATAGATAACGGCGCGGAACCATGGTTATAGATAACGGCGTGGAATCATGGTTATTGATAACGGCGTGGAACCATGGTTATTGATAATGGCGTGGAACCATGGTTATAGATAACGGCATGGAACCACGATTATAGATAACGGTGTGGAACCATGGTTATTGATAACGGCGTGGAACCATGGTTATTGATAACGGCGTGGAACAACGGTTATAGATAACAGCGTGGAACCACGGTTATAGATAACGGCGTGGAACCACGGTTATAGATAACGACGTGGAACCATGGTTATAGATAATTGTGTTGAACCATGGTTATAGATAACGGCGTGGAACCATGGTTATGGATAACGGCGTATAACCATGGTTATAGATAATGGCGTGGAACCATGGTTATAGATAACGGCGTGGAAACATGGTTATAGATAATGGCGTGGAACCATGGTTATAGATAATGGTGTGGAACCATGGTTATAGATAACAGCGTGGAACCACGGTTATAGATAACGGCGTGGAATCATGGTTATAGATAACTGCGTGGAACCATGGTTATAGATAATGGCGTAGAACCATGCTTATAGATAACGGCGTCGAACCATGGTTATAGATAACGGCGTGGAACCATGGTTATAGATAACTGCGTTAAACCATGGTTATAGATAACTGCGTGGAACCATAGTTATAGATAACTACGTGGAACCACGGTTATAGATAACGGCGTGGAACCACGGTTATAGATAACTGAGTGGAACCATGGTTATAGATAACTACGTGGAACCACGGTTATAGAAAACGGCGTGGAACCACGGTTATAGATAACTGCGTGGAACCATGAGTATAGATAACTACGTGGAACCACGGTTATAGATAATGGCGTGGAACCATGGTTATAGATAACTACGTGGAACCATGGTTATAGATAATGGTGTGGAACCACTGTTATAGATAACTGCGTGGATCAATGGTTATAGATAATGGCATGGAATCATGGTTATAGATAACGGCGTGGAATCACGGTTATAGATAATGGTTATAGATAATGGCGTGGAACCATGATTATAGATAATGGCATGGAACCATGGTTATTGATAACGGCGTGGAACCACGGTTATAGATAATGGCGTGGAACCATGGTTATAGATAATGGCATGGAACCATGGTTATAAATAACGGCATGGAACCACGGTTATATATAACGGTGTGGAACCATGGTTATAGATAACGGCTTGGAACCATGGTTATAGATAACGGCGTGGAACCATGGTTATAGATAACGGCATGGAACCATGGTTATAGATAACTGCGTGGAACCATGGTTATTGATAACGGCGTGGAACCATGGTTATTGATAACGGCGTGGAACCATGGTTATAGATAACGGCGCGGAACCATGGTTATAGATAACGGCGTGGAACCATGGTTATTGATAACGGCGTGGAACCATGGTTATTGATAATGGCGTGGAACCATGGTTATAGATAACGGCATGGAACCACGGTTATAGATAACGGTGTGGAACCATGGTTATTGATAACGGCGTGGAACCATGGTTATTGATAACGGCGTGGAACAACGGTTATAGATAACAGCGTGGAACCACGGTTATAGATAACGGCGTGGAACCACGGTTATAGATAACGACGTGGAACCATGGTTATAGATAATTGTGTAGAACCATGGTTATAGATAACGGCGTGGAACCATGGTTATGGATAACGGCGTGGAACCATGGTTATTGATAATGGCGTGGAACCATGGTTATAGATAATGGCATGGAACCATGGTTATAGATAATGGCGTGGAACCATGGTTATAGATAATGGCATGGAACCATGGTTATAGATAATGGTTTGGAACCATGGTTATAGATAACGGCGTGGAACAATGGTTATAGATAATGGCGTGGAACCATGGCTATAGATAATGGCATGGACCCATGGTTATAGATATTGGCGTGGAACCATGGTTATAGATAATGGCGTGGAACCATGGTTATAGATTACTGCGTGGAACCATGGTTATAGATAACGGCGGGGAACCATGGTTATAGATAATGGCATGGAACCACGGTTATAGATAACAGCATGGAACCATGGTTATTGATAACAGCATGGAACCATGGTTATTGATAACGGCGTGGAACCATGGTTATTGATAATGGCGTGGAACCATGGTTATAGATAACGGCATCGAACCACGGTTATAGATAACGGTGTGGAACCATGGTTATTGATAACGGCGTGGAACCATGGTTATTGATAACGGCGTGGAACAACGGTTATAGATAACAGCATGGAACCACGGTTATGGATAACGGCGTGGAACCACGGTTATAGATAACGACGTGGAACCATGGTTATGGATAATGGCGTGTAACCATGGTTATGGATAACGGCGTGGAACCATGGTTATAGATAATGGCGTGGAACCATGGTTATGGATAATGGCGTGGAACCATGGTTATGGATAACGGCGTGGAACCATGGTTATAGATAATGGCGTGGAACCATGGTTATAGATGATGGCATGGAACCATGGTTATAGATAATGGCGTGGAACCATGGTTATAGATAATGGCGTGGAACCATGGTTATATATAATGGCGTGGAACCATGGTTATAGATAACTGCGTGGAACCATGGTTATAGATAATGGCGTGGAACCATGGTTATAGATAATGGCGTGGAAACATGGTTATGGATAACGGCGTGGAACCATGGTTATAGATAATGGCATGTAACCATGGTTATAGATAATGGCGTGTAACCACGGTTATAGATAACGGTGTGGAACCATGGTTATAGATAACGGCGTGGAACCATGGTTATAGATAACGGCATGGAACCATGGTTATAGATAACGGCATGGAACCATGGTTATAGATAATGGCGTGGAACCATGGTTATGGATAACGGCGTGGAACCATGGTTATAGATAATGGCGTGTAACCACGGTTATAGATAACGGTGTGGAACCATGGTTATAGATAACGGCGTGGAACCACGGTTATAGATAACAGCATGGAACCATGGTTATTGATAACAGCATGGAACCATGGTTATTGATAACGGCGTGGAACCATGGTTATTGATAATGGCGTGGAACCATGGTTATAGATAACGGCATCGAACCACGGTTATAGATAACGGTGTGGAACCATGGTTATTGATAACGGCGTGGAACCATGGTTATTGATAACGGCGTGGAACAACGGTTATAGATAACAGCATGGAACCACGGTTATGGATAACGGCGTGGAACCACGGTTATAGATAACGACGTGGAACCATGGTTATGGATAATGGCGTGTAACCATGGTTATGGATAACGGCGTGGAACCATGGTTATAGATAATGGCGTGGAACCATGGTTATGGATAATGGCGTGGAACCATGGTTATGGATAGGCGTGAACCATGGTTATAGATAATGGCGTGGAACCATGGTTATAGATGATGGCGTGGAACCATGGTTATAGATAATGGCGTGGAACCATGGTTATAGATAATGGCGTGGAACCATGGTTATAGATAACTGCGTGGAACCATGGTTATAGATAATGGCGTGGAACCATGGTTATAGATAATGGCGTGGAACCATGGTTATATATAATGGCGTGGAACCATGGTTATAGATAACTGCGTGGAACCATGGTTATAGATAATGGCGTGGAACCATGGTTATAGATAATGGCGTGGAACCATGGTTATAGATAATGGCGTGGAACCATGGTTATGGATATCGGCGTGGAACCATGGTTATAGATAATGGCATGTAACCATGGTTATAGATAATGGCGTGTAACCACGGTTATAGATAACGGTGTGGAACCATGGTTATAGATAACGGCGTGGAACCACGGTTATAGATAACAGCATGGAACCATGGTTATGGATAACGGCGTGGAACCATGGTTATAGATAATGGCGTGCAACCATGGTTATAGATAATGGAGTGCAACCATGGTTATAGATAATGGCGTGGAACCATGGTTATAGATAATGGCGTGGAACCATGGTTATAGATAATGGCGTGGAACCATGGTTATAGATAATGGCGTGGAACCATGGTTATAGATAATGGCATGTAACCATGGTTATAGATAATGGTATGGAACCATGGTTATAGATAATGGTATGGAACCATGGTCATAGATAGCGGCGTGGAACCATGGTTATAGGTAATGGCATGTAACCATGGTTATAGATAATGGCGTGTAACCACGGTTATAGATAACAGTGTGGAACCATGGTTATAGATAACGGCGTGGAACCACGGTTATAGATAACGGCATGGAACCATGGTTATTGATAACGGCGTGGAACCATGGTTATTGATAATGGCGTGGAACCATGGTTATAGATAACGGCATGGAACCACGGTTATAGATAACGGTGTGGAACCATGGTTATTGATAACGGCGTGGAACCATGGTTATAGATAACGACGTGGAACCACGGTTATAGATAACGGCGTGGAACCACGGTTATAGATAACGGCGTGGAACCACGGTTATAGATAACGGTGTGGAACCACGGTTATAGATAACGGCATGGAACCACGGTTATAGATAACGGCGAGGAACCACGGTTATAGATAACGGTGTGGAACCATGGTTATAGATAATGGTGTGGAACCATGGTTATAGATAACGGCATGGAACCATGCTTATATATAACGGCGTGGAACCATGGTTATATATAACAGCATGGAACCATGGTTATAGATAACTGCGTGGAACCATGGTTATAGATAACGGCATGGAACCATGGTTATAGATAACTGCGTGGAACCATGGTTATGGATAACGGCATGGAACCATGGTTATAGATAACTGCGTGGAACCATGGCGGAATCGATGCTCACCTTGTCCTGGCTTGAGTATCGTTCTTCCTGACTACCATGATCAAGTGACCCTGTCGGTCCGTGTCACAAGACTGATCCCTTCAGTTCTCTACACCTTTGAACAACAACCTCAACTCGAGGTTCCCACAAGCTACTACCTTATCTCAAGGTTCCCACGAGGTACTACCTCATCAAGTCTTCCCACAAGCTACTATCTCATATCAAGGCTTCCCACTAGGTACTACCTCATATCAAGGCTTCCCACGAGGTACTACCTCATATCAAGGCTTCCCATGAGCTACTACCTCATATCAAGGCTTCCCACGAGGTACTACCTCATATCAAGGCTTCCCATGAGGTACTACCTCATATCAAGGCTTCCCATGATGTACTACCTCATATCAAGGCTTCCCACGAGCTACTACCTCATATCAAGGCTTCACACGAGGTACTACCTCATATTAAGGCTTCCCACAAGGTACTACCTCATATCAAGGCTTCCCACGAGGTACTACCTCATATCAAGGCTTCCCACGAGGTACTACCTCACATCAAGGCTTCCCACAATGTACTACCTCATATCAAGGCTTCCCATGAGGTACTACCTCATATCAAGGCTTCCCACAATGTACTACCTCATATCAAGGCTTCCCACAATGTACTACCTCATATCAAGGCTTCCCACAATGCACTACCTCATATCAAGGCTTCCCACGAGGTACTACCTCATATCAAGGCTTCCCACAATGTACTACCTCATATCAAGGCTTCCCACGAGGTACTACCTCATATCAAGGCTTCCCACAATGTACTACCTCATATCAAGGCTTCCCATGAGGTACTACCTCATATCAAGGCTTCCCACAATGTACTACCTCATATCAAGGCTTCCCACAATGTACTACCTCATATCAAGGCTTCCCACAATGTACTACCTCATATCAAGGCTTCCCACGAGGTACTACCTCATATTAAGGCTTCCCACAATGTACTACCTCATATCAAGGCTTCCCACGAGGTACTACCTCATATCAAGGCTTCCCACAATGTACTACCTCATATCAAGGCTTCCCACAAAATTTACCCAGGCAAACCTTTTTAGAACAATCTATCGAAATCGGAAGTAAAATCTCTAACCATGCACAAATTACATATTAGTCGTGTATCCATGATGCTTTTAAATAAATTGTCATTCGGGGCTTGCGACACTTGTTTATATGCGACATTAAATAAAGCTTATTTATGTATGGATCCATGAGCAAGACACGTTATCCATTATTGCCTGGAACAGACTTGAGTGTGTTCATAATTATATAGAAACTTTCAACTTTCGTCTCCATATGATTATTAAAATACTAGAACTTAAATAAAATAATATAGACTACTGAATATACTGCATATATATCTACGGTAAATGCTTGCTAAATATATACCACACTCGAGTTGGTTAAAGACCATTTCATATTTAATGCAATCTTGTGAATAAACGTGTACTAAGTTACTGTGTACTTAAACGCGAAACAACAGTGACAAACGCGAAACCGAAACAACAGTGACAAACGCGAAACAACAGTGACAAACGCCTCTCTTTCTTCCTTGCGAATATCTCTACAACGAATTCAGCACCGATTTCTCGTTCATCAATCCCAATATAGACAATATCTCTGTCTCATGGAGTGGAGCTAAACGACCACTCAGCTGAAGCAGTAGACACTGGCATGGTTAGGACATGGATACCTCTTGTGACTGGGATACAATTCCGAATTGATTTGGCCAATGTATCGACAATGCACTCGAAGCTTCCATCTGTAAGTTGTCCGCAGGAAGATCTCCACAGGTTCTACAGGCATGTTATCCGCTAATGCTGTGTATATTACACGTAGCATGTCGTCGGTTAACATGTGTGCTTGTTTGGGGATCACATACTGAGCATTGCATCGGTCTCCGTTCTACAGTAACATTGAATCTATTTCTTCCAATTAAGTGATCAATGAATGGGTAATACATGTTCCGCCTCCAGATGTGGTTCTGCCGGTGCATGCTGCCTGTTCTGTTGACGCATATGTACAGCAGTTCTTGGTCGAGATGGTTCTACATCGACAGGATGTGCCAGCTCTACTGCCTCGCTGTATAGTGTATCCCAGAAAGAGATGTCATTTCGTTCATCTGTGATTTGCTGCTTGACGATTGTAGCATCTGATACAAGATCGCATGAATTCTTCTGAAGCAGAAGAGATAGGCACACTAACGCTGCGTGTTCAATAGTAACGAATGCTATAATGAACCCAAACTGCATAACTGCCATCTTGTGTTTCGCTGCCTTCGTATCCCCATAATTTGCAGAGAGAGGTCACTTAGAGCGTCAACACCCGTTCCATATGCAGCCTTGAACGTTAACAACGTGCCGGTTTATCCTTTTTCCAATATCTAATTTGCTGGTGGTATCGTTGTTACGGGGTTCCTGGAATCTCAGGTGATGCTGTGTGGAAGTCGTGATAGCGCAGTGGATGCGCGTTCGCTTCAGGTGCGAAAGGTCCATAGTTCGAGCCTGCTGGAGCTGATACGATTGTGCCCTTAGATAAGGCATTTAAATTCCACGTTGCCTATTCTCTCTCCCTCGTGGCGATGGGTTCCATCAGGAATGAGGTCTTGAGAGTGATTAATATAAGTTGAAAGAACTTGCAATCGAGCTAAAATAAATTTGTATAAGGTGATGCTTTACTGAATAGTTAAACGCGAAAACTACTTGTTCATCATATTACTGTTCGGAAGATGCATGTACAATGGCTATATTGAGATTGTGTGCTCTACAATGTGCATAGACTGCATTAGGTACAACTTCCCTGATGCTGATCTGTACTCCTCGAATTGTACACGACATGTTCGCGGCGCCATCGTAGCCCTGTCCCCTCATCAGCTCGATGTTGACACTGGCCTGTCACAAATTACCAAGAAAAACCTTTGATAAAGATTCGTCTGTAGTTCTCTCGCACTCTGAAATCCCCACGGAGCATTTGACTTCTTGAATCAAAATATCGTAGGCATGTAGTCATTAGCCAAGGGAAAATTAATAATACAAATATAACGGAAATTTTATAACTTTCGTAAGTTTTCAGATTGGTCATCATTAGACTAAGTAATTCTGTGTGGGCCTGATAGCATCGTACCCCCTACGAGACTATTTTTATTTAATTGTTCGAGCTAAAACCGTTTACATTTTTTAGATTTTTAAGCGTACGCACGTGCGTATGCATAGACACGCCTCTGTCAGCCATATGCTATTCCACCCTCAAACATTTAAAAAAAGAGTCTTCTTTTATACAGCAGTCAGCATTCCTACACAAAACTAAAAAAATATTCTCCCTCTCTTTGACCCGCCCCTGCATAGAATGGAATGCCTTGTTAACCTTGCAGTATGATTTATGTTTATTTTTTTGCCGACTTACGTAATCCAAAGTTGACATTTGTAATTAGATGCCGGATTTGGAGTGGAATGGTCCCTGGTTCAATACTCGGTCAGGCCAGGTATGTAGTGGCATTGAGTGGAATGGTCCCTGGTTCAATACTCGGTCAGGCCAGGTATGTAGTGGCATTGAGTGGAATGGTCCCTGGTTCAATACTCGGTCAGGCCAGGTATGTAGTGGCATTGAGTGGAATGGTCCCTGGTTCAATACT
Source organism: Archivesica marissinica (assembly GCA_014843695.1). Lineage (NCBI taxonomy): Eukaryota > Metazoa > Mollusca > Bivalvia > Venerida > Vesicomyidae > Archivesica > Archivesica marissinica. Next base: position 10,354,636 of record CM026393.1, read on the forward strand.
CGGTCAGGCCAGGTATGTAGTGGCATTGAGTGGAATGGTCCCTGGCTCAATACTCGGTCAGGCCAGGTATGTAGTGGCATTGAGTGGAATGGTCCCTGGTTCAATACTCGGTCAGGCCAGGTATGTAGTGGCATTGAGTGGAATGGTCCCTGGTTCAATACTCGGTCAGGCCAGGTATGTAGTGGCATTGAGTGGAATGGTCCCTGGTTCAATACTCGGTCAGGCCAGGTATGTAGTGGCATTGAGTGGAATGGTCCCTGGTTCAATACTCGGTCAGGCCAGGTATGTAGTGGCATTGAGTGGAATGGTCCCTGGTTCAATACTCGGTCAGGCCAGGTATGTAGTGGCATTGAGTGGAATGGTCCCTGGCTCAATACTCGGTCAGGCCAGGTATGTAGTGACATTGAGTGGAATGGTCCCTGGTTCAATACTCGGTCAGGCCAGGTATGTAGTGGCATTGAGTAAGACGGCACACACATTGCTTAGTACTGGTTAACCGCATAGGTCGGCTCACTGTGGACCGCAGAATAATTATGACCGAATAATAGGTTTGCTTCAAAATGGCGACGACAACAAACGAAAGACAGCAAGAAATTCATCGTCGTGTACAGCGACGAGTTGCTGGAGAATATTTAGATTACCTCGACCCAGGTAATCATATAATTATTCATCCAGTAATATAACCCAGTTCAAGAATATTGAACGCTATCAACGTTTATTTACCATCGAAAATATGACATTTTTATGCATGTAACTTCGTAAGTAGAATTCTTCTTCTTGTTGATTTCGGCACTCCCTCAATATTGAGGATTATGTGTCGTCGCTGGTGAATTTTGAGATGATGATATTTACAATGATTAATTAACAAATAAGTGAATGTCCAAAGACAAATATACTACAGTGTGTGTTTAAGATGTTGTACATAGAATGACTGCTTTAGAATACTAATAGATCAACGGATAAATACACATAGATTCTATTTGGATATTATTTATTAGGTCTACTACGACATAGATTCTATTTGGATATTATTTATTAGATCTACTACGACATAGATTCTATTTGGATATTATTTATTAGGTCTACTACGACATAGATTCTATTTGGATATTATTTATTAGATCTACTACGACATAGATTCTATTTGGATATTATTTATTAGATCTACTACGACATAGATTCTATTTGGATATTATTTATTAGATCTACTACGACATAGATTCTATTTGGATATTATTTATTAGATCTACTACGACATAGATTCTATTTGGATATTATTTATTAGATCTACTACGACATAGATTCTATTTGGATATTATTTATTAGATCTACTACGACATAGATTCTATTTGGATATTATTTATTAGATCTACTACGACATAGATTCTATTTGGATATTATTTATTAGATCTACTACGACATAGATTCTATTTGGATATTATTTATTAGATCTACTACGACATAGATTCTATTTGGATATTATTTATTAGATCTACTACGACATAGATTCTATTTGGATATTATTTATTAGATCTACTACGACATAGATTCTATTTGGATATTATTTATTAGATCTACTACGACATAGATTCTATTTGGATATTATTTATTAGATCTACTACCCATCAATCATTTTCTGATTATTATTCTGAGAGCAGTCGGTTGTGCCGGAGTGTAGACCACACACAATTCCTGGGTAAGAACCACTACAACCTCCGTATGCGACTGACTAGTCCGGGTTCGTACCCACGAACGCCTGATTATGATTCTCAATTACATGGAAGTGGAGTCACAGATGGGCCCGATAAATACTTCTAACACCATTAAAGTAACCATGACAAAACATGTCTACATCCCCGCTAGGGGTTTGACATTAGAGGAGGAAGAAAGAAGCCTAAGTCAGGTTTGAGCCAACAACTGTCTGATCCTCCATTACCCCAACTTCAATGTCTATATTCATCAAGATCCGCCAGGCAGACTTAACAACAAGATGTGCAGTTTAAAAACATGTGCATCGCCAGATGCTTTGAACGTGAAACTGTATGTGCCTTTAAAATCTTGAATTTGTATTTACACTACACATGTCTATTTATATTTAAAACCTCGCCCCTGGCTGGACGGCTTCTTTGAAACTGTCCATTGAGTCCATACCGATGATAGAGTCGGGGAGCCTATTCCACAAGACAACAGCTCTCGGGAAGAATGAGTGTTGATATAAGTTCAGTTTACAATGGTATGGGATGAATCTTAAGGTGTCCACATATCGTGGCGAACGTTGCGGATAATATGAAGATGGTACAGCTATTAGATTGTTCATGACTTTGTACATGAGAATAAGGTCAGAGGTGACACGACGTTGTTCCAAAGTGTATATTATATACCCGCTGTACAACTGTATATTATATACCCGCTGCACAACTGTATATTATATACCCGCTGCACAACTGTATATTATATACCCGCTGCACAACTGTATATTATATACCCGCTGCACAACTGTATATTATATACCCACTGTATATTATATACCCGCTGTACAACTGTATATTATATACCCGCTGTACAACTGTATATTATATACCCGCTGCACAACTGTATAT
>CM026393.1:10358235-10371497 GCA_014843695.1 Archivesica marissinica
CAACTGTATATTATATACCCGCTGCACAACTGTATATTATATACCCGCTGCACAACTGTATATTATATACCCGCTGTACAACTGTATATTATATACCCGCTGTACAACTGTATATTATATACCCGCTGTACAACTGTATATTATATACCCGCTGCACAACTGTATATTATATACCCGCTGCACAACTGTATATTATATACCCGCTGCACAACTGTATATTATATACCCGCTGCACAACTGTATATTATATACCCGCTGTACAACTGTATATTATATACCCGCTGCACAACTGTATATTATATACCCGCTGTACAACTGTATATTATATACCCGCTGCACAACTGTATATTATATACCCGCTGTACAACTGTATATTATATACCCGCTGCACAACTGTATATTATATACCCGCTGCACAACTGTATATTATATACCCGCTGCACAACTGTATATTATATACCCGCTGTACAACTGTATATTATATACCCGCTGCACAACTGTATATTATATACCCGCTGCACAACTGTATATTATATACCCGCTGCACAACTGTATATTATATACCCGCTGTACAACTGTATATTATATACCCGCTGCACAACTGTATATTATATACCCGCTGCACAACTGTATATTATATACCCGCTGCACAACTGTATATTATATACCCGCTGCACAACTGTATATTATATACCCGCTGCACAACTGTATATTATATACCCGCTGTACAACTGTATATTATATACCCGCTGCACAACTGTATATTATATACCCGCTGCACACTGTATATTATATACCCGCTGTACAACTGTATATTATATACCCGCTGCACAACTGTATATTATATACCCGCTGTACAACTGTATATTATATACCCGCTGCACAACTGTATATTATATACCCGCTGCACAACTGTATATTATATACCCGCTGCACAACTGTATATTATATACCCGCTGTACAACTGTATATTATATACCCGCTGCACAACTGTATATTATATACCCGCTGTACAACTGTATATTATATACCCGCTGTACAACTGTATATTATATACCCGCTGCACAACTGTATATTATATACCCGCTGCACAACTGTATATTATATACCCGCTGCACAACTGTATATTATATACCCGCTGCACAACTGTATATTATATACCCGCTGCACAACTGTATATTATATACCCGCTGCACAACTGTATATTATATACCCGCTGCACAACTGTATATTATATACCCGCTGCACAACTGTATATTATATACCCGCTGCACAACTGTATATTATATACCCGCTGCACAACTGTATATTATATACCCGCTGTACAACTGTATATTATATACCGCTGTACAACTGTATATTATATACCCGCTGCACAACTGTATATTATATACCCTGTACAACTGTATATTATATACCCGCTGTACAACTGTATATTATATACCCGCTGCACAACTGTATATTATATACCCGCTGCACAACTGTATATTATATACCCGCTGCACAACTGTATATTATATACCCGCTGTACAACTGTATATTATATACCCGCTGTACAACTGTATATTATATACCCGCTGCACAACTGTATATTATATACCCGCTGCACAACTGTATATTATATACCCGCTGCACAACTGTATATTATATACCCGCTGTACAACTGTATATATATACCCGCTGACAACTGTATATTATATACCCGCTGCACAACTGTATATTATATACCCGCTGCACAACTGTATATTATATACCCGCTGTACAACTGTATATTATATACCCGCTGCACAACTGTATATTATATACCCGCTGTACAACTGTATATTATATACCCGCTGTACAACTGTATATTATATACCCGCTGTACAACTGTATATTATATACCCGCTGCACAACTGTATATTATATACCCGCTGCACAACTGTATATTATATACCCGCTGCACAACTGTATATTATATACCCGCTGCACAAACTCCCAAGGAAACATCACACCTAAACAACAATACAGTAAAACCCATTATTTTTAAAATAAGTATAATATGATGCACCGTATTTTGTCTTCTTAGACGGTGTACTGAAGAGTGAGTATCGTGGCGACAAGTTGGCCCAGTTCAGACAGCTTGACGAGGACACGAAGAAGAAGTTTGATACACAGAATAGCAAGTTTAGACAGATAGAATCAGCTTACAGCATTCAGGTGATTCTTTAACCTTTATGCCATATATGATAGAACACAGTTATCGCTTCCCACATACAGCACACTTATACACCATTATCAGATCGGTTCCAATGGATAGTGGTTAAGGCTACCTGTACTCCGCCTACGGAGCAGGAGGTCGAAGGTGCGAATCTCATCAGGTATGGTGCATGTATATGGTGTGTGATTTAATGGTATAGTCTTGCATGTATATGGTGTGTGATTTAAAGGTATAGTCTTGCATGTATATGGTGTGTGATTTAAAGGTATAGTATTGCATGTATATGGTGTGTGATTTAATGGTATAGTATTGCATGTATATGGTGTGTGATTTAATGGTATAGTCTTGCATGTATATGGTGTGTGATTTAAAGGTATAGTATTGCATGTATATGGTGTGTGATTTAATGGTATAGTCTTGCATGTATATGGTGTGTGATTTAATGGTATAGTATTGCATGTATATGGTGTGTGATTTAATGGTATAGTATTGCATGTATATGGTGTGTGATTTAATGGTATAGTATTGCATGTATATGGTGTGTGATTTAAAGGTATAGTATTGCATGTATATGGTGTGTGATTTAATGGTATAGTATTGCATGTATATGGTGTGTGATTTAATGGTATAGTATTGCATGTATATGGTGTGTGATTTAATGGTATAGTATTGCATGTATATGGTGTGTGATTTAATGGTATAGTATTGCATGTATATGGTGTGTGATTTAATGGTATAGTATTGCATGTATATGGTGTGTGATTTAATGGTATAGTATTGCATGTATATGGTGTGTGATTTAATGGTATAGTCTTGCATGTATATGGTGTGTGATTTAATGGTATAATATTGCATGTATATGGTGTGTGATTTAATGGTATAGTCTTGCATGTATATGGTGTGTGATTTAATGGTATAGTATTGCATGTATATGGTGTGTGATTTAATGGTATAGTATTGCATGTATATGGTGTGTGATTTAATGGTATAGTATTGCATGTATATGGTGTGTGATTTAATGGTATAGTATTGCATGTATATGGTGTGTGATTTAATGGTATAGTATTGCATGTATATGGTGTGTGATTTAATGGTATAGTATTGCATGTATATGGTGTGTGATTTAATGGTATAGTATTGCATGTATATGGTGTGTGATTTAATGGTATAGTATTGCATGTATATGGTGTGTGATTTAATGGTATAGTATTGCATGTATATGGTTGGTGTGTTTTTAATGGTATAGTATTGCATGTATATGGCGTGTGATTTAAAGGTATAGTATTGCATGTGTATGGTGTGTGATTTAATGGTATAGTATTGCATGTATATGTATATGGTGTGTGATTTAATGGTATAGTATTGCATGTATATGTATATGGTGTGTGATTTAATGGTATAGTATTGCATGTATATGTATATGGTGTGTGATTTAATGGTATAGTATTGCATGTATATGTATATGGTGTGTGATTTAATGGTATAGTATTGCATGTATATGTATATGGTGTGTGATTTAATGGTATAGTATTGCATGTATATGGCGTGTGATTTAAAGGTATTGTATTGCATGTATATGTATATGGTGTGTGATTTAATGGTATAGTATTGCATGTATATGTATATGGTGTGTGATTTAATGGTATAGTATTGCATGTATATGGTGTGTGATTTAATGGTATAGTATTGCATGTATATGTATATGGTGTGTGATTTAATGGTATAGTATTGCATGTATATGTATATGGTGTGTGATTTAATGGTATAGGATTGCATGTATATGGTGTGTGATTTAATGGTATAGTGTTGCATGTATATGGTGTGTGATTTAATGGTATAGTATTGCATGTATATGGTGTGTGATTTAATGGTATAGTATTGCATGTATATTGTGTGTGATTTAATGGTATAGTATTGCATGTATATGGTGTGTGATTTAAAGGTATAGTAGTGCATGTATATGGTGTGTGATTTAATGGTATAGTATTGCATGTATATTGTGTGTGATTTAATGGTATAGTATTGCATGTATATGTATATGGTGTGTGATTTAATGGTATAGTATTGCATGTATATGGTGTGTGATTTAAAGGTATAGTAGTGCGTGTATATGGTGTGTGATTTAAAGGTATAGTATTGCATGTATATTGTGTGTGATTTAATGGTATAGTATTGCATGTATATTGTGTGTGATTTAATGGTATAGTATTGCATGTATATGGTGTGTGATTTAATGGTATAGTATTGCATGTATATGGTGTGTGATTTAATGGTATAGTATTGCATGTATATGGTGTGTGATTTATTGGTATAGTATTGCATGTATATGTATATTGTGTGTGATTTAATGGTATAGTATTGCATGTATATGGTGTGTGATTTAAAGGTATAGTAGTGCATGTATATGGTGTGTGATTTAATGGTATAGTATTGCATGTATATTGTGTGTGATTTAATGGTATAGTATTGCATGTATATGGTGTGTGATTTAATGGTATAGTATTGCATGTATATGGTGTGTGATTTAATGGTATAGTATTGCATGTATATGGTGTGTGATTTAATGGTATAGTATTGCATGTATATGGTGTGTGATTTAATGGTATAGTATTGCATGTATATGGTGTGTGATTTAAAGGTATAGTAGTGCATGTATATGGTGTGTGATTTAATGGTATAGTATTGCATGTATATTGTGTGTGATTTAATGGTATAGTAATGCATGTATATGTATATGGTGTGTGATTTAATGGTATAGTATTGCATGTATATGGTGTGTGATTTAAAGGTATAGTAGTGCGTGTATATGGTGTGTGATTTAAAGGTATAGTATTGCATGTATATTGTGTGTGATTTAATGGTATAGTATTGCATGTATATTGTGTGTGATTTAATGGTATAGTATTGCATGTATATGGTGTGTGATTTAATGGTATAGTATTGCATGTATATGGTGTGTGATTTAATGGTATAGTATTGCATGTATATGGTGTGTGATTTAATGGTATAGTATTGCATGTATATGGTGTGTGATTTAATGGTATAGTATTGCATGTATATGGTGTGTGATTTAATGGTATAGTATTGCATGTATATGGTGTGTGATTTAATGGTATAGTATTGCATGTATATGGTGTGTGATTTAATGGTATAGTATTGCATGTATATGGTGTGTGATTTAATGGTATAGTATTGCATGTATATGGTGTGTGATTTAATGGTATAGTATTGCATGTATATGGTGTGTGATGTAATGGTATAGTATTGCATGTATATGGTGTGTGATTTAATGGTATAGTATTGCATGTATATGGTGTGTGATTTAATGGTATAGTATTGCATGTATATGGTGTGTGATTTAATGGTATAGTATTGCGTGTATATGGTGTGTGATTTAATGGTATAGTATTGCATGTATATGGTGTGTGATTTAATGGTATAGTATTGCATGTATATGGTGTGTGATTTAAAGGTATAGTATTGTGTGTATATGGTGTGTGATTTAATGGTATAGTCCTGTCAATCACGCTATTTCTGGACACTGTTTTTCGAATTTGTTTGCAAATGCCGTCATCACTGTCAGTAGCAGGTACTTGGATTATTTGGTAGACGCTGAAACTGCCAGCATGGAAATGACCAAAAACAGATCAATATTCACATTTTATTTAAAAATATGTAAATGTTGAGGAAGTCTTATTCACATGTACCATAAAAATCCACTACACAGAGATATATGCAAAGAGATTTTTGTAATGGGGGAAGTCAAATGCTTACGGTCACGTGTCAATCATGTGACAATACCGGCAAACATATTTCTGGTACATGAAATTTGATTGGTGACCGAAGGTCAGGTCCTATTTTTTTTACGCCATGTTGAATTCACATGTGAGTGAAATTTGTGGTTTTATTTTCAAAGATGTTATGCAATCTGAGTTTAGTTAAGCGTATTAAATGCAATAATGATCACTTTATATGGTAATATTATTTCATCTGGTATAAAAGAGACTGATTAGAAGTTACTCACATTCAACCTTAGTTGACTGGGTACCGGAATGCCCGTGGTACTTACGTGGCTTAGGGAACGATTATAGTAAGCAATCCCAGTTACCTGGTACAATGGTTGTACAATGGTGGTACAATGGTGGTACAATGGTGGTACAATGGTGGTACGATGGTGGTACAATGCTGGTACAATGGTGGTATAATGCTGGTACAATGCTGGTACAATGGTGGTACAATGGTGGTACAATGATGGTACATTGGTGGTACAATGGTGGTACATTGGTGGTACAATGGTGGTACATTGGTGGTACATTGGTGGTACAATGATGGTACATTGGTGGTACAATGGTGGTACAATGGTGGTACAATGGTGGTACATTGGTGGTACAATGGTGGTACAATGGTGGTACAATGGTGGTACAATGGTACATTGTTGATCATACTTGTAATTATGGAGATAATTGATCTGATTTGTAGAATGTTTGTTGGTTGATTTGTAGAATGTTTGTTGGTTGATTTGTAGAATGTTTGTTGGTTGATTTGTAGAATGTTTGTTGGTTGATTTGTAGAATGTTTGTTGGTTGATCGTTTCGTGCGGCCTCTTCTACTACACAGACTTCTACAGGGCAATCATGTATGATCAACGAATAAACAGGTATGCAGAAACTTTATTTATTTTACAACGATTGCGAAGCAAGTTCTAACAATTTATATTAATCACTCTCATTGGCGCAGATGAAAGCATATATGTGGTCATTCGTGTGGGAGGAAACCAGAGTACCTGGAGAAAACCCACCTGTCCGATCTGGCGACCACCGTACCATCTCACATACTTCCCGGTTCAAGGAACGAATCTGAGTTGTATTGGTGAGAAGCAAGCGCGCTTAGCTACTCCTCCACCAAAAACCCGTAACATGCCCCCCCCAACTATAATCAACAAATAAACAAGTATGTAAGAACACACAACATGCTCACAAAATAAAATATAATCAATGAATAAGTAGGTACATTTGTATGCAACAAACAGACAGACACACAGACAGACAGACAGACAGACAAACAATCAGACACTCTTTTCACATAGTTTACCTCTGTTTTAGGTTTTGGTTCAACTTGGGTGCTCTGATGGTTGGTGTGAACGTTTCTATAGCAGGTTTTCTCATTGTGTACCTGTCATTTGTGAAGAAAGTACAGTCAGACGATTGGGAGAGACAGTATCCAGCAGCAATACCGATAGCCACTGTGGCATTTATCACAGGTGGAATATTGTAAGTTTACAGATGGCATTTATCACAGGTGGAATATTGTAAGTTTACAGATGGTATTTATCACAGGTGGAATATTGTACGTTTACAGATGGTATTTATCACAGGTGGAATATTGTAAGTTTACAGATGGTATTTATCACAGGTGGAATATTGTAAGTTTACAGATGGTATTTATCACAGGTGGAATATTGTAAGTTTACAGATGGTATTTATCACAGGTGGAATATTGTAAGTTTACAGATGGCATTTATCACAGGTGGAATATTGTAAGTTTACAGATGGCATTTATCACAGGTGGAATATTGTAAGTTTACATATTGTATTTGCCATGGGTGGAATACTGTAATTATGTAGGCCAAGCATTGTTTAAAGCATACCTGCCTGTCAACCAAGCATTGTTCAATGCATACCTGCCCATCAACCAAGCATTCATACCTGCCCATCAACCAAGCATTGTTCAATGCATACCTGTCCGTCAACCAAGCATTCATACCTGCCCATCAACCAAGCATTCATACCTGCCCATCAACCAAGCATTGTTCAATGCATACCTGTCCGTCAACCAAGCATTGTTTAAAGCATACCTGCCCGTCAACCAAGCATTGTTTAAAGCATACCTGCCCGTCAACCAAGCATTGTTTAAAGCATACCTGCCCATCAACCAAGCATTGTTTAAAGCATACCTGCCCGTCAACCAAGCATTGTTCAATGCATACCTGCCCGTCAACCAAGCATTGTTTAATGCATACCTGCCCATCAACCAAGCATTGTTTAAAGCATACCTGCCCGTCAACCAAGCATTGTTTAAAGCATACCTGCCCATCAACCAAGCATTGTTTAAAGCATACCTGCCCGTCAACCAAGCATTGTTCAATGCATACCTGCCCGTCAACCAAGCATTGTTTAATGCATACCTGCCCATCAACCAAGCATTGTTTAAAGCATACCTGCCCGTCAACCAAGCATTGTTTAAAGCATACCTGCCCATCAACCAAGCTTGTTTAAGCATACCTGCCCATCAACCAAGCATTGTTGCATACCTGCCCATCAACAAGCATTGTTTGCATACCTGCCGTCAACCAGCTTGTTAATGCTACCTGCCCGTCAACAAGCATTGTTGCATACCTGCCATCAACCAGCATTGTTCAGCATACCTGCGTCAACCAAGCATTGTTTAAAGCATACCTGCCATCAACCAAGCATTGTTTAAAGCATACCTGCCCATCAACCAAGCATTCATACCTGCCCATCAACCAAGCATTTTGCCATCAACCAAGCATTGTTCAATGCATACCTGTCCGTCAACCAAGCATTGTTTAAAGAATACCTGCCCGTCAACCAAGCATTCATACCTGCCCATCAACCAAGCATTGTTCAATGCATACCTGCCCATCAACCAAGCATTGTTTAAAGCATACCTGCCCGTCATCCAAGCATTGTTCAATGCATACCTGCCCATCAACCAAGCATTGTTTAAAGCATACCTGCCCGTCATCCAAGCATTCATACCTGCCCATCAACCAAGCATTGTTTAAAGCATACCTGCCCATCAACCAAGCATTGTTTAAAGCATACCTGCCCATCAACCAAGCATTGTTCAATGCATACCTGCCCGTCAACCAAGCATTGTTCAATGCATACCTGCCCGTCAACCAAGCATTGTTCAATGCATACCTGCCCGTCAACCAAGCATTGTTTAATGCATACCTGCCCGTCAACCAAGCATTGTTTAAAGCATACCTGCCCATCAACCAAGCATTGTTTAAAGCATACCTGCCCATCAACCAAGCATTGTTTAAAGCATACCTGCCCATCAACCAAGCATTCATACCTGCCCATCAACCAAGCATTGTTCAATGCATACCTGTCCGTCAACCAAGCATTGTTTAAAGAATACCTGCCCGTCAACCAAGCATTCATACCTGCCCATCAACCAAGCATTGTTCAATGCATACCTGTCCATCAACCAAGCATTGTTTAAAGCATACCTGCCCGTCATCCAAGCATTCATACCTGCCCATCAACCAAGCATTGTTTAAAGCATACCTGCCCATCAACCAAGCATTGTTTAATGCATACCTGCCCATCAACCAAGCATTGTTTAAAGCATACCTGCCCGTCAACCAAGCATTGTTCAATGCATACCTGTCCGTCAACCAAGCATTGTTTAAAGCATACCTGCCCGTCAACCAAGCATTGTTTAAAACATACCTGCCCATCAACCAAGCATTGTTTAAAGCATACCTGCCCATCAACCAAGCATTGTTTAAAGCATACCTGCCCGTCAACCAAGCATTGTTCAATGCATACCTGCCCGTCAACCAAGCATTGTTTAATGCATACCTGCCCATCAACCAAGCATTGTTTAAAGCATACCTGCCCGTCAACCAAGCATTGTTCAATGCATACCTGTCCGTCAACCAAGCATTGTTTAAAGCATACCTGCCCGTCAACCAAGCATTGTTTAAAACATACCTGCCCATCAACCAAGCATTGTTTAAAGCATACCTGCCCATCAACCAAGCATTGTTTAAAGCATACCTGCCCGTCAACCAAGCATTGTTCAATGCATACCTGCCCGTCAACCAAGCATTGTTCAATGCATACCTGCCCGTCAATCAAGCATTGTTCAATGCATACCTGCCCGTCAACCAAGCATTGTTTAATGCATACCTGCCCGTCAACCAAGCATTGTTTAAAGCATACCTGCCCATCAACCAAGCATTGTTTAAAGAATACCTGCCCATCAACCAAGCATTGTTTAAAGCATACCTGCCCGTCACCAAGCATTGTTTAATGCATACCTGCCCTCAACCAAGCATTGTTTAAAGCATACCTGCCCATCAACCAAGCATTGTTTAAAGCATACCTGCCCATCAACCAAGCATTGTTTAAAGCATACCTGCCCATCAACCAAGCATTGTTTAATGCATACCTGCCCATCAACCAAGCATTGTTTAATGCATACCTGCCCATCAACCAAGCATTGTTTAAAGCATACCTGCCCGTCAACCAAGCATTGTTCAATGCATACCTGCCCGTCAACCAAGCATTGTTTAATGCATACCTGCCCATCAACCAAGCATTGTTTAAAGCATACCTGTCCGTCAACCAAGCATTGTTTAAAGCAAACCTGCCCATCAACCAAGCATTGTTCAATGCATACCTGCCCGTCAACCAAGCATTGTTCAATGCATACCTGCCCGTCAACCAAGCATTGTTCAATGCATATCTGCCCATCAACCAAGCATTGTTCAATGCATACCTGCCCGTCAACCAAGCATTGTTCAATGCATACCTGCCCGTCAACCAAGCATTGTTTAATGCATATCTGCCCGTCAACCAAGCATTGTTTAAAGCATACCTGCCCATCAACCAAGCATTGTTTAAGGCATACCTGCCCATCAACCAAGCATTGTTTAAAGCATACCTGCCCATCAACCAAGCATTCATACCTGCCCATCAACCAAGCATTGTTCAATGCATACCTGTCCGTCAACCAAGCATTGTTTAAAGCATACCTGCCCGTCAACCAAGCATTGTTTAAAACATACCTGCCCATCAACCAAGCATTGTTTAAAGCATACCTGCCCATCAACCAAGCATTGTTTAAAGCATACCTGCCCGTCAACCAAGCATTGTTCAATGCATACCTGCCCGTCAACCAAGCATTGTTTAATGCATACCTGCCCATCAACCAAGCATTGTTTAAAGCATACCTGTCCGTCAACCAAGCATTGTTTAAAGCATACCTGCCCATCAACCAAGCATTGTTTAAAGCATACCTGCCCATCAACCAAGCATTGTTTAAAGCATACCTGCCCATCAACCAAGCATTGTTCAATGCATACCTGCCCGTCAACCAAGCATTGTTCAATGCATACCTGCCCGTCAACCAAGCATTGTTCAATGCATACCTGCCCATCAACCAAGCATTGTTCAATGCATACCTGCCCGTCAACCAAGCATTGTTCAATGCATACCTGCCCGTCAACCAAGCATTGTTTAAAGCATACCTGCCCGTCAACCAAGCATTGTTTAAAGCATACCTGCCCATCAACCAAGCATTGTTTAAAGCATACCTGCCCATCAACCAAGCATTCATACCTGCCCGTCAACCAAGCATTCATACCTGCCCATCAACCAAGCATTGTTCAATGCATACCTGTCCGTCAACCAAGCATTGTTTAAAGCATACCTGCCCATCAACCAAGCATTCATACCTGCCCATCAACCAAGCATTGTTCAATGCATACCTGCCCGTCAACCAAGCATTGTTTAATGCATACCTGCCCGTCAACCAAGCATTGTTTAAAGCATACCTGCCCGTCAACCAAGCATTGTTTAAAGCATACCTGCCCATCAACCAAGCATTGTTTAAAGCATACCTGCCCATCAACCAAGCATTCATACCTGCCCATCAACCAAGCATTCATACCTGCCCATCAACCAAGCATTGTTCAATGCATACCTGTCCGTCAACCAAGCATTGTTTAAAGAATACCTGCCCGTCAACCAAGCATTCATACCTGCCCATCAACCAAGCATTGTTCAATGCATACCTGCCCGTCAACCAAGCATTGTTTAAAGCATACCTGCCCATCAACCAAGCATTGTTTAAAGCATACCTGCCCATCAACCAAGCATTCATACCTGCCCATCAACCAAGCATTGTTCAATGCATACCTGTCCGTCAACCAAGCATTGTTTAAAGAATACCTGCCCGTCAACCAAGCATTCATACCTGCCCATCAACCAAGCATTGTTCAATGCATACCTGCCCATCAACCAAGCATTGTTTAAAGCATACCTGCCCGTCATCCAAGCATTCATACCTGCCCATCAACCAAGCATTGTTTAAAGCATACCTGCCCATCAACCAAGCATTGTTTAATGCATACCTGCCCATCAACCAAGCATTGTTTAAAGCATACCTGCCCATCAACCAAGCATTGTTCAATGCATACCTGTCCGTCAACCAAGCATTGTTTAAAGCATACCTGCCCGTCAACCAAGCATTGTTTAAAAATACCTGCCCATCAACCAAGCATTGTTTAAAGCATACCTGCCCATCAACCAAGCATTGTTTAAAGCATACCTGCCCGTCAACCAAGCATTGTTCAATGCATACCTGCCCGTCAACCAAGCATTGTTTAATGCATACCTGCCCATCAACCAAGCATTGTTTAAAGCATACCTGCCCATCAACCAAGCATTGTTCAATGCATACCTGCCCGTCAACCAAGCATTGTTCAATGCATACCTGCCCGTCAACCAAGCATTGTTTAATGCATACCTGCCCATCAACCAAGCATTGTTTAAAGCATACCTGCCCGTCAACCAAGCATTGTTCAATGCATACCTGCCCGTCAACCAAGCATTGTTTAAAGCATACCTGCCCATCAACCAAGCATTGTTTAAAGCATACCTGCCCATCAACCAAGCATTGTTTAAAGCATACCTGCCCATCAACCAAGCATTTTGTGTTGTTCAATGCATACCTGTCCGTCAACCAAGCATTGTTTAAAGAATACCTGCCCGTCAACCAAGCATTCATACCTGCCCATCAACCAAGCATTGTTCAATGCATACCTGCCCATCAACCAAGCATTGTTTAAAGCATACCTGCCCGTCATCCAAGCATTCATACCTGCCCATCAACCAAGCATTGTTTAAAGCATACCTGCCCGTCATCCAAGCATTCATACCTGCCCATCAACCAAGCATTGTTTAAAGCATACCTGCCTGTTGTTTGTTGTGTTTTGTGTTGTTTAATGCATACCTGTCCGTCA
>CM026393.1:10372497-10407452 GCA_014843695.1 Archivesica marissinica
CAACCAAGCATTGTTTAAAGCATACCTGCCCGTCAATCAAGCATTGTTTAAAGCATACCTGCCCATCAACCAAGCATTGTTCAAAGCATACCTGCCCGTCAACCAAGCATTGTTTAATGCATACCTGCCCATCAACCAAGCATTGTTTAAAGCATACCTGCCCATCAACCAAGCATTGTTCAATCATACCTGTCCGTCAACCAAGCATTGTTTAAAGCATACCTGCCCGTCAACCAAGCATTGTTTAAAACATACCTGCCCATCAACCAAGCATTGTTTAAAGCATACCTGCCCATCAACCAAGCATTGTTTAAAGCATACCTGCCCATCAACCAAGCATTGTTCAATGCATACCTGCCCGTCAACCAAGCATTGTTTAATGCATACCTGCCCATCAACCAAGCATTGTTTAAAGCATACCTGTCCGTCAACCAAGCATTGTTTAAAGCATACCTGCCCATCAACCAAGCATTGTTTAAAGCATACCTGCCCATCAACCAAGCATTGTTTAAAGCATACCTGCCCATCAACCAAGCATTGTTCAATGCATACCTGCCCGTCAACCAAGCATTGTTCAATGCATACCTGCCCGTCAACCAAGCATTGTTCAATGCATACCTGCCCATCAACCAAGCATTGTTCAATGCATACCTGCCCGTCAACCAAGCATTGTTTAATGCATACCTGCCCATCAACCAAGCATTGTTTAAAGCATACCTGCCCATCAACCAAACATTGTTCAATGCATACCTGTCCGTCAACCAAGCATTGTTTAAAGCATACCTGCCGTCAACCAAGCATTGTTTAAAGCATACCTGCCCATCAACCAAGCATTGTTTAAAGCATACCTGCCCATCAACCAAGCATTGTTCAATGCATACCTGCCCGTCAACCAAGCATTGTTCAATGCATACCTGCCCGTCAACCAAGCATTGTTTAATGCATACCTGCCCGTCAACCAAGCATTGTTTAAAGCATACCTGCCCATCAACCAAGCATTGTTTAAAGCATACCTGCCCATCAACCAAGCATTGTTTAAAGCATACCTGCCCATCAACCAAGCATTCATACCTGCCCATCAACCAAGCATTGTTCAATGCATACCTGTCCGTCAACCAAGCATTGTTTAAAGAATACCTGCCCGTCAACCAAGCATTCATACCTGCCCATCAACCAAGCATTGTTCAATGCATACCTGCCCGTCAACCAAGCATTGTTTAAAGCATACCTGCCCATCAACCAAGCATTGTTTAAAGCATACCTGCCCATCAACCAAGCATTCATACCTGCCCATCAACCAAGCATTGTTCAATGCATACCTGTCCGTCAACCAAGCATTGTTTAAAGAATACCTGCCCGTCAACCAAGCATTCATACCTGCCCATCAACCAAGCATTGTTCAATGCATACCTGCCCATCAACCAAGCATTGTTTAAAGCATACCTGCCCGTCATCCAAGCATTCATACCTGCCCATCAACCAAGCATTGTTTAAAGCATACCTGCCCATCAACCAAGCATTGTTTAATGCATACCTGCCCATCAACCAAGCATTGTTTAAAGCATACCTGCCCATCAACCAAGCATTGTTCAATGCATACCTGCCCGTCAACCAAGCATTGTTTAAAGCATACCTGCCCGTCAACCAAGCATTGTTTAAAACATACCTGCCCATCAACCAAGCATTGTTTAAAGCATACCTGCCCATCAACCAAGCATTGTTTAAAGCATACCTGCCCGTCAACCAAGCATTGTTCAATGCATACCTGCCCGTCAACCAAGCATTGTTTAATGCATACCTGCCCATCAACCAAGCATTGTTTAAAGCATACCTGCCCATCAACCAAGCATTGTTCAATGCATACCTGCCCGTCAACCAAGCATTGTTCAATGCATACCTGCCCGTCAACCAAGCATTGTTCAATGCATACCTGCCCATCAACCAAGCATTGTTCAATGCATACCTGCCCGTCAACCAAGCATTGTTCAATGCATACCTGCCCGTCAACCAAGCATTGTTTAAAGCATACCTGCCCATCAACCAAGCATTGTTTAAAGCATACCTGCCCATCAACCAAGCATTGTTTAAAGCATACCTGCCCATCAACCAAGCATTCATACCTGCCCATCAACCAAGCATTGTTCAATGCATACCTGTCCGTCAACCAAGCATTGTTTAAAGAATACCTGCCCGTCAACCAAGCATTCATACCTGCCCATCAACCAAGCATTGTTTAAAGCATACCTGCCCGTCAACCAAGCATTGTTCAATGCATACCTGCCCGTCAACCAAGCATTCATACCTGCCCATCAACCAAGCATTGTTCAATGCATACCTGCCCATCAACCAAGCATTCATACCTGCCCATCAACCAAGCATTCATACCTGCCCATCAACCAAGCATTGTTCAATGCATACCTGTCCGTCAACCAAGCATTGTTTAAAGCATACCTGCCCGTCAACCAAGCATTGTTTAAAGCATACCTGCCCATCAACCAAGCATTGTTTAAAGCATACCTGCCCATCAACCAAGCATTGTTTAAAGCATACCTGCCCGTCAACCAAGCATTGTTCAATGCATACCTGCCCGTCAACCAAGCATTGTTTAATGCATACCTGCCCATCAACCAAGCATTGTTTAAAGCATACCTGTCCGTCAACCAAGCATTGTTTAAAGCATACCTGCCCATCAACCAAGCATTGTTTAAAGCATACCTGCCCATCAACCAAGCATTGTTTAAAGCATACCTGCCCATCAACCAAGCATTGTTCAATGCATACCTGCCCGTCAACCAAGCATTGTTCAATGCATACCTGCCCGTCAACCAAGCATTGTTCAATGCATACCTGCCCGTCAACCAA
Source organism: Archivesica marissinica (assembly GCA_014843695.1). NCBI lineage: Eukaryota > Metazoa > Mollusca > Bivalvia > Venerida > Vesicomyidae > Archivesica > Archivesica marissinica. Next base: position 10,375,360 of record CM026393.1, read on the forward strand.
GCATTGTTTAATGCATACCTGCCCGTCAACCAAGCATTGTTTAAAGCATACCTGCCCGTCAACCAAGCATTGTTTAAAGCATACCTGCCCATCAACCAAGCATTGTTTAAAGCATACCTGCCCGTCAACCAAGCATTGTTTAAAGCATACCTGCCCATCAACCAAGCATTGTTCAATGCATACCTGCCCATCAACCAAGCATTAACATACCTGCCCATCAACCAAGCATTCATACCTGCCCGTCAACCAAGCATTGTTTAAAGCATACCTGCCCATCAACCAAGCATTGTTTAAAGCATACCTGCCCATCAACCAAGCATTGTTTAAAGCATACCTGCCCATCAACCAAGCATTCATACCTGCCCATCAACCAAGCATTCATACCTGCCCATCAACCAAGCATTGTTCAATGCATACCTGTCCATCAACCAAGCATTGTTTAAAGAATACCTGCCCGTCAACCAAGCATTCATACCTGCCCATCAACCAAGCATTGTTCAATGCATACCTGCCCGTCAACCAAGCATTGTTTAAAGCATACCTGCCCGTCAACCAAGCATTGTTCAATGCATACCTGCCCATCAACCAAGCATTGTTTAAAGCATACCTGCCCATCAACCAAGCATTCATACCTGCCCATCAACCAAGCATTGTTTAAAGCATACCTGCCCATCAACCAAGCATTGTTTAAAGCATACCTGCCCATCAACCAAGCATTGTTTAATGCATACCTGCCCATCAACCAAGCATTGTTTAAAGCATACCTGCCCATCAACCAAGCATTGTTTAAAGCATACCTGCCCATCAACCAAGCATTCTTTAAAGCATACCTGCCCATCAACCAAGCATTGTTCAATGCATACCTGCCCGTCAACCAAGCATTGTTCAATGCATACCTGCCCATCAACCAAGCATTGTTTAAAGCATACCTGCCCGTCATCCAAGCATTCATACCTGCCCATCAACCAAGCATTGTTTAAAGCATACCTGCCCATCAACCAAGCATTCTTTAAAGCATACCTGCCCATCAACCAAGCATTGTTCAATGCATACCTGCCCGTCAACCAAGCATTGTTCAATGCATACCTGCCCATCAACCAAGCATTGTTTAAAGCATACCTGCCCGTCATCCAAGCATTCATACCTGCCCATCAACCAAGCATTGTTTAAAGCATACCTGCCCATCAACCAAGCATTGTTTAATGCATACCTGCCCATCAACCAAGCATTGTTTAAAGCATACCTGCCCGTCAACCAAGCATTGTTCAATGCATACCTGCCCGTCAACCAAGCATTGTTTAAAACATACCTGCCCATCAACCAAGCATTATTTAAAGCATACCTGCCCATCAACCAAGCATTGTTTAAAGCATACCTGCCCGTCAACCAAGCATTGTTCAATGCATACCTGCCCGTCAACCAAGCATTGTTTAATGCATACCTGCCCATCAACCAAGCATTGTTTAAAGCATACCTGTCCGTCAACCAAGCATTGTTTAAAGCATACCTGCCCATCAACCAAGCATTGTTTAAAGCATACCTGCCCATCAACCAAGCATTGTTTAAAGCATACCTGCCCATCAACCAAGCATTGTTCAATGCATACCTGCCCGACAACCAAGCATTGTTCAATGCATACCTGCCCGTCAACCAAGCATTGTTCAATGCATACCTGCCCATCAACCAAGCATTGTTCAATGCATACCTGCCCGTCAATCAAGCATTGTTCAATGCATACCTGCCCGTCAACCAAGCATTGTTTAATGCATACCTGCCCGTCAACCAAGCATTGTTTAAAGCATACCTGCCCACCAACCAAGCATTGTTTAAAGAATACCTGCCCATCAACCAAGCATTGTTTAAAGCATACCTGCCCGTCAACCAAGCATTGTTTAATGCATACCTGCCCGTCAACCAAGCATTGTTTAAAGCATACTTGCCCATCAACCAAGCATTGTTTAAAGCATACCTGCCCATCAACCAAGCATTGTTTAAAGCATACCTGCCCATCAACCAAGCATTCATACCTGCCCATCAACCAAGCATTCATACCTGCCCATCAACCAAGCATTGTTCAATGCATACCTGTCCATCAACCAAGCATTGTTTAAAGAATACCTGCCCGTCAACCAAGCATTCATACCTGCCCATCAACCAAGCATTGTTCAATGCATACCTGCCCATCAACCAAGCATTGTTTAAAGCATACCTGCCCGTCATCCAAGCATTCATACCTGCCCATCAACCAAGCATTGTTTAAAGCATACCTGCCCATCAACCAAGCATTCTTTAAAGCATACCTGCCCATCAACCAAGCATTGTTCAATGCATACCTGCCCGTCAACCAAGCATTGTTCAATGCATACCTGCCCGTCAACCAAGCATTGTTCAATGCATACCTGCCCGTCAACCAAGCATTGTTTAAAACATACCTGCCCATCAACCAAGCATTCATACCTGCCCATCAACCAAGCATTCATACCTGCCATCAACCAAGCATTGTTCAATGCATACCTGTCCGTCAACCAAGCATTGTTTAAAGAATACCTGCCCGTCAACCAAGCATTCATACCTGCCCATCAACCAAGCATTGTTCAATGCATACCTGTCCATCAACCAAGCATTGTTTAAAGCATACCTGCCCGTCATCCAAGCATTCATACCTGCCCATCAACCAAGCATTGTTTAAAGCATACCTGCCCATCAACCAAGCATTGTTTAATGCATACCTGCCCATCAACCAAGCATTGTTTAAAGCATACCTGCCCGTCAACCAAGCATTGTTCAATGCATACCTGTCCGTCAACCAAGCATTGTTTAAAGCATACCTGCCCGTCAACCAAGCATTGTTTAAAACATACCTGCCCATCAACCAAGCATTGTTTAAAGCATACCTGCCCATCAACCAAGCATTGTTTAAAGCATACCTGCCCGTCAACCAAGCATTGTTCAATGCATACCTGCCCGTCAACCAAGCATTGTTTAATGCATACCTGCCCATCAACCAAGCATTGTTTAAAGCATACCTGTCCGTCAACCAAGCATTGTTTAAAGCATACCTGCCCATCAACCAAGCATTGTTTAAAGCATACCTGCCCATCAACCAAGCATTGTTTAAAGCATACCTGCCCATCAACCAAGCATTGTTCAATGCATACCTGCCCATCAACCAAGCATTGTTCAATGCATACCTGCCCGTCAACCAAGCATTGTTCAATGCATACCTGCCCGTCAACCAAGCATTGTTTAATGCATACCTGCCCGTCAACCAAGCATTGTTTAAAGCATACCTGCCCGTCAATCAAGCATTGTTTAAAGCATACCTGCCCATCAACCAAGCATTGTTTAAAGCATACCTGCCCGTCAACCAAGCATTGTTTAAAGCATACCTGCCCATCAACCAAGCATTCATACCTGCCCATCAACCAAGCATTCATACCTGCCCGTCAACCAAGCATTGTTTAAAGCATACCTGCCCATCAACCAAGCATTGTTTAAAGCATATCTGCCCATCAACCAAGCATTGTTTAAAGCATACCTGCCCATCAACCAAGCATTGTTCAATGCATACCTGCCCATCAACCAAGCATTGTTCAATGCATACCTGCCCATCAACCAAGCATTGTTCAATGCATACCTGCCCGTCAACCAAGCATTGTTTAAAGCATACCTGCCCATCAACCAAGCATTCATACCTGCCCTCAACCAAGCATTCATACCTGCCATCAACCAAGCATTGTTCAATGCATACCTGTCCGTCAACCAAGCATTGTTTAAAGAATACCTGCCCGTCAACCAAGCATTCATACCTGCCCATCAACCAAGCATTGTTCAATGCATACCTGCCCATCAACCAAGCATTGTTTAAAGCATACCTGCCCGTCATCCAAGCATTCATACCTGCCCATCAACCAAGCATTGTTTAAAGCATACCTGCCCATCAACCAAGCATTGTTTAATGCATACCTGCCCATCAACCAAGCATTGTTTAAAGCATACCTGCCCATCAACCAAGCATTGTTCAATGCATACCTGCCCGTCAACCAAGCATTGTTTAAAGCATACCTGCCCGTCAACCAAGCATTGTTTAAACATACCTGCCCATCAACCAAGCATTGTTTAAAGCATACCTGCCCATCAACCAAGCATTGTTTAAAGCATACCTGCCCATCAACCAAGCATTGTTTAAAGCATACCTGCCCGTCAACCAAGCATTGTTCAATGCATACCTGCCCGTCAACCAAGCATTGTTTAATGCATACCTGCCCATCAACCAAGCATTGTTTAAAGCATACCTGTCCGTCAACCAAGCATTGTTTAAAGCATACCTGCCCATCAACCAAGCATTGTTTAAAGCATACCTGCCCATCAACCAAGCATTGTTTAAAGCATACCTGCCCATCAACCAAGCATTGTTCAATGCATACCTGCCCATCAACCAAGCATTGTTCAATGCATACCTGCCCGTCAATCAAGCATTGTTCAATGCATACCTGCCCGTCAACCAAGCATTGTTTAATGCATACCTGCCCGTCAACCAAGCATTGTTTAAAGCATACCTGCCCGTCAATCAAGCATTGTTTAAAGCATACCTGCCCATCAACCAAGCATTGTTTAAAGCATACCTGCCCGTCAACCAAGCATTGTTTAAAGCATACCTGCCCATCAACCAAGCATTCATACCTGCCCATCAACCAAGCATTCATACCTGCCCGTCAACCAAGCATTGTTTAAAGCATACCTGCCCATCAACCAAGCATTGTTTAAAGCATATCTGCCCATCAACCAAGCATTGTTTAAAGCATACCTGCCCATCAACCAAGCATTCATACCTGCCCATCAACCAAGCATTCATACCTGCCCATCAACCAAGCATTGTTCAATGCATACCTGTCCATCAACCAAGCATTGTTTAAAGAATACCTGCCCGTCAACCAAGCATTCATACCTGCCCATCAACCAAGCATTGTTCAATGCATACCTGCCCATCAACCAAGCATTGTTTAAAGCATACCTGCCCGTCATCCAAGCATTCATACCTGCCCATCAACCAAGCATTGTTTAAAGCATACCTGCCCTCAATCATACCTGCCCATCAACCAAGCATTGTTTAAAGCATACCTGCCCATCAACCAAGCATTGTTTAAAGCATACCTGCCCATCAACCAAGCATTGTTCAATGCATACCTGCCCGTCAACCAAGCATTGTTCAATGCATACCTGCCCATCAACCAAGCATTGTTCAATGCATACCTGCCCATCAACCAAGCATTGTTTAATGCATACCTGCCCATCAACCAAGCATTGTTTAAAGCATACCTGCCCATCAACCAAGCATTGTTCAATGCATACCTGCCCGTCAACCAAGCATTGTTTAAAGCATACCTGCCCGTCAACCAAGCATTGTTTAAAACATACCTGCCCGTCAACCAAGCATTGTTTAAAGCATACCTGCCCATCAACCAAGCATTGTTTAAAGCATACCTGCCCGTCAACCAAGCATTGTTAAATGCATACCTGCCCGTCAACCAAGCATTGTTTAATGCATACCTGCCCATCAACCAAGCATTGTTTAAAGCATACCTGTCCGTCAACCAAGCATTGTTTAAAGCATACCTGCCCATCAACCAAGCATTGTTTAAAGCATACCTGCCCATCAACCAAGCATTGTTTAAAGCATACCTGCCCATCAACCAAGCATTGTTCAATGCATACCTGCCCGTCAACCAAGCATTGTTCAATGCATACCTGCCCGTCAACCAAGCATTGTTTAATGCATACCTGCCTGTCAACCAAGCATTGTTTAAAGCATACCTGCCCATCAACCAAGCATTGTTTAAAGCATACCTGCCCATCAACCAAGCATTGTTTAAAGCATACCTGCCCATCAACCAAGCATTCATACCTGCCCATCAACCAAGCATTCATACCTGCCCGTCAACCAAGCATTGTTTAAAGCATACCTGCCCATCAACCAAGCATTGTTTAAAGCATACCTGCCCATCAACCAAGCATTGTTTAAAGCATACCTGCCCATCAACCAAGCATTCATACCTGCCCATCAACCAAGCATTCATACCTGCCCATCAACCAAGCATTGTTCAATGCATACCTGTCCATCAACCAAGCATTGTTTAAAGAATACCTGCCCGTCAACCAAGCATTCATACCTGCCCATCAACCAAGCATTGTTCAATGCATACCTGCCCATCAACCAAGCATTGTTTAAAGCATACCTGCCCGTCATCCAAGCATTGTTCAATGCATACCTGCCCATCAACCAAGCATTGTTTAAAGCATACCTGCCCGTCATCCAAGCATTCATACCTGCCCATCAACCAAGCATTGTTTAAAGCATACCTGCCCATCAACCAAGCATTCTTTAAAGCATACCTGCCCATCAACCAAGCATTGTTCAATGCATACCTGCCCGTCAACCAAGCATTGTTCAATGCATACCTGCCCGTCAACCAAGCATTGTTCAATGCATACCTGCCCGTCAACCAAGCATTGTTTAATGCATACCTGCCCATCAACCAAGCATTGTTTAAAGCATACCTGCCCATCAACCAAGCATTGTTCAATGCATACCTGTCCGTCAACCAAGCATTGTTTAAAGCATACCTGCCCGTCAACCAAGCATTGTTTAAAACATACCTGCCCATCAACCAAGCATTGTTTAAAGCATACCTGCCCATCAACCAAGCATTGTTTAAAGCATACCTGCCCGTCAACCAAGCATTGTTAAATGCATACCTGCCCGTCAACCAAGCATTGTTTAATGCATACCTGCCCATCAACCAAGCATTGTTTAAAGCATACCTGCCCATCAACCAAGCATTGTTTAAAGCATACCTGCCCATCAACCAAGCATTGTTTAAAGCATACCTGCCCGTCAACCAAGCATTGTTCAATGCATACCTGCCCGTCAACCAAGCATTGTTTAATGCATACCTGCCCATCAACCAAGCATTGTTTAAAGCATACCTGCCCATCAACCAAGCATTGTTTAAAGCATACCTGCCCATCAACCAAGCATTCATACCTGCCCATCAACCAAGCATTCATACCTGCCCATCAACCAAGCATTGTTCAATGCATACCTGTCCGTCAACCAAGCATTGTTTAAAGAATACCTGCCCGTCAACCAAGCATTCATACCTGCCCATCAACCAAGCATTGTTCAATGCATACCTGCCCATCAACCAAGCATTGTTTAAAGCATACCTGCCCGTCATCCAAGCATTGTTCAATGCATACCTGCCCATCAACCAAGCATTGTTTAAAGCATACCTGCCCGTCATCCAAGCATTCATACCTGCCCATCAACCAAGCATTGTTTAAAGCATACCTGCCCATCAACCAAGCATTGTTTAAAGCATACCTGCCCATCAACCAAGCATTGTTCAATGCATACCTGCCCGTCAACCAAGCATTGTTCAATGCATACCTGCCCGTCAACCAAGCATTGTTTAATGCATACCTGCCCATCAACCAAGCATTGTTTAAAGCATACCTGCCCATCAACCAAGCATTGTTCAATGCATACCTGTCCGTCAACCAAGCATTGTTTAAAGCATACCTGCCCGTCAACCAAGCATTGTTTAAAACATACCTGCCCGTCAACCAAGCATTGTTTAAAGCATACCTGCCCATCAACCAAGCATTGTTTAAAGCATACCTGCCCGTCAACCAAGCATTGTTAAATGCATACCTGCCCGTCAACCAAGCATTGTTTAATGCATACCTGCCCATCAACCAAGCATTGTTTAAAGCATACCTGTCCGTCAACCAAGCATTGTTTAAAGCATACCTGCCCATCAACCAAGCATTGTTTAAAGCATACCTGCCCATCAACCAAGCATTGTTTAAAGCATACCTGCCCATCAACCAAGCATTGTTCAATGCATACCTGCCTATCAACCAAGCATTGTTTAATGCATACCTGCCCGTCAACCAAGCATTGTTTAATGCATACCTGCCCATCAACCAAGCATTCATACCTGCCCATCAACCAAGCATTCATACCTGCCCATCAACCAAGCATTGTTCAATGCATACCTGTCCGTCAACCAAGCATTGTTTAAAGAATACCTGCCCGTCAACCAAGCATTCATACCTGCCCATCAACCAAGCATTGTTTAAAGCATACCTGCCCATCAACCAAGCATTGTTCAATGCATACCTGCCCGTCAATCAAGCATTGTTCAATGCATGCCTGCCCGTCAACCAAGCATTGTTCAATGCATACCTGCCCATCAACCAAGCATTGTTTAAAGCATACCTGCCCATCAACCAAGCATTGTTTAAAGCATACCTGCCCATCAACCAAGCATTGTTTAAAGCATACCTGCCCATCAACCAAGCATTCATACCTGCCCATCAACCAAGCATTCATACCTGCCCATCAACCAAGCATTGTTCAATGCATACCTGTCCGTCAACCAAGCATTGTTTAAAGCATACCTGCCCATCATCCAAGCATTCATACCTGCCCATCAACCAAGCATTGTTCAATGCATACCTGCCCATCAACCAAGCATTGTTTAATGCATACCTGCCCGTCAACCAAGCATTGTTTAAAGCATACCTGCCCGTCAACCAAGCATTGTTCAATGCATACCTGCCCATCAACCAAGCATTGTTTAATGCATACCTGCCCATCAACCAAGCATTGTTTAAAGCATACCTGCCCATCAACCAAGCATTCATACCTGCCCATCAACCAAGCATTCATACCTGCCCATCAACCAAGCATTGTTCAATGCATACCTGTCCGTCAACCAAGCATTGTTTAAAGCATACCTGCCCATCATCCAAGCATTCATACCTGCCCATCAACCAAGCATTGTTCAATGCATACCTGCCCATCAACCAAGCATTGTTTAATGCATACCTGCCCATCAACCAAGCATTGTTCAATGCATACCTGCCTATCAACCAAGCATTGTTTAATGCATACCTGCCCGTCAACCAAGCATTGTTTAATGCATACCTGCCCATCAACCAAGCATTGTTTAAAGCATACCTGCCCGTCAACCAAGCATTGTTCAATGCATACCTGTCCATCAACCAAGCATTGTTCATTGCATACCTGCCCATCAACCAAGCATTGTTCAATGCATACCTGCCCATCAACCAAGCATTGTTTAATGCATACCTGCCCGTCAACCAAGCATTGTTTAAAGCATACCTGCCCATCAACCAAGCATTGTTCAATGCATACCTGCCCATCAACCAAGCATTGTTTAATGCATACCTGCCCGTCAACCAAGCATTGTTTAAAGCATACCTGCCCATCAACCAAGCATTGTTTAAAGCATACCTGCCCATCAACCAAGCATTGTTCAATGCATACCTGTCCATCAACCAAGCATTGTTCAATGCATACCTGCCCATCAACCAAGCATTGTTCAATGCATACTTGCCCGTCAACCAAGCATTGTTCAATGCATACCTGCCCATCAACCAAGCATTGTTCAATGCATACCTGCCCGTCAACCAAGCATTGTTTAAAGCATACCTGCCCATCAACCAAGCATTGTTTAAAGTATACCTGCCCTACTAATAATCTCTATTTATAAGACAGTAAGAGTGAAGCCTAATATTCTCTATTTATAAGACAGTAAGAGTGAAGCCTAATATTCTCTATTTATAAGACAGTAAGAGTGAAGCCTAATATTCTCTATAAGACAGTAAGAGTGAAGCCTAATATTCTCTATTTATAAGACAGTAAGAGTGAAGCCTAATATTCTCTATTTATAAGACAGTAAGAGTGAAGCCTAATATTCTCTATTTATAAGACAGTAAGAGTGAAGCCTAATATTCTCTATTTATAAGACAGTAAGAGTGAAGCCTAATATTCTCTATTTATAAGACAGTAAGAGTGAAGCCTAATATTCTCTATTTATAAGACAGTAAGAGTGAAGCCTAATATTCTCCATTTATAAGACAGTAAGAGTGAAGCCTAATATTCTCTATTTATAAGACAGTAAGAGTGAAGCCTAATATTCTCTATTTATAAGACAGTAAGAGTGAAGCCTAATATTCTCTATTTATAAGACAGTAAGAGTGAAGCCTAATATTCTCTATTTATAAGACAGTAAGAGTGAAGCCTAATATTCTCTATTTATAAGACAGTAAGAGTGAAGCCTAATATTCTCTATTTATAAGACAGTAAGAGTGAAGCCTAATATTCTCTATTTATAAGACAGTAAGAGTGAAGCCTAATATTCTCTATTTATAAGACAGTAAGAGTGAAGCCTAATATTCTCTATTTACTTCCAGTTTGATTCTCATGCATGTTTTTATCCTACTTTCATGCAAAATAATGTGCAATAAAGGCCTGTCTATTAAACTTCTATATATTTATGGTTTGATTTCCACATTTCATATATATTTCTATTTCCAGATTGACGGTAGGCTTGTGGCCAGTTTGGGGACCATTTACACCACTGATATTGTTTGTGTTGTTCATGGGCTTTGTTGTTACCGTGGCGATGTTACCAAACTTCTGAACTGTGTTATATCAGCAAATGTGTCGACCATGCCTTCCCGTCATCCAGTCCCGTCATCCACGTCATCCAGTCCCGTCATCCAGTCCCATCATCCAGTCCCATCATCCAGTCCCGTCATCCAGTCCCGTCATCCAGTCCCATCATCCAGTCCCGTCATCCAGTCCCGTCATCCAGTCCCGTCATCCAGTGCAAAGTATTCAATTTGATTGTAAACAGACATCGGCCAAACATTCAATGTGGGATTTTGTAATCGAGTGCACATGTTTCTACTTACCTTGTAAACACCATTAAACCTTACAATACAAACCATTAAACCTTACAATACAAACCATTAAACCTCACAATACAAACCATTAAACCTTACAATACAAACCATTAAACCTCACAATACAAACCATTAAACATTACAATACAAACCATTAAACCTCACAATACAAACCATTAAACATTACAATACAAACCATTAAACCTCACAATACAAACCATTAAACCTCACAATACAAACCATTAAACCTTACAATACAAACCATTAAACCTCACAATACAAACCATTAAACCTTACAATACAAACCATTAAACCTCACAATACAAACCATTAAACCTTACAATACAAACCATTAAACCTCACAATACAAACCATTAAACCTCACAATACAAACCATTAAACCTCACAATACAAACCAACAATACAAACCATTAAACCTCACAATACAAACCATTAAACCTCACAATACAAACCATTAAACCCCACAATACAAACCATTAAACCTCACAATACAAACCATTACACCTTACAATACAAACCATTAAACCTTACAATACAAACCATTAAACCTCACAATACAAACCATTAAACCTCACAATACAAACCATTAAACCTCACAATACAAACCATTAAACCGTACAATACAAACCATTAAACCTCACAATACAAACCATTAAACCTCACAATACAAACCATTAAACCTCACAATACAAACCATTAAACCTCACAATACAAACCATTAAACCTTACAATACAAACCATTAAACCTCACAATACAAACCATTAAACCTCACACTACAAACCATTAAACCTCACAATACAAACCATTAAACATCACAATACAAACCATTAAACCTCACAATACAAACCATTAAACCTCACAATACAAACCATTAAACCTTACAATACAAACCATTAAACCTTACAATACAAACCATTAAACCTTACAATACAAACCATTAAACCTTACAATACAAACCATTAAACCTTACAATACAAACCATTAAACCTTACAATACAAACCATTAAACCTTACAATACAAACCATTAAACCTCACAATACAAACCATTAAACCTCGCAATACAAACCATTAAACCGTACAATACAAACCATTACACCTTACAATACAAACCATTAAACCTCACAATACAAACCATTAAACCTCACAATACAAACCATTAAACCTTACTATAAAAACCATTAAACCTTACAATACAAACCATTAAACCTTACAATACAAACCATTAAACCTCACAATACAAACCATTAAAACTTACAATACAAACCATTAAACCTTAAAATACAAACCATTAAACATTACAATACAAACCATTAAACATTACAATACAAACCATTAAACTGTACAATACAAATCATTAAACCATACAATACAAACCATTAAACCTTACAATACAAATCATTAAACTGTACAATACAAACCATTAAAATACAAACCATTACACCATACAATACAAACCATTAAACCTTACAATACAAACCATTAAACCGTACAATACAAACCATTAAACCTTACAATACAAATCATTAAACTGTACAATACAAACCATTACACCATACAATACAAACCATTACACCATACAATACAAACCATTAAACCTTACAATACAAACCATTAAACCGTACAATACAAACCATTAAACCTTACAATACAAACCATTAAACCTTACAATACAAACCATTAAACCTTACAATACAAACCATTAAACCATGCAATACAAATCATTAAACTGTACAATACAAACCATTAAACCTTACAATACAAACCATTAAACCTTACAATACAAATCATTAAACCTTACAATACAAATCATTAAACCTTACAATACAAACCATTAAAATACAAACCATTACACCTTACAATACAAACCATTAAACCGTACAATACACACCATTAAACCTCACAATACAAACCATTAAACCGTACAATACAAACCATTAAACCTTACAATACAAACCATTAAACCATACAATACAAACCATTAAACCTTACAATACAAACCATTAAACCTTACAATACAAACCATTAAACCTTACAATACAAACCATTAAACCATACAATACAAACCATTAAACCTCACAATACAAACCATTAAACCGTACAATACAAACCATTAAACCTCACAATACAAACCATTAAACCTCACAATACAAACCATTAAACCTTGCAATACAAATCATTAAACCTAATGGGAAGCAAGGTTTCAACCTGTTGTGAAATTATTGATATAGTTAATTTATTTTTCTATTTGTTCATGTTCTATTTTAATATTAATAAATAAAACTATATTTCGGTGTTCATTCTGATATAGTTGGGTATCAATTGAGGAGCCAATGAGGGAGGTCTAGGATTGCATGCTGTCTGTGCATACAATGAGGGAGGTCTAGGATTGCATGCTGTCTGTGCATACAATGAGGGAGGTCTAGGATTGCATGCTGTCTGTGCGTACAATGAGGGAGGTCTAGGATTGCATGCTGTCTGTGCGTACAATGAGGGAGGTCTAGGATTGCATGCTGTCTGTGCGTACAATGAGGGAGGTCTAGGATTGCATGCTGTCTATGCGTACAATGAGGGAGGTCTAGGATTGCATGCTGTCTGTGCGTACAATGAGGGAGGTCTAGGATTGCATGCTGTCTGTGCGTACAATGAGGGAGGTCTAGGATTGCATGCTGTCTGTGCGTACAATGAGGGAGGTCTAGGATTGCATGCTGTCTGTGCGTACAATGAGGGAGGTCTAGGATTGCATGCTGTCTGTGCGTACAATGAGGGAGGTCTAGGATTGCATGCTGTCTGTGCGTACAATGAGGGAGGTCTAGGATTGCATGCTGTCTGTGCATACAATGAGGGAGGTCTAGGATTGCATGCTGTCTGTGCGTACAATGTGGGAGGTCTAGGATTGCATGCTGTCTGTGCGTACAAACTAATGGGCACTTGGGTGGATCAATAGATACACTAAGACTATTGGTCTAGCATTTACTCTTATTGTGGTTAACAGAACATAGAGAGAGAGATCAATGGGGTAGCCGGTTGAGAGATCAATGGGGTAGCCGGTTGAGAGATCAATGGTGTAGCCGGTTGAGAGATCAATGGTGTAGCCGGTTAAGTACCCGTTTTATACCATTTGTCTATTTGTTTGGACACATTTTCTTGACTAATCTAATTTTTTTATCCCTTTGAGAGATTTTGAAATAATTTGGCACTGATGATCACCATACGAACGTGTCGTGTCATGTTCAAGACCCAGTTCTCCAAGTATCTATCTATCTAACTAATATATATAGAGAATCTTACACGAGTGGCTTTCCATATTGAATTTATTAAACAAGTTGGATAAAATGATAAAATGCGAGGCTCTGCCGAGTATTTTTATCATTTTTATTCAACGAGTTTAATAAATTCAATATAGAAAGACACGAATGTAAAATTCTTTTTTATCACATAAACCAAATACGCAGTAAAAGTGTGTCACGATTGAACACACTTCCCCTTTAGCAAATGAAAGCCAGAGTAGTACTGCGGTTTCTACTTAATGGGCCAAGAAAATAGTGCGACACTAAATACTCCAATTTTTTTATTTTCTTCCTTTGTAAACAGTTTTAAACTATCACAACATATCATGTGCAACAATTCAATATTAAACACTTAAATTATTTTCAAACAGTCTTTTTTAACAAATACAAAATGTACACGATGTTTTGGCAAATGACGTCACAATCAAAGTTACACAGCGCGTGCTAGTTGATGTAAAAATGTATGTCACTGCGAATCGCTATCGCTTTCAATGATTCTTAGACGTTTTCTTGGTGGATTAGATGGGGATACAGTTTTAGGGTTGTTAATGTATACATTAAAAGTACCACCATGGATTGGGCCAGCCAACAGACTTTGGAATCCACCGGTCAGATTAATGTTGGAATTGGTATTCATAGAAGTTGCCACGCTTGGTGACGAATATGTGTTGACCTGGTTTGGATATGCTGTGTAATGTGCTTTATCAGGCCTATCAGGATTTGGATGTACAGTGCTGTTGGACGAATACAGGATTTTGGATATTTCTTTGTGCTGATTTTGATTGATGTGACTGTAGATCTGGACTAAATCACCAACGTTTAACAGACGCTCCGCAATGTTTATTTACTTTTTTGACAGCGCGTATGAATATACAAATAAAGTGATTCGCCCACACATTTGCCTCATTTGCATACATATTTAATACACTAGTGTATTACCAAATTTATGACATGGCTTTATTAAACTCCCGCGCCGTAGTTTATGTGACAAATGGAGTTATTGGTATAGGATGGACATCGTGCGTCTCTCAAATGACATCTCTCTTTTTAAACCACTTGACATCTCTCTTGTTAAACCACTTGACATCTCTCATGTTAAACCACTTGACATCTCTCTTGTTAAACCACTTGACATCTCTCTTGTTAAACCACTTGACATCTCTCTTGTTAAACCACTTGACATCTCTCATGTTAAACCACTTGACATCTCTCTTGTTAAACCACTTGACATCTCTCTTGTTAAACCACTTGACATCTCTCTAAACCACACACCCTGTTAAACCACTTGACATCTCTCTTGTTAAACCACTTGACATCTCTCTTGTTAAACCACTTGACATCTCTCTTGTTAAACCACTTGACATCTCTCTTGTTAAACCACTTGACATCTCTCTTGTTAAACCACTTGACATCTCTCTTGTTAAACCACTTGAAATCTCTCTTGTTAAACCACTTGACATCTCTCTTGTTAAACCACTTGACATCTCTCTTGTTAAACCACTTGACATCTCTCTTGTTAAACCACTTGACATCTCTCTTGTTAAACCACTTGACATCTCTCTTGTTAAACCACTTGACATCTCTCTTGTTAAACAACTTGACATCTCTCTTGTTAAACCACTTGACATCTCTCTTGTTAAACCACTTGACATCTCTCTTGTTAAACCACTTGACATCTCTCTTGTTAAACCACTTGACATCTCTCGTGTTAAACCACTTGACATCTCTCTTGTTAAACCACTTGACATCTCTCTTGTTAAACCACTTGACATCTCTCTTGTTAAACCACTTGACATCTCTCTTGTTAAATTTTGATGAAACTTGGCCGGAACATAGTACATGAAAAGTAGCAGCAGTCAAAATGGCCACCATGTAGTTTATTCTTCTCCTCAACCGCAGTCAATGTTTATGGAACTTAGTAAGGAACATTATAGACTAAACCAACTTTTCAAAATTGTGCATGCTAGGGGCAAATTGTAGTACAAGCAATTGGATGTCATTTATAACATAATTTGGGTATGCTGAATGCGATGCAGGTGTTTACCAAGCTGAAATATGTGTCGACCTTGAAAAGGTCAATTCAAAATGGCGACCATTAAAATGCTTAAGAACCACAAAAATAATTACTGTAACCTAATATCTATTTGTATGTGGGTGCATAATTACTTGCAATACATTTAATTTACTGTAATCAATACTATACAGCATATAGACATAAACATGTTGCCCCTCATATGCTTTAAGGTCAACACTGATATTAGCAATAAAAATGGTCAATATATAGTTAAATCTGTATGTACCGTTCTCAGTAGAAAGTTCACATTTCTTGCTATCCTTTACTAGTAGGTTACTCTACTGTATTATTCAACACATTTAAATGTATGGCAACTCTAAAGCATACTATGTGTACCTTGTATGTGCTGTTATATGCAGTCTATATTTATGCGTTGTCGGCCATTACAAAATGTTCATATATGGATCTTCACTCTGTTTACAAACACACATCGAAGTACAGTTCATGTTTGCTTTCCGGCATTTACAACAAAAGGTTCTGCACTGCTGCTTACATGAACAATATATCATCTCTGTGCAACCGGCTGAAATGGGACTTAATGACATCAGAATGGGCTGAAGACCATGTTCCGTCTGTTTCCATCCCATAATCACGGGATCCGGTAGAACTGGCACACTGCACTGAGCATGTCGCCATATCATGCTTTGGTAATGTCCCTCATTAGATGGAAGCGCAGCGCATCTTGTGTTGGACACATTGCTTCTGGTTTTCCATTTTTGGAGAACTGTAAAACATGTGCTTCATTAACGCAATCAGTTTGTTGTATGTTGTACAGCCTGCACATAAATGCCTCTGCGGCCACCATAGTGTATTCATTGAGTTCCCCCAATCCTAAGTCATTTAGCATTGCACCATGCTGCATAAATGCGTTCCATGTTGACTGTTTGGTATGGTTGGAGATGTATGATGTCGTATCACATCCAGTCAAAGCGTGGAATGGCAGCAATGCTGTGACAACGTCTTCGGACAACTTGTCACATACATCTTTTATTGGAATGTATCTTCTTTTCTTAGCTCTACCTGTCATGAGCCATAAGTGTTGACACTGAATCTGCTGGAAGTGTGAAATTAGGAGAGGTAGAACGTCCGTGTCTCTTGAAGAAATCACTATGGTTGTATATGGAGTTTGCACAGCATGCAAGATTAATCTCGTATCAGCCTCTTCACGGGATGACTTCAGCGTAGTTACTGTTGTTCCTAATGACAACTTTGCTTCCAGTTCATCAGAGAACCCTCCAGAAGCAACAATATCCTTGCCATGTGGCGCCTGTGATATAAGCTCTTCTGACAAAAACCTTGCCAAGTCTGCTTTATTCTCAGGTAGAGCCATACAATTCCTATTCTTCGGAAGAGGGACCTCGGGCTTCAATACGACGTCTGATGGGTTTAGCAGTCTTGGAGCGTCGAGTTCTTGTACTGGCTTTGATGGAGAATTCCCTGTATCTGTCAAACACTATATCAATACGCTCATATCTGGCCCCCATTTGTATGACACACTTTACAAATGTGTTCGCAAAATCTCCAAATGTATTGGCATCGACTGGTTTCCCTGATGATTAGACACGCTGCTGGACCTTGTAAATCAATAGTTTCAGGACACATGTCCCCCAAGATACACTTGTTTCCAGTACGAAGAGAGCCATTCATTTCAGCTAAGGATACAGGTACTGGCATCAATTCATGCATCATGATGGAACGTAGGTCAACCTGTCGGCCTGCTTCATATGCTGTGATCATTCGGTGAAGAACACTCCTGTCTACCTTCAATATCGTCTGTTTGTCTTTATTTTTGCCAGGTTTCCTGAAGGTATATAGGTTCGCAAATGTTGCAGCATTCTGTTTTCGTAGCGAAGCATGGACCCCAACTTCTGGAAGTCGTGATAGCGCAATGGATGAGCGTTCGCTTTAGGTGCGAAAGGTCCAGAGTTCGAGCCCCACTGGAGCCGTTACGATTGTGCCCTTAGGCAAGGCATTTAAATTCCACGTTGCCTATTCTCTCCCTCGTGGCGATGGATTCCATCAGGAATGAGGTCTCGAGAGTGATTTATATAAGTTGAAATAACTTGTTTCGCAATCGAGCTAAAATAAATTGGTATAAACTAAAAAAAAAAAAAATAACTTCTGGAATTAAATTCCCCTTATTGACAGCTAATCGCTCTTCTACAAATTTAGTGACTTCTTTCTGTCCATATTTTTTATTCCAATAAGTGAACTTTGAATTTCAGCGGTTGCCAAATCTTCAGTGGCCATGTTCTGCAATGATTCTTCGTTTGAGTCGGGAGAATCTCTGGAATGTCGTAAGCACAGAATTTTCATCATCTCTCACGGTTTTGTCTTAAAAAAGTTTATACAAATTTATTTTAGCTCGATTGCGAAACAAGTTCTTATAACTTATACTAATCACTCTCGAGACCTCATTCCTGATGGAATCCATCGCCACGAGGGAGAGAGAAGAGACATGTGGAATTTAAATGCCTTGCCTAAGGACACAATCGTAACGGCTCCAGCGGGGCTCAAACTCCGGGCCTTTCGCACGTGAAGCGAACGCGCTACCACTGAGCTATCACGACTTCCACAAGTTGTACGATAGTGTCCATCTGGAGAGAGCTGTTGTTGTTGTTGATTGTGTAATGCCTACTATTCCACCACCTCGTTTGCCTGTGCCGTTTAACCATTCCTGAGCTTGATCTGGATCAACTTGATTGAAATGTGTAGGGGAACGTTTTACAACAAAGTTGCCCATCATGAATTCACTTTTGATTCAGGGAGCTGGTGCATTTCTGCTAGGTAAACATCTAGCATAATTCAGGTGATCGTATCTCATGAAGTATGGCAACATCATACTGAATGAGGTTAGATACAAGTCCCATAAACCATCACGTAATGCTCGTGTAAACATCAGAAGGATTGACACTAACTCATGTATGTAACATGTAACTAACATGTATGTCTACCAGAAGGCAAATTGACTTTACTGGATTCTGTTTGGATGTAGTCTCTCATTACTCTGTGAAATGGATTGGTTGTTAGAATTTCAATCAACTGAATGGTGTGCTGTTCATCTTTCTCTAATTGTAATATCTGTTCATGACATTGTTGATCGACATTTTCTGTATAGGAGAGCATATCGGGTATTAAAAGACGCCACAATGCTTGTACCGTCAGCTTATGAGCTCGCATGCCCTTGTACGCCTTCCCTGCTAGTGCAAGTTCCACTGTTCCCGGAACTAGCAATCCACTCTCTACCCAAACGTCTGCTAAACCAGAGCCATCCATATGGTCACCTATGACTCAGAAAATTCATGGATATATGTGAAGTCCTCCAAGGCGTGGGATAAGTTTATGCTGGTATTCGGGAACTGCCCACTTCAATTGCATGAACCTACAGTAAGTGCCTGATCAACTGTAATGAAAGTGTACTTTTGTCCAAAATGTGATGATATAGACATACATCTTTTCACAACCATGTTCAAGGTATCAAGTTCATGGGTTGGGGTTAGAATGATCGGTAAATATCCAATTGTCTGCTCCGGGTTATTTGACGAACTTGACTGATTGAACATTTTCCACCCAGCTTTATGCGTTTGCACCTGATGGTGAAAATAGAAAGCTAGATCTGTTGCTTTTGCTTTCTTGACACACTCCTCATCTTCTGTTGATGTATCAAACCACGAATGGTGAACAGGTGTCGTCAAAACAAGCTCACTCAAAGATGTGTTTATTCTCACTGGATGTAGTTCCTGTAGGATATTTGGAACATTCAGTACATGTACTGATGGTGTATCTAGGGTTTGAAGTGTTATATCATTCGACTCTCCACGTTGCCAGGATGCCAACTGAGTGGCATGAAATATGTTTTTACCATCGAGCGTCTCATCAAGAATGTCTATATTGTCAGCTGTGTAGTGAATGAACTGGTTTCTTGTAAGGTTAGTAGGGGTCACAGCACCAGTATCATGATCAAGGGACGTGAGTGCTTTCAGCAAGTGTCGTATCAACCTGTAAAACCTGATTGTAGCTCAGGCAGTGACCTGCATTATGAAATAATTGCACCAGGTGTTTCGAGCGAGTTGCCTGATGTAATGTATTTCCCAGGCCGATGTGTTTTGGAGTCTTTATCTTACCCCCACTCACACCATACACTAGATTTTGAGCTACACTCAGTACTTTACTGCGATTAACTTCAACATTATTACAATCGTCATCATTTGACCTTCAATTTCGCTGTTGGCCTTGACCTTTGAGGTTGAAATTACAAACTTAAAAGATCATACAATATATGTGGTAACTAAATTATTGAACAACTACATATCTGTACCAATGTGAACAAGGTATAGTAAGTACAGGACTGTTATTGTTTTTTTGCTATTAAAATATATGTAAAAAATGGCCTCCATTTTGAATTGACCTATTGCAGGTCAAAGACACATATTTCGGCTTGGTAAACACCTGCATCGAATTCGGCATACCCAAATTATAATAAAACCGCTCGTTTACCAATTGTACTACGATTTGCCCCTAGCACTTTATCTAGGGCCATTTTCAGAAAATGTCTAGTCTATTAGGACAAGTAGATTAGGATATTATACCGATAGTTAAATAAATCTGATTTCATGTACAATAGCTACTATATCGGCCATCTTGAATATATTTTTTTGGCTTTTCCTCCTGAACTACTTGGTAACTTGCAATGCGGCAACTTATAGTTAAAAATTTGCCAAAATAAGACTGATTGAATAGTTACACCTGGTGTAGGTGGTGGATCACACAATATGTTACACCTGGTGTAGGTGGTGGATCACACAATGAGTTACACCTGGTGTAGGTGGTGGATCATACAATGAGTTACACCTGGTGTAGGTGGTGGATCACACAATGAGTTACACCTGGTGTAGGTGGTGGATCACACAATGAGTTACACCTGGTGTAGGTGGTGGATCACACAATGAGTTACACCTGGTGTAGGTGGTGGATCACACAATGTGTTACACCTGGTGTAGGTGGTGGATCACACAATGAGTTACACCTGGTGTAGGTGGTGGATCACACAATGAGTTACACCTGGTGTAGGTGGTGGATCACACAATGTGTTACACCTGGTGTAGGTGGTGGATCACACAATGAGTTACACCTGGTGTAGGTGGTGGATCACACAATGAGTTACACCTGGTGTAGGTGGTGGATCACACAATGAGTTACACCTGGTGTAGGTGGTGGATCACACAATGAGTTACACCTGGTGTAGGTGGTGGATCACACAATGAGTTACACCTGGTGTAGGTGGTGGATCACACAATGAGTTACACCTGGTGTAGGTGGTGGATCACACAATGAGTTACACCTGGTGTAGGTGGTGGATCACACAATGAGTTACACCTGGTGTAGGTGGTGGATCACACAATGAGTTACACCTGGTGTAGGTGGTGGATCATACAATGAGTTACACCTGGTGTAGGTGGTGGATCACACAATGTGTTACACCTGGTGTAGGTGGTGGATCATACAATGAGTTACACCTGGTGTAGGTGGTGGATCACACAATGAGTTACACCTGGTGTAGGTGGTGGATCATACAATGAGTTACACCTGGCGTAGGTGGTGGATCATACAACGAGTTACACCTGGTGTAGGTGGTGGATCACACAATGACTTACACCTGGTGTAGGATCACACAATGAGTTACACCTGGTGTAGGTGGTGGATCATACAATGTGTTACACCTGGTGTAGGTGGTGGATAACACAATGAGTTACACCTGGTGTAGGTGGTGGATCACACAACGAGTTACACCTGGTGTAGGTGGTGGATCACACAACGAGTTACACCTGGTGTAGGTGGTGGATCACACACTGTGTTCCACCTGGTGTAGGTGGTGGATCACACAATGTGTTACACCTGGTGTAGGTGGTGGATCACACAATGAGTTACACCTGGTGTAGGAGGTGGATCATACAATGAGTTAAACCTGGTGTAGGTGGTGGATCACACAATGAGTTACACCTGGTGTAGGTGGTGGATCACACAATGTGTTACACCTGGTGTAGGTGGTGGATCACACAATGAGTTACACCTGGTGTAGGTGGTGGATCACACAATGTGTTACACCTGGTGTAGGTGGTGGATCACACAATGTGTTACACCTGGTGTAGGTGGTGGATCACACAATGTGTTACACCTGGTGTAGGTGGTGGATCACACAACGAGTTACACCTGGTGTAGGTGGTGGATCACACAATGAGTTACACCTGGTGGATCACACAATGAGTTACATCTGGTGTAGGTGGTGGATCACACAATGAGTTACACCTGGTGTAGGTGGTGGATCACACAATGAGTTACACATAGTGGATCACACAATGAGTTACACCTGGTGTAGGTGGTGGATCATACAATGACTTACACCTGGTGTAGGTGGTGGATCACACAATATGTTACACCTGGTGTAGGTGGTGGATCATACAATGAGTTACACCTGGTGTAGGTGGTGGATCATACAATGAGTTACACCTGGTGTAGGTGGTGGATCACACAATGAGTTACACCTGGTGTAGGTGGTGGATCATACAATGAGTTACACCTGGTGTAGGTGGTGGATCACACAATGAGTTACACCTGGTGTAGGTGGTGGATCACACAATGAGTTACACCTGGTGTAGGTGGTGGATCACACAATGAGTTACACCTGGTGTAGGTGGTGGATCATACAATGAGTTACACCTGGTGTAGGTGGTGGATCATACAATGAGTTACACCTGGTGTAGGTGGTGGATCACACAATGAGTTACACCTGGTGTAGGTGGTGGATCACACAATGAGTTACACCTGGTGTAGGTGGTGGATCACACAATGAGTTACACCTGGTGTAGGTGGTGGATCACACAATGAGTTACACCTGGTGTAGGTGGTGGATCACACAATGAGTTACACCTGGTGTAGGTGGTGGATCATACAATGAGTTACACCTGGTGTAGGTGGTGGATCACACAATGAGTTACACCTGGTGTAGGTGGTGGATCACACAATGAGTTACACCTGGTGTAGGTGGTGGATCACACAATGAGTTACACCTGGTGTAGGTGGTGGATCATACAATGAGTTACACCTGGTGTAGGTGGTGGATCATACAATGAGTTACACCTGGTGTAGGTGGTGGATCACACAATGTGTTACACCTGGTGTAGGTGGTGGATCACACAATGAGTTACACCTGGTGTAGGTGGTGGATCACACAATGAGTTACACCTGGTGTAGGTGGTGGATCACACAATGAGTTACACCTGGTGTAGGTGGTGGATCACACAACGAGTTACACCTGGTGTAGGAGGTGGATCACACAATGAGTTACACCTGGCCTAGGTGGTGGATCACACAACGATTTACACCTGGTGTAGGTGGTGGATCACACAATGTGTTACACCTGGCCTAGGTGGTGGATCACACGACGAGTTACACCTGGTGTAGGTGGTGGATCACACAATGAGTTACACCTGGTGTAGGTGGTGGATCACACAATGAGTTACACCTGGTGTAGGTGGTGGATCATACAATGAGTTACACCTGGTGTAGGTGGTGGATCATACAATGAGTTACACCTGGTGTAGGTGGTGGATCATACAATGTGTTACACCTGGTGTAGGTGGTGGATCATACAATGAGTTACACCTGGTGTAGGTGGTGGATCATACAATGAGTTACACCTGGTGTAGGTGGTGGATTATACAATGAGTTACACCTGGCCTAGGTGATGGATCACACAATGAGTTACACCTGGTGTAGGTGATGGATCACACAATGAGTTACACCTGGTGTAGGTGATGGATCACACAATGAGTTACACCTGGTGTAGGTGGTGGATCATACAATGAGTTACACCTGGTGTAGGTGGTGGATCATACAATGTGTTACACCTGGTGTAGGTGGTGGATCACACAATGTGTTACACCTGGTGTAGGTGGTGGATCACACAATGAGTTACACCTGGTGTAGGTGGTGGATCACACAATGAGTTACACCTGGTGTAGGTGGTGGATCACACAACGAGTTACACCTGGTGTAGGTGGTGGATCACACAATGAGTTACACCTGGCCTAGGTGGTGGATCACACAACGATTTACACCTGGTGTAGGTGGTGGATCACACAATGTGTTACACCTGGCCTAGGTGGTGGATCACACGACGAGTTACACCTGGTGTAGGTGGTGGATCACACAACGAGTTACACCTGGTGTAGGTGGTGGATCACACAATGAGTTACACCTGGTGTAGGTGGTGGATCATACAATGAGTTACACCTGGTGTAGGTGGTGGATCATACAATGAGTTACACCTGGTGTAGGTGGTGGATCATACAATGTGTTACACCTGGTGTAGGTGGTGGATCATACAATGAGTTACACCTGGTGTAGGTGGTGGATCATACAATGTTACACCTGGTGTAGGTGGTGGATCATACAATGAGTTACACCTGGCCTAGGTGATGGATCACACAATGAGTTACACCTGGTGTAGGTGGTGGATCACACAATGAGTTACACCTGGTGTAGGTGGTGGATCACACAATGAGTTACACCTGGTGTAGGTGGTGGATCATACAATGAGTTACACCTGGTGTAGGTGGTGGATCACACAATGTGTTACACCTGGTGTAGGTGGTGGATCACACAATGTGTTACACCTGGTGTAGGCGATGGATCACACAATGAGTTACACCTGGTGTAGGTGGTGGATCACACAATGAGTTACACCTGGTGTAGGTGGTGGATCACACAATGAGTTACACCTGGTGTAGGTGGTGGATCACACAACGAGTTACACCTGGTGTAAGAGGTGGATCACACAATGAGTTACACCTGGCCTAGGTGGTGGATCACACAACGATTTACACCTGGTGTAGGTGGTGGATCACACAATGTGTTACACCTGGCCTAGGTGGTGGATCACACGACGAGTTACACATGGTGTAGGTGGTGGATCACACAACGAGTTACACCTGGTGTAGGTGGTGGATCACACAATGAGTTATACCTGGTGGATCACACGAGTTACACCTGGTGTAGGTGGTGGATCACACAATGTGTTACACCTGGTGTAGGTGGTGGATCACACAATGTGTTACACCTGGTGTAGGTGGTGGATCACACAATGAGTTACACCTGGTGTAGGTGGTGGATCACACAATGAGTTACACCTGGTGTAGGTGGTGGATCACACAATGAGTTACACCTGGTGTAGGTGGTGGATCACACAATGAGTTACACCTGGTGTAGGTGGTGGATCACACAATGAGTTACACCTGGTGTAGGTGGTGGATCACACAATGAGTTACACCTGGTGTAGGTGGTGGATCACACAATGTTACACCTGGTGTAGGTGGTGGATCATACAATGAGTTACACCTGGTGTAGGTGGTGGATCACACAATGAGTTACACCTGGTGTAGGTGGTGGATCACACAATGAGTTACACCTGGTGTAGGTGGTGGATCACACAATGAGTTACACCTGGTGTAGGTGGTGGATCATACAATGAGTTACACCTGGTGTAGGTGGTGGATCATACAATGTGTTACACCTGGTGTAGGTGGTGGATCACACAATGTGTTACACCTGGTGTAGGTGGTGGATCACACAATGAGTTACACCTGGTGTAGGTGGTGGATCACACAATGAGTTACACCTGGTGTAGGTGGTGGATCACACAATGAGTTACACCTGGTGTAGGTGGTGGATCACACAATGAGTTACACCTGGTGTAGGTGGTGGATCACACAACGAGTTACACCTGGTGTAAGAGGTGGATCACACAATGAGTTACACCTGGCCTAGGTGGTGGATCACACAACGATTTACACCTGGTGTAGGTGGTGGATCACACAATGTGTTACACCTGGCCTAGGTGGTGGATCACACGACGAGTTACACATGGTGTAGGTGGTGGATCACACAACGAGTTACACCTGGTGTAGGTGGTGGATCACACAATGAGTTATACCTGGTGGATCACACGAGTTACACCTGGTGTAGGTGGTGGATCACACACTGTGTTCCACCTGGTGTAGGTGGTGGATCACACAATGTGTTACACCTGGTGTAGGTGGTGGATCACACAATGAGTTACACCTGGTGTAGGTGGTGGATCATACAATGAGTTACACCTGGTGTAGGTGGTGGATCACACAATGAGTTACACCTGGTGTAGGTGGTGGATCACACAATGTGTTACACCTGGTGTAGGTGGTGGATCACACAATGAGTTACACCTGGTGTAGGTGGTGGATCACACAATGAGTTACACCTGGTGTAGGTGGTGGATCACACAATGAGTTACACCTGGTGTAGGTGGTGGATCACACAATGAGTTACACCTGGTGTAGGTGGTGGATCACACAATGAGTTACACCTGGTGTAGGTGGTGGATCACAATGAGTTACACCTGGTGTAGGTGGTGTCACACAATGAGTTACACCTGGTGTAGGTGGTGGATCACACAATGAGTTACACCTGGTGTAGGTGGTGGATCACACAATGAGTTACACCTGGTGTAGGTGGTGGATCACACAATGAGTTACACCTGGTGTAGGTGGTGGATCACACAATGAGTTACACCTGGTGTAGGTGGTGGATCACACAATGAGTTACACCTGGTGTAGGTGGTGGATCACACAATGAGTTACACCTGGTGTAGGTGGTGGATCACACAATGAGTTACACCTGGTGTAGGTGGTGGATCACACAATGAGTTACACCTGGTGTAGGTGGTGGATCACACAATGAGTTACACCTGGTGTAGGTGGTGGATCACACAATGAGTTACAC
Source organism: Archivesica marissinica (assembly GCA_014843695.1). NCBI lineage: Eukaryota > Metazoa > Mollusca > Bivalvia > Venerida > Vesicomyidae > Archivesica > Archivesica marissinica. The sequence goes on from CM026393.1 coordinate 10,402,341, forward strand.
CTGGTGTAGGTGGTGGATCACACAATGAGTTACACCTGGTGTAGGTGGTGGATCATACAATGAGTACACCTGGTGGATCACACAATGAGTTACACCTGGTGTAGGTGGTGGATCACACAATGAGTTACACCTGGTGTAGGTGGTGGATCACACAATGAGTTACACCTGGTGTAGGTGGTGGATCACACAATGAGTTACACCTGGTGTAGGTGGTGGATCACACAATGAGTTACACCTGGTGTAGGTGGTGGATCACACAATGAGTTACACCTGGTGTAGGTGGTGGATCATACAATGAGTTACACCTGGTGTAGGTGGTGGATCATACAATGAGTTACACCTGGTGTAGGTGGTGGATCACACAATGAGTTACACCTGGTGTAGGTGGTGGATCACACAATGAGTTACACCTGGTGTAGGTGGTGGATCACACAATGAGTTACACCTGGTGTAGGTGGTGGATCACACAATGAGTTACACCTGGTGTAGGTGGTGGATCACACAATGAGTTACACCTGGCCTAGGTGGTGGATCACACAACGAGTTACACCTGGTGTAGGTGGTGGATCACACAATGTGTTACACCTGGCCTAGGTGGTGGATCACACAACGAGTTACACCTGGTGTAGGTGGTGGATCACACAACGAGTTACACCTGGTGTAGGTGGTGGATCACACAATGAGTTACACCTGGTGTAGGTGGTGGATCATACAATGAGTTACACCTGGTGTAGGTGGTGGATCATACAATGAGTTACACCTGGTGTAGGTGGTGGATCATACAATGTGTTACACCTGGTGTAGGTGGTGGATCATACAATGAGTTACACCTGGTGTAGGTGGTGGATCATACAATGAGTTACACCTGGTGTAGGTGGTGGATCATACAATGAGTTACACCTGGCCTAGGTGATGGATCACACAATGAGTTACACCTGGTGTAGGTGGTGGATCACACAATGAGTTACACCTGGTGTAGGTGGTGGATCACACAATGAGTTACACCTGGTGTAGGTGGTGGATCATACAATGAGTTACACCTGGTGTAGGTGGTGGATCATACAATGAGTTACACCTGGTGTAGGTGGTGGATCACACAATGTGTTACACCTGGTGTAGGTGGTGGATCACACAATGAGTTACACCTGGTGTAGGTGGTGGATCACACAATGAGTTACACCTGGTGTAGGTGGTGGATCATACAATGAGTTACACCTGGTGTAGGTGGTGGATCATACAATGAGTTACACCTGGTGTAGGTGGTGGATCATACAATGAGTTACACCTGGTGTAGGTGGTGGATCATACAATGAGTTACACCTGGTGTAGGTGGTGGATCATACAATGAGTTACACCTGGCCTAGGTGGTGGATCACACAATGAGTTACACCTGGTGTAGGTGGTGGATCACACAATGAGTTACACCTGGTGTAGGTGGTGGATCACACAATGAGTTACACCTGGTGTAGGTGGTGGATCATACAATGAGTTACACCTGGTGTAGGTGGTGGATCATACAATGTGTTACACCTGGTGTAGGTGGTGGATCACACAATGTGTTACACCTGGTGTAGGTGGTGGATCACACAATGAGTTACACCTGGTGTAGGTGGTGGATCACACAATGAGTTACACCTGGTGTAGGTGGTGGATCACACAACGAGTTACACCTGGTGTAGGTGGTGGATCACACAATGAGTTACACCTGGCCTAGGTGGTGGATCACACAACGATTTACACCTGGTGTAGGTGGTGGATCACACAATGTGTTACACCTGGCCTAGGTGGTGGATCACACGACGAGTTACACCTGGTGTAGGTGGTGGATCACACAACGAGTTACACCTGGTGTAGGTGGTGGATCACACAATGAGTTACACCTGGTGTAGGTGGTGGATCATACAATGAGTTACACCTGGTGTAGGTGGTGGATCACAATGAGTTACACCTGGTGTAGGTGGTGGATCATACAATGTGTTACACCTGGTGTAGGTGGTGGATCATACAATGAGTTACACCTGGTGTAGGTGGTGGATCATACAATGTTACACCTGGTGTAGGTGGTGGATCATACAATGAGTTACACCTGGCCTAGGTGGTGGATCACACAATGAGTTACACCTGGTGTAGGTGGTGGATCACACAATGAGTTACACCTGGTGTAGGTGGTGGATCACACAATGAGTTACACCTGGTGTAGGTGGTGGATCACACAATGAGTTACACCTGGTGTAGGTGGTGGATCACACAATGAGTTACACCTGGTGGATCACACGAGTTACACCTGGTGTAGGTGGTGGATCACACAATGTGTTACACCTGGTGTAGGTGGTGGATCACACAATGAGTTACACCTGGTGTAGGTGGTGGATCACACAACGAGTTACACCTGGTGTAGGTGGTGGATCACACAATGAGTTATACCTGGTGGATCACACAACGAGTTACACCTGGTGTAGGTGGTGGATCACACACTGTGTTCCACCTGGTGTAGGTGGTGGATCACACAATGTGTTACACCTGGTGTAGGTGGTGGATCACACAATGAGTTACACCTGGTGTAGGAGGTGGATCATACAATGAGTTACACCTGGTGTAGGTGGTGGATCACACAATGAGTTACACCTGGTGTAGGTGGTGGATCACACAATGTGTTACACCTGGTGTAGGTGGTGGATCACACAATGAGTTACACCTGGTGTAGGTGGTGGATCACACAATGTGTTACACCTGGTGTAGGTGGTGGATCACACAATGAGTTACACCTGGTGTAGGTGGTGGATCACACAATGAGTTACACCTGGTGTAGGTGGTGGATCACACAATGAGTTACACCTGGTGTAGGTGGTGGATCACACAATGAGTTACACCTGGTGTAGGTGGTGGATCATACAATGAGTTACACCTGGTGTAGGTGGTGGATCATACAATGAGTTACACCTGGTCTAGGTGATGGATCACACAATGAGTTACACCTGGTGTAGGTGGTGGATCACACAATGAGTTACACCTGGTGTAGGTGGTGGATCACACAATGAGTTACACCTGGTGTAGGTGGTGGATCACACAATGAGTTACACCTGGTGTAGGTGGTGGATCACACAATGAGTTACACCTGGTGTAGGTGGTGGATCACACAATGAGTTACACCTGGTGTAGGTGGTGGATCACACAATGAGTTACACCTGGTGTAGGTGGTGGATCACACAATGAGTTACACCTGGTGTAGGTGGTGGATCACACAATGAGTTACACCTGGTGTAGGTGGTGGATCACACAATGAGTTACACCTGGTGTAGGTGGTGGATCACACAATGAGTTACACCTGGTGTAGGTGGTGGATCACACAATGAGTTACACCTGGTGTAGGTGGTGGATCATACAATGAGTTACACCTGGTGTAGGTGGTGGATCATACAATGAGTTACACCTGGTGTAGGTGGTGGATCATACAATGTGTTACACCTGGTGTAGGTGGTGGATCATACAATGAGTTACACCTGGTGTAGGTGGTGGATCACACAATGAGTTACACCTGGTGTAGGTGGTGGATCATACAATGAGTTACACCTGGTGTAGGTGGTGGATCACACAATGAGTTACACCTGGTGTAGGTGTGGATCACACAATGAGTTACACCTGGTGTAGGTGGTGGATCACACAATGAGTTACACCTGGTGTAGGTGGTGGATCATACAATGAGTTACACCTGGTGTAGGTGGTGGATCACACAATGTGTTACACCTGGTGTAGGTGGTGGATCACACAATGTGTTACACCTGGTGTAGGTGGTGGATCACACAATGAGTTACACCTGGTGTAGGTGGTGGATCACACAATGAGTTACACCTGGTGTAGGTGGTGGATCACACAATGAGTTACACCTGGTGTAGGTGGTGGATCACACAATGAGTTACACCTGGTGTAGGTGGTGGATCATACAATGAGTTACACCTGGTGTAGGTGGTGGATCATACAATGAGTTACACCTGGTGTAGGTGGTGGATCATACAATGAGTTACACCTGGTGTAGGTGGTGGATCATACAATGAGTTACACCTGGCCTAGGTGATGGATCACACAATGAGTTACACCTGGTGTAGGTGGTGGATCACACAATGAGTTACACCTGGTGTAGGTGATGGATCACACAATGAGTTACACCTGGTGTAGGTGGTGGATCATACAATGAGTTACACCTGGTGTAGGTGGTGGATCATACAATGTGTTACACCTGGTGTAGGTGGTGGATCACACAATGTGTTACACCTGGTGTAGGCGATGGATCACACAATGAGTTACACCTGGTGTAGGTGGTGGATCACACAATGAGTTACACCTGGTGTAGGTGGTGGATCACACAATGAGTTACACCTGGTGTAGGTGGTGGATCACACAATGAGTTACACCTGGTGTAGGTGGTGGATCACACAATGAGTTACACCTGGTGTAGGTGGTGGATCACACAATGAGTTACACCTGGTGTAGGTGGTGGATCACACAATGAGTTACACCTGGTGTAGGTGGTGGATCACACAATGAGTTACACCTGGTGTAGGTGGTGGATCACACAGAGTTACACCTGGTGTAGGTGGTGGATCACACAATGAGTTACACCTGGGTAGGTGGGATCACACAATGAGTTACACCTGGTGTAGGTGGTGGATCACACAATGAGTTACACCTGGTAGGGGGGATCACACAATGAGTTACACTGGTGTAGGTGGGGATCACACAATGAGTTACACCTGGTGTAGGTGGTGGATCACACAATGAGTTACACCTGGTGTAGTGGTGGATCACACAATGAGTTACACCTGGTGTAGGTGGTGGATCACACAATGAGTTACACCTGGTGTAGGTGGTGGATCATACAATGAGTTACACCTGGTGTAGGTGGTGGATCATACAATGAGTTACACCTGGTGGATCATACAATGAGTTACACCTGGTGTAGGTGGTGGATCATACAATGAGTTACACCTGGTGTAGGTGGTGGATCACACAATGAGTTACACCTGGTGTAGGTGGTGGATCACACAATGAGTTACACCTGGTGTAGGTGGTGGATCATACAATGAGTTACACCTGGTGTAGGTGGTGGATCATACA
>CM026393.1:10408452-10534997 GCA_014843695.1 Archivesica marissinica
TTGATACAACGTCTAGGGTATAGCATTGATATATATTCCGTTAGTTGATACAACGTGTATGGTATAGCATTGACATATACTCCGTTAGTTGATACAACGTATAGAGTATAGTATTGACATATACTCCGTTAGTTGATACAACGTCTTGGGTATAGCATTGACATATACTGTGTTAGTTGATACAACGGGTAGTGTATAGCAGTGACATATACTCCGTTAGTTGATACAACGTCTAGGGTATAGCATTGACATATACTGTGTTAGTTGATACAACGTCTAGGGTATAGCATTGATATATATTCCGTTAGTTGATACAACGTCTAGGGTATAGCATTGACAGCTACTATGTTAGTTGATACAACGTAATGAGTATAGCATTGACATATATTCCGTTAGTTGATACAACGTCTAGGGTATAGCATTGACATATACTATGTTAGTTGATACAACGTATTGGGTATAGCATTGACATATACTCCGTTAGTTGATACAACGTGTACGGTATAGCATTGACATATACTCCGTTAGTTGATAAAACGGGTAGGGTATAGCATTGACATATACTCCGTTAGTTGATACAACGTCTAGGGTATAGCATTGACATATACTGTGTTAGTTGATACAACGTCTAGGGTATAGCATTGACATATACTCCGTTAGTTGATACAACGTGTAGGGTATAGCATTGGCATAGACTCCGTTAGTTGATACAACGTGTAGAGTATAGCATTGACATATACTCCGTTAGTTGATACAACGTCTAGGGTATAGCATTGACATATACTCCATTAGTTGATACAATTTCTAGGGTATAGCATTGACATATACTCCGTTAATTGATACAACGTGTAGGGTATAGCATTGACATATACTCCGTTAGTTGATACAACGTGTAGAATATAGCATTGACATATACTATGTTAGTTGATACAACGTGTAGTGAATAGCATTGAAATATACTCCGTTAGTTGATACAACGTCTAGGGTATAGCATTGACATATACTCCGTTAGTTCATACAACGGGTAGGGTATAGCATTGACATATACTCCGTTTGTTGGTACAACGTCTAGGGTATAGCATTGACATACACTGTGTTAGTTGATACAACGTCTAGGATATAGCATTGACATATACTCCGTTAATTGATACAATGTCTAGGGTATATCATTGACATATACTGTGTTAGTTGATACAACGTGTAGAGTATAGGATTGACATATACTCCGTTAGTTGATACAACGTCTAGGGTATAGCATTGACATATACTCCGTTAGTTGATACAACGGGTAGGGTATAGCAGTGACATATACTCCGTTAGTTGATACAACTTCTAGGGTATAGCATTGACATATACTGTGTTAGTTGATACAACGTCTAGGGTATAGCATTGATATATATTCCGTTAGTTGATACAACGTGTATGGTATAGCATTGACATATACTCCGTTAGATGATACAACGTATAGGGTATAGCATTGACATATACTCCGTTAGTTGAAACAACGTCTTGGGTATAGCATTGACATATACTGTGTTAGTTGATACAACGGGTAGGGTATAGCAGTGACATATATTCCGTTAGATGATACAACGTCTAGGGTATAGCATTGACATATACTGTGTTAGTTGATACAACGTCTAGGGTATAGCATTGATATATATTCCGTTAGTTGATACAACGTGTATAGTATAGCATTGACATATACTCCGTTAGTTGATACAACGTATAGGGTATAGCATTGACATATACTCCGTTAGTTGATACAACGTCTAGGATATAGCATTGACATATACTCCGTTAGTTGATACAATGTCTAGGGTATATCATTGACATATAATGTGTTAGTTGATACAACGTGTAGAATATAGGATTGACATATACTCCGTTAGTTGATACAACGTCTAGGGTATAGCATTGACATATACTCCGTTAGTTGATACAACGGGTAGGGTATAGCAGTGACATATACTCCGTTAGTTGATACAACGTGTAGGGTATAGCATTGACATATACTCCGTTAGTTGATACAACGTGTAGAATATAGCATTGACATATACCCCGTTAGATGATACAACGTGTAGGGTATAGCATTGACATATACTCCGTTAGTTGATACAACGGCTAGGGTATACCATTGACATATACTCCGTTAGTTGATACAACGTGTAGGGTATAGCAGTGACATATACTCCGTTAGTTGATACAACGTCTAGGGTATAGCATTGACATATACTGTGTTAGTTGATACAACGTCTAGGGTATAGCATTGATATATATTCCGTTAGTTGATACAACGTGTATGGTATAGCATTGACATATACTCCGTTAGTTGATACAACGTATAGGGTATAGCATTGACATATACTCCGTTAGTTGATACAACGTCTTGGGTATAGCATTGACATATACTGTGTTAGTTGATACAACGGGTAGTGTATAGCAGTGACATATACTCCGTTAGTTGATACAACGTCTAGGGTATAGCATTGACATATACTGTGTTAGTTGATACAACGTCTAGGGTATAGCTTTGATATATATTCCGTTAGTTGATACAACGTGTATAGAATAGCATTGACATATACTCCGTTAGATGATACAACGCATAGGGTATAGCATTGACATATACTCCGTTAGTTGATACAACGTCTTGGGTATAGCATTGACATATATTGTGGTAGTTGATACAACTTCTAGGGTATGGCATTGACATATACTGTGTTAGTTGATACAACGTGTAGTGAATAGCATTGAAATATACTCCGTTAGTTGATACAACGTCTAGGGTATAGCATTGACATATACTCCGTTAGTTGATACAACGTCTAGGGTATAGCATTAACATATACTCCGTTAGTTCATACAACGAGTAGGGTATAGCATTGACATATACTCCATTTGTTGATACAACGTCTAGGGTATAGCATTGACATACACTGTGTTAGTTGATACAACGTCTAGGATATAGCATTGACATATACTCCGTTAGTTGATACAATGTCTAGGGTATATCATTGACATATACTGTGTTAGTTGATACAACGTGTAGAGTATAGGATTGACATATACTCCGTTAGTTGATACAACGTCTAGGGTATAGCATTGACATATACTCCGTTAGTTGATACAACGGGTAGGGTATAGCAGTGACATATACTCCGTTAGTTGATACAACGTCTAGGGTATAGCATTGACATATACTGTGTTAGTTGATACAACGTCTAGGGTATAGCATTGATATATATTCCGTTAGTTGATACAACGTGTATGGTATAGCATTGACATATACTCCGTTAATTGATACAACGTATAGGGTATAGCATTGACATATACTCCGTTAGTTGATACAACGTCTTGGGTATAGCATTGACATATACTGTGTTAGTTGATACAAATTCTAGGGTATGGCATTGACATATACTGTGTTAGTTGATACAACGTATTGGGTATAGCATTGACATATACTCCGTTAGTTGATACAACGTCTAGGGTATAGCATTGAAATATACTATGTTAGTTGATACAACGTATTGGGTATAGCATTGCATATACTCCGTTAGTTGATACAGCGTGTAGGGTATAGCATTGACATATACTCCCTTAGTTGATACAACGTCTAGGGTATAGCATTGACATATACTATGTTAGTTGATACAACGTATTGAGTATAGCATTGACATATACTCCGTTAGTTGATACAACGTCTAGGGTATAGCATTGACATATACTATGTTAGTTGATACAACGTATTGGGTATAGCATTGACATATACTCCGTTAGTTGATACAACGGGTAGGGTATAGCATTGACATATACTCCGTTAGTTGATACAACGTCTAGGGTATAGCATTGACATATACTGTGTTAGTTGATACAATGTCTACGGTATAGCATTGACATATACTCCGTTAGTTGATACAACGTGTAGGGTATAGCATTGACATAGAATCCGTTAGTTGATACAACGTATAGGGTATAGCGTTCACGTATACTCCGTTTGTTGAAACAACGTCTAGGGTATAGCATTGACATATACTCCGTTAGTTGAAACAACGTCTAGGGTATAGCATTGACATATACTCCGTTAATTGATACAACGTGTAGGGTATAGCATTGACATATACTCCGTTAGTTGATACAACGTCTTGGGTATAGCATTGTCATATACTGTGTTAGTTGATACAACGTCTAGGGTATAGCATTGACATATACTCCGTTAGTTGATAACACGTGTAGGGTATAGCATTGACATATACTCCGTTAGTTGATACAACTTCTTGGGTATAGCATTGACATATACTGTGTTAGTTGATACAACTTCTAGGGTATGGCATTGACATATACTGTGTTAGTTGATACAACGTATTGGGTATAGCATTGACATATACTCCGTTAGTTGATACAACGTCTAGGGTATAGCATTGACATATACTATGTTAGTTGATACAACGTATTGGGTATAGCATTGACATATACTCCATTAGTTGATACAGCGTGTAGGGTATAGCATTGACATATACTCCGTTAGTTGATACAACGTCTAGGGTATAGCATTGACATATACTATGTTAGTTGATACAACGTATTGAGTATATCATTGACATATACTCAGTTAGTTGATACAACGTCTAGGGTATAGCATTGACATATACTATGTTAGTTGATACAACGTATTGGGTATAGCATTGAGATATACTCCGTTAGTTGATACAACGGGTAGGGTATAGCATTGACATATACTCCGTTAGTTGATACAATTTCTAGTGTATAGCATTGACATATACTCCGTTAGTTGATACAACGTCTAGGGTATACCATTGACATATACTATGTTAGTTGATACAACGTGTAGTGAATAGCATTGAAATATACTCCGTTAGTTGATACAACGTCTAGGGTATAGCATTGACATATACTCCGTTAGTTGATACAACGTCTAGGGTATAGCATTGACATATACTCCGTTAGTTGATACAACGTCTAGGGTATACCATTGACATATACTATGTTAGTTGATACAACGTGTAGTGAATAGCATTGACATATACTCCGTTAGTTGATACAACGTGTAGGGTATAGCATTGACATAGAATCCGTTAGTTGATACAACGTATAGGGTATAGCGTTCACGTATACTCCGTTAGTTGAAACAACGTCTAGGGTATAGCATTGACATATACTCCGTTAGTTGAAACAACGTCTAGGGTATAGCATTGACATATACTCCGTTAATTGATACAACGTGTAGGGTATAGCATTGACATATACTCCGTTAGTTGATACAACGTCTTGGGTATAGCATTGTCATATACTGTGTTAGTTGATACAACGTCTAGGGTATAGCATTGACATATACTCCGTTAGTTGATAACACGTGTAGGGTATAGCATTGACATATACTCCGTTAGTTGATACAACGTCTTGGGTATAGCATTGACATATACTGTGTTAGTTGATACAACTTCTAGGGTATGGCATTGACATATACTGTGTTAGTTGATACAACGTATTGGGTATAGCATTGACATATACTCCGTTAGTTGATACAACGTCTAGGGTATAGCATTGACATATACTATGTTAGTTGATACAACGTATTGGGTATAGCATTGACATATACTCCGTTAGTTGATACAGCGTGTAGGGTATAGCATTGACATATACTCCGTTAGTTGATACAACGTCTAGGGTATAGCATTGACATATACTATGTTAGTTGATACAACGTATTGAGTATATCATTGACATATACTCAGTTAGTTGATACAACGTCTAGGGTATAGCATTGACATATACTATGTTAGTTGATACAACGTATTGGGTATGGCATTGAGATATACTCCGTTAGTTGATACAACGGGTAGGGTATAGCATTGACATATACTCCGTTAGTTGATACAATTTCTAGTGTATAGCATTGACATATACTCCGTTAGTTGATACAACGTATAGGGTATAGCATTGACATATACTCCGTTAGTTGATACAACGTCTTGGGTATAGCATTGACATATACTGTGTTAGTTGATACAAATTCTAGGGTATGGCATTGACATATACTGTGTTAGTTGATACAACGTATTGGGTATAGCATTGACATATACTCCGTTAGTTGATACAACGTCTAGGGTATAGCATTGAAATATACTATGTTAGTTGATACAACGTATTGGGTATAGCATTGCATATACTCCGTTAGTTGATACAGCGTGTAGGGTATAGCATTGACATATACTCCCTTAGTTGATACAACGTCTAGGGTATAGCATTGACATATACTATGTTAGTTGATACAACGTATTGAGTATAGCATTGACATATACTCCGTTAGTTGATACAACGTCTAGGGTATAGCATTGACATATACTATGTTAGTTGATACAACGTATTGGGTATAGCATTGACATATACTCCGTTAGTTGATACAACGGGTAGGGTATAGCATTGACATATACTCCGTTAGTTGATACAACGTCTAGGGTATAGCATTGACATATACTGTGTTAGTTGATACAATGTCTACGGTATAGCATTGACATATACTCCGTTAGTTGATACAACGTGTAGGGTATAGCATTGACATAGAATCCGTTAGTTGATACAACGTATAGGGTATAGCGTTCACGTATACTCCGTTTGTTGAAACAACGTCTAGGGTATAGCATTGACATATACTCCGTTAGTTGAAACAACGTCTAGGGTATAGCATTGACATATACTCCGTTAATTGATACAACGTGTAGGGTATAGCATTGACATATACTCCGTTAGTTGATACAACGTCTTGGGTATAGCATTGTCATATACTGTGTTAGTTGATACAACGTCTAGGGTATAGCATTGACATATACTCCGTTAGTTGATAACACGTGTAGGGTATAGCATTGACATATACTCCGTTAGTTGATACAACTTCTTGGGTATAGCATTGACATATACTGTGTTAGTTGATACAACTTCTAGGGTATGGCATTGACATATACTGTGTTAGTTGATACAACGTATTGGGTATAGCATTGACATATACTCCGTTAGTTGATACAACGTCTAGGGTATAGCATTGACATATACTATGTTAGTTGATACAACGTATTGGGTATAGCATTGACATATACTCCGTTAGTTGATACAGCGTGTAGGGTATAGCATTGACATATACTCCGTTAGTTGATACAACGTCTAGGGTATAGCATTGACATATACTATGTTAGTTGATACAACGTATTGAGTATATCATTGACATATACTCAGTTAGTTGATACAACGTCTAGGGTATAGCATTGACATATACTATGTTAGTTGATACAACGTATTGGGTATAGCATTGAGATATACTCCGTTAGTTGATACAACGGGTAGGGTATAGCATTGACATATACTCCGTTAGTTGATACAATTTCTAGTGTATAGCATTGACATATACTCCGTTAGTTGATACAACGTCTAGGGTATACCATTGACATATACTATGTTAGTTGATACAACGTGTAGTGAATAGCATTGAAATATACTCCGTTAGTTGATACAACGTCTAGGGTATAGCATTGACATATACTCCGTTAGTTGATACAACGTCTAGGGTATAGCATTGACATATACTCCGTTAGTTGATACAACGTCTAGGGTATACCATTGACATATACTATGTTAGTTGATACAACGTGTAGTGAATAGCATTGACATATACTCCGTTAGTTGATACAACGTGTAGGGTATAGCATTGACATAGAATCCGTTAGTTGATACAACGTATAGGGTATAGCGTTCACGTATACTCCGTTAGTTGAACACGTCTAGGGTATAGCATTGACATATACTCCGTTAGTTGAACAACGTCTAGGGTATAGCATTGACATATACTCCGTTAGTTGAAACAACGTCTAGGGTATAGCATTGACATATACTCCGTTAATTGATACAACGTGTAGGGTATAGCATTGACATATACTCCGTTAGTTGATACAACGTCTTGGGTATAGCATTGTCATATACTGTGTTAGTTGATACAACGTCTAGGGTATAGCATTGACATATACTCCGTTAGTTGATAAAACGTGTAGGGTATAGCATTGACATATACTCCGTTAGTTGATACAACGTCTTGGGTATAGCATTGACATATACTGTGTTAGTTGATACAACTTCTAGGGTATGGCATTGACATATACTGTGTTAGTTGATACAACGTATTGGGTATAGCATTGACATATACTCCGTTAGTTGATACAACGTCTAGGGTATAGCATTGACATATACTATGTTAGTTGATACAACGTATTGGGTATAGCATTGACATATACTCCGTTAGTTGATACAGCGTGTAGGGTATAGCATTGACATATACTCCGTTAGTTGATACAACGTCTAGGGTATAGCATTGACATATACTATGTTAGTTGATACAACGTATTGAGTATATCATTGACATATACTCAGTTAGTTGATACAACGTCTAGGGTATAGCATTGACATATACTATGTTAGTTGATACAACGTATTGGGTATAGCATTGAGATATACTCCGTTAGTTAATACAACGGGTAGGGTATAGCATTGACATATACTCCGTTAGTTGATACAATTTCTAGTGTATAGCATTGACATATACTCCGTTAGTTGATACAACGTCTAGGGTATACCATTGACATATACTATGTTAGTTGATACAACGTGTAGTGAATAGCATTGAAATATACTCCGTTAGTTGATACAACGTCTAGGGTATAGCATTGACATATACTCCGTTAGTTGATACAACGTCTAGGGTATAGCATTGACATATACTCCGTTAGTTGATACAACGTCTAGGGTATACCATTGACATATACTATGTTAGTTGATACAACGTGTAGTGAATAGCATTGACATATACTCCGTTAATTGATACAACGTCTAGGGTATAGCATTGACATATACTCCGTTAGTTCATACAACGAGTAGGGTATAGCATTGACATATACTCCGTTTGTTGATACAACGTCTAGGGTATAGCATTGACATACACTGTGTTAGTTGATACAACGTCTAGGATATAGCATTGACATATACTCCGTTAGTTGATACAACGTCTAGGGTATAGCAATGACATATACTCCGTTATTTGATACAACGGGTAGGGTATAGCAGTGACATATACTCCGTTAGTTGATACAACGTCTAGGGTATAGCATTGACATATACTGTGTTAGTTGATACAACGTCTAGGGTATAGCATTGATATATATTCCGTTAGTTGATACAACGTGTATGGTATAGCATTGACATATACTCCGTTAGTTGATACAACGTATAGGGTATAGCATTGACATATACTCCGTTAGTTGATACAACGTCTTGGGTATAGCATTGACATATACTGTGTTAGTTGATACAACGGGTAGTGTATAGCAGTGACATATACTCCGTTAGTTGATACAACGTCTAGGGTATAGCATTGACATATACTGTGTTAGTTGATACAACGTCTAGGGTATAGCATTGATATATATTCCGTTAGTTGATACAACGTGTATAGTATAGCATTGACATATACTCCGTTAAATGATACAACGTATAGGGTATAGCATTGACATATACTCCGTTAGTTGATACAACGTCTAGGGTATAGCATTGACATATACTGTGTTAGTTGATACACCTTCTAGGGTATGGCATTGACATATACTGTGTTAGTTGATACAACGTGTAGTGAATAGCATTGAAATATACTCCGTTAGTTGATACAACGTCTAGGGTATAGCATTGACATTTACTCCGTTAGTTGATACAACGTCTAGGGTATAGCATTGACATATACTCCGTTAGTTCATACAACGAGTAGAGTATAGCATTGACATATACTCCGTTTGTTGATACATCGTCTAGGGTATAGCATTGACATACACTGTGTTAGTTGATACAACGTCTAGGATATAGCATTGACATATACTCCGTTAGTTGATACAATGTCTAGGGTTTATCATTGACATATACTGTGTTAGTTGATACAACGTGTAGAGTATAGGATTGACATATACTCCGTTAGTTGATACAACGTCTAGGGTATAGCATTGACATATACTCCGTTAGTTGATACAACGGGTAGGGTATAGCAGTGACATATACTCCGTTAGTTGATACAACGTCTAGGGTATAGCATTGACATATACTGTGTTAGTTGATACAACGTCTAGGGTATAGCATTGATATATATTTCGTTAGTTGATACAACGTGTATGGTATAGCATTGACATATACTCCGTTAGTTGATACAACGTATAGCGTATAGCATTGACATATACTCCGTTAGTTGATACAACGTCTTGGGTATAGCATTGACATATACTGTGTTAGTTGATACAAATTCTAGGGTATGGCATTGACATATACTGTGTTAGTTGATACAACGTATTGGGTATAGCATTGACATATACTCCGTTAGTTGATACAACGTCTAGGGTATAGCATTGACATATACTATGTTAGTTGATACAACGTATTGGGTATAGCATTGACATATACTCCGTTAGTTGATACAGCGTGTAGGGTATAGCATTGACATAAACTCCGTTAGTTGATACAACGTCTAGGGTATAGCATTGACATATACTATGTTAGTTGATACAACGTATTGAGTATAGCATTGACATATACTCCGTTAGTTGATACAACGTCTAGGATATAGCATTGACATATACTATGTTAGTTGATACAACATATTGGGTATAGCATTGATATATACTCCGTTAGTTGATACAACGGGTAGGGTATAGCATTGACATATACTCCGTTAGTTGATACAACGTCTAGGGTATAGCATTGACATATACTGTGTTAGTTGATACAACGTCTAGGGTATAGCATTGACATATACTCCGTTAGGTGATACAACGTGTAGGGTATAGCATTGACATAGACTCCGTTAGTTGATACAACGAATAGGGTATAGCGTTCACGTATACTCCGTTAGTTGAAACAACGTCTAGGGTATAGCATTGACATATACTCCGTTAGTTGAAACAACGTATAGGGTATAGCATTGACATATACTCCGTTAGTTGATACAACGGGTAGGGTATAGCAGTGACATATACTCCGTTAGTTGATACAACGTATTGTGTATAGCATTGACATATACTGTGTTAGTTGATACAACGTCTAGGGTATAGAATTGACATATACTCCGTTAGTTGATAACACGTGTAGAGTATAGCATTGACATATACTCCGTTAGTTGAATCAACGTCTAGGGTATAGCATTGACATATACTCAGTTAGTTGATACAACGTCTAGGGTATAGCATTGACATATACTCCGTTAGTTGATACAACGGGTAGGGTATAGCAGTGACATATACTCCGTTAGTTGATACAACGTCTAGGGTATAGCATTGACATATACTGTGTTAGTTGATACAACGTCTAGGGTATAGCATTGATATATATTCCGTTAGTTGATACAACGTGTATGGTATAGCATTGACATATACTCCGTTAGTTGATACAACGTATAGGGTATAGCATTGACATATACTCCGTTAGTTGATACAACATCTTGGGTATAGCATTGACATATACTGTGTTAGTTGATACAAATTCTAGGGTATGGCATTGACATATACTGTGTAAGTTGATACAACGTATTGGGTATAGCATTGACATATACTCCGTTAGTTGATACAACGTCTAGGGTATAGCATTGACATATACTATGTTAGTTGATACAACGTATTGGGTATAGCATTGACATATACTCCGTTAGTTAATACAGCGTGTAGGGTATAGCATTGACATATACTCCGTTAGTTGATACAACGTCTAGGGTATAGCATTGACATATACTATGTTAGTTGATACAACGTATTGAGTATAGCATTGACATATACTCCGTTAGTTGATACAACGTCTAGGGTATAGCATTGACATATACTATGTTAGTTGATACAACGTATTGGGTATAGCATTGAGATATACTCCGTTAGTTGATACAACGGGTAGGGTATAGCATTGACATATACTCCGTTAGTTGATACAACGTCTAGGGTATAGCATTGACATATACTGTGTTAGTTGATACAACGTCTAGGGTATAGCATTGACATATACTCCGTTTGTTGATACAACGTGTAGGGTATAGCATTGACATATACTCCGTTAGTTGATACAACGTGTAGTGTATAGCATTGACATATACTCCGTTTGTTGATACAACGTGTAGGGTATAGCATTGACATAGACTCCGTTAGTTGATACAACGTATAGGGTATAGCGTTCACGTATACTCCGTTAGTTGAACAACGTCTAGGGTATAGCATTGACATATACTCCGTTAGTTGAACAACGTCTAGGGTATAGCATTGACATATACTCCGTTAGTTGATACAACGTGTAGGGTATAGCATTGACATATACCCCGTTAGTTGATACAACGTGTAGGGTATAGCATTGACATATACTCCGTTAGTTGATACAACGTCTAGGGTATAGCATTGACATATACTCCGTTAGTTGATACAACGTATTGAGTATAGCATTGACATATACTCCGTTAGTTGATACAACTTGTAGGGTATAGCATTGATATATACTATGTTAGTTGATACAACGTCTTGGGCATAGCATTGACATATACTCTGTTAGTTGATACAACGTCTAGGGTATAGCATTGACATATACTCCGTTAGTTGATACAACGTGTAGGTTATAGCATTGACATATACTATGTTAGATCATACAACGTATTGGGTATAGCATTGACATATATTCCGTTAGTTTATACAATGTATTGGGCATAGCATTGACATATACTCCGTTAGTTGATACAACGTATTTAGTATAGCATTGACATATACTCCGTTAGTTGATACAACGTATTGGGTATAGCATTGACATATACTGTGTTAGTTGATACAACGTCTAGGTTATAGCATTGACATATACTGTGTTAGTTGATAAAACGTATTGGGTATACCATTGACATATACTGTGTTAGTTGATACAACGTATTGGGTATAGCATTGACATATACTTCGTTAGTTGATACAACGTCTAGGGTATAGCATTGACATATACTATGTTAGTTTATACAACGTATTGGGTATAGCATTGACATATACTCCGTTAGTTGATACAAGGTATTCGGTATAGCATTGACATATACTATGTTACTTGATACAACGTATTGGGTATAGCATTGACATATACTCCGTTAGTTGATACAACGTCTAGGGTATAGCATTGACATATACTCTGTTAGTTGATTCAACGTGTAGGGTATAGCATTGACATATACTCCGTTAATTGATACACTTGCTAGGGTATATTATTGACATATACTGTGTTAGTTGATACAACGTGTATGGTATAGCATTGACATATACTCCGTTAGTTGATACAACGTGTAGTGTATAGCATTGACATATACTCCGTTAGTTGATACAACGTCTAGGGTATAGCATTGACATATACTCCGTTATTGATACAACGCATTGGGTATAGCATTGACATATACTATGTTAGTTGATACAACGTATTGAGTATAGCATTGACATATACTCCGTTAGTTGATACAACGTATTGAGTATAGCATTGTCATATACTCCGTTAGTTGATACAACGTCTTGGGCATAGCATTGACATATACTGTGTTAGTTGATACAACGTCTAGGTTATAGCATTGACATATACTGTGTTAGTTGATAAAACGTATTGGGTATAGCATTGACATATACTGTGATAGTTGATACAACGTATTGGGTATAGCATTGACATATACTTCGTTAGTTGATACAACGTCTAGGGTATAGCATTGACATATACTATCTTAATTGATACAACGTATTGGGTATAGCATTGACATATACTCCGTTAGTTGGTACAACGCATTGGGTATAGCATTGACATATACTATGTTACTTGATACAACGTATTGGGTATAGCATTGACATATACTCCGTTAGTTGATACAACGTCTAGGGTATAGCATTGACATATACTCCGTTAGTTGATTCAACGTGTAGGGTATAGCATTGACATATACTATGTTAGTTGATTCAACGTGTAGGGTATAGCATTGACATATACTCCGTTAGTTGATTCAACGTGTAGGGTATAGCATTGACATATACTCCGTTAGTTGATACAACGTATAGTGTATAGCATTGACATATACTCCGTTAGTTGATACAACGTATAGTGTATAGCATTGACATATACTCCGTTAGTTGATACAACGTCTAGGGTATAGCATTGACATATACTCCGTTATTTGATACAACGTCTAGGGTATAGCATTAACATATACTGTGTTAGTTGATACAACGTCTTGGGTATAGCATTGACATATACTCCGTTAGTTGATACAACGTCTAGGGTATAGCATTGACATATACTCCGCTAGTTGATACAACGTGTATGGTATAGCATTGACATATACTATGTTAGTTGATACAACGTATCGGGTATAGCATTGACATATACTCCATTAGTTGATACAACGTATTGAGTATAGCATTGCGATATACTCCGTTAGTTGATACAACGTCTTGGGTATAGCATTGACATATACTGTGTTAGTTGATACAACGTCTAGGGTATAGCATTGACATATACTCCGTTAGTTGATACAACGGGTAGGGTATAGCAGTGACATATACTCCGTTAGTTGATACAACGTCTAGGGTATAGCATTGACATATACTGTGTTAGTTGATACAACGTCTAGGGTATAGCATTGATATATATTCCGTTAGATGATACAACGTGTATGGTATAGCATTGACATATACTCCGTTAGTTGATACAACGTATAGGGTATAGCATTGCCATATACTCCGTTAGTTGATACAACATCTTGGGTATAGCATTGACATATACTGTGTTAGTTGATACAAATTCTAGGGTATGGCATTGACATATACTGTGTAAGTTGATACAACGTATTGGGTATAGCATTGACATATACTCCGTTAGTTGATACAACGTCTAGGGTATAGCATTGACATATACTATGTTAGTTGATACAACGTATTGGGTATAGCATTGACATATACTCCGTTAGTTAATACAGCGTGTAGGGTATAGCATTGACATATACTCCGTTAGTTGATACAACGTCTAGGGTATAGCATTGACATATACTATGTTAGTTGATACAACGTATTGAGTATAGCATTGACATATACTCCGTTAGTTGATACAACGTCTAGGGTATAGCATTGACATATACTATGTTAGTTGATACAACGTATTGGGTATAGCATTGAGATATACTCCGTTAGTTGATACAACGGGTAGGGTATAGCATTGACATATACTCCGTTAGTTGATACAACGTCTAGGGTATAGCATTGACATATACTGTGTTAGTTGATACAACGTCTAGGGTATAGCATTGACATATACTCCGTTTGTTGATACAACGTGTAGGGTATAGCATTGACATATACTCCGTTAGTTGATACAACGTGTAGTGTATAGCATTGACATATACTCCGTTTGTTGATACAACGTGTAGGGTATAGCATTGACATAGACTCCGTTAGTTGATACAACGTATAGGGTATAGCGTTCACGTATACTCCGTTAGTTGAACAACGTCTAGGGTATAGCATTGACATATACTCCGTTAGTTGAACAACGTCTAGGGTATAGCATTGACATATACTCCGTTAGTTGATACAACGTGTAGGGTATAGCATTGACATATACCCCGTTAGTTGATACAACGTGTAGGGTATAGCATTGACATATACTCCGTTAGTTGATACAACGTCTAGGGTATAGCATTGACATATACTCCGTTAGTTGATACAACGTATTGAGTATAGCATTGACATATACTCCGTTAGTTGATACAACTTGTAGGGTATAGCATTGATATATACTATGTTAGTTGATACAACGTCTTGGGCATAGCATTGACATATACTCTGTTAGTTGATACAACGTCTAGGGTATAGCATTGACATATACTCCGTTAGTTGATACAACGTGTAGGTTATAGCATTGACATATACTATGTTAGATCATACAACGTATTGGGTATAGCATTGACATATATTCCGTTAGTTTATACAATGTATTGGGCATAGCATTGACATATACTCCGTTAGTTGATACAACGTATTTAGTATAGCATTGACATATACTCCGTTAGTTGATACAACGTATTGGGTATAGCATTGACATATACTCTGTTAGTTGATACAACGTCTAGGTTATAGCATTGACATATACTGTGTTAGTTGATAAAACGTATTGGTTATACCATTGACATATACTGTGTTAGTTGATACAACGTATTGGGTATAGCATTGACATATACTTCGTTAGTTGATACAACGTCTAGGGTATAGCATTGACATATACTATGTTAGTTTATACAACGTATTGGGTATAGCATTGACATATACTCCGTTAGTTGATACAAGGTATTCGGTATAGCATTGACATATACTATGTTACTTGATACAACGTATTGGGTATAGCATTGACATATACTCCGTTAGTTGATACAACGTCTAGGGTATAGCATTGACATATACTCTGTTAGTTGATTCAACGTGTAGGGTATAGCATTGACATATACTCCGTTAATTGATACAGTTGCTAGGGTATATTATTGACATATACTGTGTTAGTTGATACAACGTGTATGGTATAGCATTGACATATACTCCGTTAGTTGATACAACGTGTAGTGTATAGCATTGACATATACTCCGTTAGTTGATACAACGTCTAGGGTATAGCATTGACATATACTCCGTTAGTTGATACAACGCATTGGGTATAGCATTGACATATACTATGTTAGTTGATACAACGTATTGGGTATAGCATTGACATATACTCCGTTAGTTGATACAACGTATTGAGTATAGCATTGTCATATACTCCGTTAGTTGATACAACGTCTTGGGCATTGCATTGACATATACTGTGTTAGTTGATACAACGTCTAGGTTATAGCATTGACATATACTGTGTTAGTTGATAAAACGTATTGGGTATAGCATTGACATATACTGTTTTAGTTGATACAACGTAATGGGTATAGCATTGACATATACTTCGTTAGTTGATACAACGTCTAGGGTATAGCATTGACATATACTATGTTAATTGATACAACGTATTGGGTATAGCATTGACATATACTCCGTTAGTTGGTACAACGCATTGGGTATAGCATTGACATATACTATGTTACTTGATACAACGTATTGGGTATAGCATTGACATATACTCCGTTAGTTGATACAACGTCTAGGGTATAGCATTGACATATACTCCGTTAGTTGATTCAACGTGTAGGGTATAGCATTGACATATACTATGTTAGTTGATTCAACGTGTAGGGTATAGCATTGACATATACTCCGTTAGTTGATTCAACGTGTAGGGTATAGCATTGACATATACTCCGTTAGTTGATACAACGTATAGTGTATAGCATTGACATATACTCCGTTAGTTGATACAACGTATAGTGTATAGCATTGACATATACTCCGTTAGTTGATACAACGTCTAGGGTATAGCATTGACATATACTCCGTTATTTGATACAACGTCTAGGGTATAGCATTAACATATACTGTGTTAGTTGATACAACTTCTTGGGTATAGCATTGACATATACTCCGTTAGTTGATACAACGTCTAGGGTATAGCATTGACATATACTCCGCTAGTTGATACAACCTGTAGGGTATAGCATTGACATATACTATGTTAGTTGATACAACGTATCGGGTATAGCATTGACATATACTCCATTAGTTGATACAACGTATTGAGTATAGCATTGCGATATACTCCGTTAGTTGATACAACGTCTTGGGTATAGCATTGACATATACTGTGTTAGTTGATACAACGTCTAGCGTATAGCATTGACATATACTGTGTTAGTTGATTCCACGTCTAGGGTATAATAGCATTGACATATACTGTGTTAGTTGATTCCACGTCTAGGGTATAGCATTGACATATACTGTGTTAGTTGATTCCACGTCTAGGATATAGCATTGACATATACTGTGTTAGTTGATTCCACGTCTAGGGTATAGCATTGACATATACTGTGTTAGTTGATTCCACGTCTAGGGTATAGCATTATCATATACTGTGTTAGTTGATTCCACGTCTAGGGTATAGCATTGACATATACTGTGTTAGTTGATTCCACGTCTAGGGTATAGCATTGACATATACTGTGTTAGTTGATTCCACGTCTAGGATATAGCATTGACATATACTGTGTTAGTTGATTCCACGTCTAGGGTATAGCATTGACATATACTGTGTTAGTTGATTCCACGTCTAGGGTATAGCATTGACATATACTGTGTTAGTTGATTCCACGTCTAGGTTATAGCATTGACATATACTGTGTTAGTTGATTCCACCTCTAGGGTATAGCATTGACATATACTGTGTTAGTTGATTCCACGTCTAGGGTATAGCATTGACATATACTGTGTTAGTTGATTCCACGTCTAGGGTATAGCATTGACATATACTGTGTTAGTTGATTCCACGTCTAGGGTATAGCATTGACATATACTGTGTTAGTTGATTCCACGTCTAGGGTATAGCATTGACAATACTATACAATATTACGACATATATTATGTAATAGGCAAATATTATAATGTTTAGCTTTAATGTTTTGCTTGTCAGTGAATTGATAGTCAAACACAATAGTCCTAGCATCATTTAAATGTAAATGTTTTCCAGCAAATATTGCAGATCAGCTTCACCATATCGCGTTGATTGTCTATGTGTGTGCCTCATTGAATGACTGCTAATACTGCTGCTGTATAATATATCTGCTGTTTAATATATCATCTGTTTAATATATCTGCTGTTTAATATATCTGCTGTATAATATATCTGCTGTTTAATATATCTGCTGTTTAATATATCTGTTGTTTAATATATCTGCTGTATAATATATCTGCTGTTTAATATATCTGCTGTTTAATATATCTGCTGTATAATATATATGCTGTTTAATATATCTGCTGTTTAATATATATGCTGTTCAATATATCTGCTGTATACTATATCTGCTGTTTAATATATCTGCTGTTTAATATATCTGCTGTTTAATATATCTGCTGTTTAATATATCTGCTGTTTAATATATCTGCTGTATAATATATCTGCTGTATAATATATCTGCTGTTTAATATATCTGTTGTTTAATATATCTGCTGTATAATATATCTGCTGTTTAATATATCTGCTGTATAATATATCTGCTGTATAATATATCTGCTGTTTAATATATCTGCTGTATAATATATCTGCTGTATAATATATCTGCTGTATAATATATCTGCTGTATAATATATCTGCTGTATAATATATATGCTGTTTAATATATATGCTGTTTAATATATCTGCTGTTTAATATATCTGCTGTTTAATATATCTGTTGTTTAATATATCTGCTGTATAATATATCTGTTGTTTAATATATCTGCTGTTTAATATATCTGCTGTTTAATATATCTGCTGTTTAATATATCTGCTGTTTAATATATATGCTGTTTAATATATCTGACAATTGCCATTGTAGAATCCTTCTACTAATCCGATGTTGTTTACTACCAACGTCGATAAGCTTATATTGACACAAGTAATTCTACTTGATGCCGACAGTACAATGAATGTGTATACGCTGGAGCTGAGGTAAGTAAACACATAGTTCTTAGTTGGGTGTACGCTGGTGCTGAAGTAAGTAAACAAATAGTTCTTAGTTGGGTACACGCTGGTGCTGAGGTAAGTAAACAAATAGTTCTTAGTTGGGTGTACGCTGGTGCTGAGGTAAGTAAAACAAATAGTTCTTAGTTGGGTGTACGCTGGTGCTGAGGTAAGTAAACAAATAGTTCTTAGTTGGGTACACGCTGGAGCTGAGTTAAGTAAACAAATAGTTCTTAGTTGGGTATACGCTGGTGCTAAGGTAAGTAAACAAATAGTTCTTAGTTGGGTATACGCTGGTGCTAAGGTAAATAAATAAATTAGTTATCAGTTGTGTATACGATGTAGCAAAATGTAATATATACTCTTTTTGACCATTGGTAGCCCCATATATCAGAAGCATAGCACAATCTAGGTTTGACATTGGAGACGAATAATTTAAAGGCATCCTGTGCGTGAAGTAGCCACCATGTTTCTTGAATTTACAGATGTTGCTACTGCTTTTGATGCATGCTTCACTAGGTTGTCTGTAGTGATAGTCCAACACATCTTGGGCGTGACGAATGCACCTAATTATTTGTAGCATGGTACAACCTCTACCTCTAACCAGTCTCCTTTGTAGAACCATTTGTTCGCATGTGCGTAAGGGACTGCCGTTACGAAAGACAATCACGTTAACTTTATCACAGCTCAGCTACATACCTGTATCATTATAAAAGTATTATATGTGGTTGATTTGTACCCGTTATCAGCAAAACTTGACAAACAAAAATGCATCTAAATTACCAGTCACACCGGAAACATATAGTCTTATAGTCATTAAGTAACTAATAAGTACATTTATGAACAGGGAAAACAGTAAAGGCTATGAAACACAACCTTGTTTTGTCCCGATATTACACTCGAAGACGTGTGTTAGTCCGTTAGACACTTAACGCTTGATTTGAGCTGATCTTACAATGATTGGAAGATGGCTATAAATTTCCCCTGAAGACCGTTTCTTGCAAGACACTGCTATCTGAATAGTTGATGCAATAGGGCTATTTGAAATTTGCAATTCATATCATAATAGTTGTGTATTTTGATCGTTACGGACGTCAGCAAGGTCTTCATCTATGATTGACACGATATAAAAACCTTATCAGAGTTTCTCGAGACCGCCTCTGTGGTCGATTAGTTAATGTTTCTGACTTGTATACCACTGTAACCTTTCATCACTGACGGTCACTCGTTCGAGCCCCACTCAGACCGTGTGACTAATTTTGAAGTTTCTTACTGAGGTTGGTGCACCAAGTACTGGTCAACCGCTGGAGCCTGCACAGGAAAGGTGTAGTTAGGTAATCATCATC
Organism: Archivesica marissinica; assembly: GCA_014843695.1. Classification (NCBI taxonomy): domain Eukaryota; kingdom Metazoa; phylum Mollusca; class Bivalvia; order Venerida; family Vesicomyidae; genus Archivesica; species Archivesica marissinica. The sequence goes on from CM026393.1 coordinate 10,429,497, forward strand.
ATCATCATTATTATCATCATCATCATCATCATCATTATCACTATCATCATCGGCATCATCACCACCATCATCATCATCATTATCTATCTATCATCATCGGCATCATCACCACCATCATCATCATCATTATCTATCTATCATCTTTATCAGCATATGAATTATATTATTAAACAAATAAAACAATACTTTTCTTGAAAGACTTACTTATATTAGTACTACATACATCGGAACATTGCTAATGTTTTCAAAACGTGTAGCCCAATGCGTTTGCACTTTGAAAATGTCATGTATATGGGTATTATCAGGATTTATGTATGTTATTAATGTGACAGTAATGTTATTGTGATTTGTAAATTGTATTCAGCATTATGGAAAAAGTTGCAATAAAATATTATTAAATTAGTAGTAGTAGTATTAATACACATTATGCGTGCTTTCTGCTACAACGCAGGGCGAGTGCACCGCTACACAGACGGATCTGTAGTCCAGTGGTAACACACTGCACTGGTAATCCAGGGATCGCAGGTTCGATCCCCCGTCTGACCCTAATAAAATTAACAGTCTTTCAGATGGGACTTTAATCCGAGGTATCGTGTCGGTGCTGTACACCGTGCACGTAAAAGAACCAGAGGAGACTCTGGAATTTGTCTGTATCACTGCACTATCCTTCAAAATCTAAAGTGACTAATCTCTTCAGGAGACGTCGCTCATATGGGTAACCGGTAGCGGCGATAAATAAACGTAAAACACACACTGCTATGCGCATAGTGTTAAATTACAATATGTTGCGTTATGTTTAGTGCTTCGGATACCAGGGACTATACTGATGACGTCATCATCTCTGTTACTGTGAATATTACAATGTCAAACATACCACCTGCCTTCCAATCACCACACTACGAGAACGATGTATTAGAGACAACGGCGGCAGGTTTGTTTTATAAGCGACTCAACATTTAATATAACTTAATAAAAACTAAAGTGTTTGTTTATTATAGTGTATTTAAAGGGCCAGCCATTTATGACTTATGAGACACCTCTTTTTATGAACATCAGTACTTCCTGAATCCTATGCTTGTATGCCAGGCCCCAGGCTGGTAGGCAATCGGTAACCATTATTTAACTAGCTAACGACTCACCAACCGGCCATATCAGAACGAAACCGTGACTAGATTCGAACCTTCGACCTGCCGCTCCGTAGGCCGACGCCTTAACCACTAGGCCACGGAGACGGTAATATATCATTGAATATATGCTCATGAAGTCGTTTACTGTTGAGACTTCACAGTCTGGACCATCGCAAGAATAATCTCCTCATGCAATAGTATGTCCCAGGTTGCTATACCAGCACACAACAACAACAATAACAACACTGCTGCAAGCCGAGCCGGCGTCCTTCTAACCCTTTCATATGCAGACTACATATATGCACACTGGATATAAGGATATATATAACATATATGTTGGCATACTGTGCTCTTTGTTTTCTAAGCAAATGAATAAATAACCTGCATGCTCCGTCAAGCACTGCGTTACTTCTTGGAATATGTTGCAAGCGCACAATGTCTGTTTCATTTCTCTGCACATGTTTTATAGTTCATGAGCTGACATTTTGAAATAAAGACGATTAACTATTTTACTCTTTGAGATTATATTGTATTGCAAATCGTCCGCCTCCGTGGTCGAGTTGTTAAGGTCGCTGACTTGTATAGGCCTTTCCCGAAAATAGGTTATCTCCCCTAGTAAAATATCGATTATGTCCCCTGATTGTGTGTTATTCCACTTCCGGGGACTATTTAGTCTTACACATTGCTCAATGGTGGTCATGGGGTTCGACATTAACGGTCTCCCTATTCACAGACAAGAACCGACAAGAGATGAAAAATGGTTAAATAGGCATACAAGACGTCGACAAGAGATGGTTACTGAACAAATATTATATATTCCTTTGCATATGCAACAATATTTCAATTTGTGGCTTCACCTAATACAATGACTGAAAATTTGAATATATCAAATATATAAATAATGTGATGATACCTTGAGTAATTTTTGAAGTAATATCATATTTATTTCTAAACTTTAGTTTTTACAAGACCGTCCGTAAAAAAATTGTAAAAAATCTGTTAATTAACGGTGTAAATAACGTCTGTGTAAGAAACTTGCCAACCCTGATAACAGATATTGACCATATTTCCATAGATGATTTTAGTACTAGTAGATCATACTGTACATTTGTCCTATACATCATTTCACATGCTATAACCGTGACATGGGCACACTTGTTAAAATACCACTGTAATATCGTATTTAACCCATTTCATTCTGGATACCGTTCAAACAGTATTTGCAAAGAACACAGAGCCAGATCAGCCGCCATGGAATGTGCCGTCTGATCAGGCTCTATGCTGTTTGCTATTCAGATGATCTTGCTAAGACACTTGGCTACGTAGCAAACAACATAGATCCTGATCAGCACGCAGCGTTACGCTGCGGCTGATCTGGATATATGTTGTTTGCAAAAGCCTTTAAATGTATCCAGAATGAAATGGTTTAATATTTACTAAAATGAGAAAATGTGATATAAAATTACTGATGTATTTACGGTGTAGTAATAAACTGATACTCGATTAAATAATCTGCTCTACTTGTCTCGTTTACAATCTGTCCATTTCGATCATGTCGACTTTTATGAAGAATTTGGTTTGCCTAAATATGTTAATTGATCAATATCCATTATCCATATAGCCATTTATCCAAGTTAACACCTGCTGCATTGCTTAAATGAAGTATTTGTATGTTTCTTTCGGCCAAGATTCATGCTACGGCAACATATAATGATTGTGATAGCAGTGTTTCCAGTATGTGCACGCACTTAGTAGACCCACCGTTCTTTCGTACCGAGGTAGGAAAAACCTTTTTCTGTCCATTTTGTGTAGGAAATATCGATGGAAGTGTGTGCAAAAATGTCGGACCTCTGAATTCAACGAAATGTTCACTGAATAGTAGTTTGTTGACGTTCCATTTAAATGTTCTCATCACAGTTTTGCATCGTTGAACCCATACCCGTTTCAGTTGATCGTTTTGTGGAAATCTGTGCAACGAAACAGTTCTACCGTCCCCAACTTTACCACGATATATTCCTTTGCATATGCAACAATATTTCAATGACCGTTTCTTTCCTTTATCAGTATTCATTATGTAATTCTTAAGCAAATGTTGTCTAGCCCGTTAGTTTGTGAATATCAAAAGCAGAATAGTAGTCCCCGGAAGTTGCGGGTACCTCTTCGCACATGCGCACTTGTCACAATGGGAGATAATTCGCAAGGGAGACTACCTATTTTCGGGAAAGGCCTATACCACTGTAACCTATCATCACTGATGGTCACGGGTTAGAGCCCCACTCAGACCGTGTTTCTTTTTTATGAAAAAGTTGGCAGTTTCTTACGGAGGTTGATGCACCCACGTACTGGTTAACTGCTGGAGACTGCCCGGGAAACGTGTTGTTAGGTAAAACTGCCCGCAGGCGATATAGCCCAAAATGGTGCTGATGCAGGCGTAAAACCCGAAATATAACATAAATGTATTGCAAATCCAACAACGTTGACAACCACAATAAAATCGCATCCTAAACAGTAAAACCTGATTAGAGAGTTTGTTTCTATATATGTTTAGGTACAGTTGTATTCTCTGTGACAGCCATAGACGTTGATTCTACAGGAAACAGTCAACTGACGTACTCAATGACAGGTATATAAACTAACCTTGAAATAATGAATTACCTTCACAAGGCAGTTATAGTTGTACGCTGATTTGTTTTTTTGTTTCTTTGTCTGTTTCTCTGTTAGTATATTTACGTAAACACACTCGGATTGATATTTATGAGTTATTTTGTAAAGGTAGTTTAGGGTTATTAACATTTTGAGGCGCTCGGGATCCGGAAAGGAGTGTTAATCACTATGGAATAGGGCGTGCATGATACCTAGCAAGCTATCTGCTGTATGCATCACTATGGAATAGGGCATGCAATGATACCTAGCAAGCTATCTGCTGTATGCATCACTATAGAATAGGGCATGCAATGATACCTAGCAAGCTATCTGCTGTATGCATCACTATGGAATAGGGCATGCAATGATACCTAGCAAGCTATCTGCTCTATGCATCACTATGGAATAGGGCATGCATGATACCTAGCAAGCTATCTGCTCTATGCATCACTATGGAATAGGGCATGCAATGATACCTAGCAAGCTATCTGCTCTATGCATCACTATGGAATAGGGCGTGCATGATACCTAGCAAGCTATCTGCTGTATGCATCACTATAGAATAGGGCATGCAAGCTATATGCTGTATGCATCACTATAGAATAGGGCATGCAAGCTATATGCTGTATGCATCACTATGGAATAGGGCATGCAAGATATATGCTGTATGCATCACCATAGAATAGGGCGTGCATGATACCTAGCAAGCTATCTGCTGTATGCATCACTATAGAATAGGGCGTGCATGATACCTAGCAAGCTATCTGCTGTATTCATCACTATGGAATAGGGCATGCATGATACCTAGCAAGCTATTTGCTGTATGCATCACTATAGAATAGGGCATGCAAGCTATATGCTGTATGCATCACTATAGAATAGGGCATGCAAGCTATATGCTGTATGCATCACTATGGAATAGGGCATGCAATGATACCTAGCAAGCTATCTGCTGTATGCATCACTATAGAATAGGGCGTGCATGATACCTAGCAAGCTATCTGCTGTATTCATCACTATAGAATAGGGCATGCAAGCTATATACTGTATGCATCACTATGGAATAGGGCATGCAATGATACCTAGCAAGCTATCTGCTGTATTCATCACTATAGAATAGTGCGTGCATGATGCCTAGCAAGCTATCTGCTGTATGCATCACTATGGAATAGGGCGTGCATGATACCTAGCAAGCTATCTGCTGTATGCATCACTATGGAATAGGGCGTGCATGATACCTAGCAAGCTATCTGCTGTATGCATCACTATGGAATAGGGCGTGCATGATACCTAGCAAGCTATATGCTGTATGCATCACTATATAATAGGGCATGCAAGCTATATGCTGTATGCATCACTATGGAATAGGGCATGCATGATACCTAGCAAGCTATATGCTGTATGCATCACTATGGAATAGGGCATGCATGATACCTAGCAAGCTATATGCTGTATTCATCACTATGGAATAGGGCATGCATGATACCTAGCAAGCTATCTGCTGGTTCATTAGCACAGTGGTTAGCGGGCTCGCTTCTCACCAATGCAATCCGGGTTCGATGATCGGACCGGGAAGTATGTGGGATGGTACGTTGATCGCCAGATCGGACATGTGGGTTTTCTCGTGGGTATGCTAGTAGAATAATCACAAGACAAGATAAGAGCGATGTCATTGCGACGGATTAAACATTTCGCTATATTATGATTGTGTTTTTATTTAATATCAGGAACATCACACTTTGTTATTAATCCGGACAACGGAGAGATAGCAGTTGCTGAAGGTACCCAGTTGGATTACACCAGTGAAGAGCTATACGATATAACTGTAATAGCCACAGACAGCGGAGGTCTCGCCAAATCGGGTACTGCTACAGTGCAATTCAGGATTACGACATGTGAGTTGCATAAACAATGTTTGGCGCACAGATAGTGTGAGGATCCAAGTATATATTGTTTCATATCCACGTCAAACAGTGGGTACGTGCGTTCGTGCGTGTGCGATGTTCTAAATATGCACTGCTTATGCAAATACTGAAGTAGTTCTTACCATGTGTCACATGATGTTAAAAACAATGGAGATCTACGATGTAGGCGCAATGTCGTGTGGGTGTACATTGTGGCATGTATATGCGTGCGCCCGTGCGTTGCCTATCGGGCTCCTTTTCCTTTGTAAGCATGATCAAATGTATGCGCGCTCATTGTAGATAATTCAAAAGAAATGTGTGTATTAACAAGTCCACATGTTGTATATTTCCACTACAGGTGTATGTATGCGTTTGGGAAGAGCCGTTTTCTAATGTTGGTTATAACTTGTGGGCGACCCTTTTGCTATGTTACGCAAATGTATATATGTGCCTTATATTCTGTTAACTTATTTCACATCTGATTCATGCTCGTATGTAATATTGTAAATCAAATGTGTATGTGCTTAAACGCATGTGTGTATATGTGTGTGTATGCGTGTACATGTGTGTGTATGCGTGTACATGTGTGTGTGTGTGTGTGTGTGTGTGTGTGTGTGTGTGTGTGTGTGTGTGTGTGTGTGTGTGTGTGTATGCGTATACATATGTGTGTATGCGTGTACATGTGTGTGTATGCGTGTACATGTGTGTGTATGCGTGTACATGTGTGTGTATGCGTGTACATGTGTGTGTGTATGTGTGTGTATGCGTGTACATGTGCAGTATAGCTAATTTTCCATTTAACAACACAAGTTGAAACTATTGTTTCATTTAATATTAGTATAAAAGTCGTATATACAGTAATGCTTTGCATATCATATTATTATACTTATTACATATATCTATGATATGTACGGTTGGTATGGGGTCGGTACCAGACCCCTACCATACATATTACGGTGAGACCAGACACATGGGGACCAAAAGAGTAAAACAGATGTTTCTATTAGAATCTGTTACAAATCTCACAAACTCCAGCGTGTCAGTCCAAAGTCGGTAAAGTGGTAATATTTGTGACGTCATGTGAACGGAATACACCAAATAATGTATGGTATTGAATATTCATTTCACGCGGTTCGATACTATGCACGTGCAATAGTCTTTAGTTTTAGTTTATACACATTTATTTCAGCTCGATTTGACAATGCATACCACCAGGAATGAGGTCTCGAGAGTGATTAATATTAAGATTCTAAGAATTTTTGTATCGCAATCGAGCCAAAGTAACTTTGTATAAACGTATAATGCATTATTTTCAGCGCCAACGTTCGATATACTCAACACCACCCAGACTACATCCATACAAGAGAACGTAGCTGCAGAATCAATCGTGTATGAACTGTCGGTGAACGATGAGGACACGGTTGGCACTATTGGTGTGTCTATACTTAGCCAGAGTCCCACACAGATGTTTAAACTAGACGGAACCACGCTAAAGACAAACAACAATGGTCTAGATGCAGAACAAAATCGAAATTATGAACTCAAGTTCAAGTATGTCTTGTTTTTTCACACGCTATTCATTAAGCATAATATAACAACATGATATTACAACATGATATTACAACATGATATATGATATAACATCATGATATAACATCATGATATAACAGCATGGTATATGATATAACAGCATGAAATAACAACATGAGTATATGATATAATAACATGATAATGATATAACTACATGTTATAACAACAGGATATATGATATAACAACATGATATAACTAAGTGATATATGATAACACAACATGATATAACAACATTACATATGATATAACAACATGATATATGATATAACAACATGATATAGCAACATGGCATATGATACAACACCATGATACAACAACATGCTATATGCTATAACAACATGTTATAACAGCATGAAATAACAACATGATATAACAGCATGTTATAACAGCATGAAATATGATATAACAGCATGAAATATGATATAACAGCATGATATAACAACATGATATAACAGCATGATATAACAACATGATATAACAGCATGATATAACAACATGATATAACAACATGATATAACAACATGATATAACAACATGATATAACAGCATGATATAACAGCATGATATAACAACATGATATAACAGCATGATATAACAACATGATATAACAACATGATATAACAACATGATATAACAACATGATATAACAACATGATATAATAGCATGATATAACAACATGATATAACAGCATGATATAACAACATGATATAACAACATGATATAACAACATGATATAACAACATGATATAACAACATGATATAACAACATGATATAACAACATGATATAACAACATGATATAACAACATGATATAACAACATGATATAACACATGATATAACAACATGATATAACAACATGATATAACAACATGATATAACAACATGATATAACAACATGATATAACAACATGATATAACAACATGATATAACAACATGATATAACAACATGATATAACAACATGATATAACAGCATGATATAACAACATGATATAACAACATGATATAAAAGCATGATATAACAACATGATATAACAACATGATATAACAACATGATATATGATATAGCAACATGATATAACAACATGATATAACAGCATGATATAACAACATGATATAACAACATGATATAACAGCATGATATAGCAACATGATATATGATATAGCAACATGATATAACAGCATGATATAACAGCATTATATAACAACATGATATATGATATAACAACATGATATAACAGCATGATATAACAACATGATATAACAGCATGATATAACAACATGATATAGCAACATGATATAACAGCATGATATAACAGCATGATATAACAGCATGATATAACAGCATGATATAACAACATGATATAACAGCATGATATAACAACATGATATATGATATAGCAACATGATATAACAGCATGATATAACAGCATGATATAGCAACATGATATAACAGCATGATATAACAACATGATATAACAACATGATATATGATATAGCAACATGATATAACAACATGATATATGATATAGCAACATGATATAGCAACATGATATAACAACATGATATAACAGCATGATATAACAACATGATATAACAACATGATATATGATATAGCAACATGATATAACAACATGATATATGATATAGCAACATGATATAACAGCATGATATAACCTTAATAGTAGAAATGTTCATTGTTTGTACATACAGGTGTGTCTATATTTTGTATTCACACTCTGTACACACATATGTATCTATATTTTGTATTCACACCCTTTACATTCAGGTGTATCTATATTTTGTATTCACACTCTGTACACACAGATGTATCTATATTTTGTATTAACACCCTGTACATAGAGGTGTATCTATATTTTGTATTCATACCCTGTACATGCTGGTGTATCTATATTTTGTATTCATACCCTGTACATACAGGTGTATCTATATTTTGTTTTCACACCCTGTACATGCAGGTGTATCTATATTATGTATTCACACCCTGTACATGCAGATGTATCTATATTTTGTATTCACACCCTGTACATGCAGATGTATCTATATTTTGTATCCACACACTGTACATGCAGGTGTGTCTATATTTTGTATTCACACTCTGTACATGCAGGTGTATCTATATTTTGGATTCATACCCTGTACATACAGGTGTATATATATTGTGTATTCACATACAGTACATGCAGATGTATCTATATTTTGTATCCACACTCTGTACACACAGGTGTATCTATATTTTGTATTCACACCCTGTACATGCAGATGTATCTATATTTTGTATCCACACACTGTACACATAGGTGTATCTATATTTTGTATCCACACACTGTACACACAGATGTATCTATATTTTGCATTCACAATTTGTACATGCAGGTGTATCTATATTTTGTATTCATACCCTGTAAATGCAGGTGTATCTATATTTTGTATTCACACCCTGTACATACAGGTGTATCTATATTTTGTATTCATACCCTGTAAATGCAGGTGTATATATAGTTTGTATTCACACCCTGTAAATGCATGTATAGATATATTTTGTATTCACACCCTGTACATGCAGGTTTATCTATATTTTGTATTCATACCCTGTAAATGCAGGTGTATATATAGTTTGTATTCACACCCTGTACATGCAGGTGTATATATATTTTGTATTCACACTGTACATGCAGGTGTATATATATGTTGTATTCACACCCTGTAAATGCAGTGGTATATATATTTTGTATTCACACCCTGTACATGCAGGTGTATATATATTTTGTATTCACACCCTGTAAATGCAGGTGTACATATATTTTGTATTCACACCCTGTACATGCAGGTGTATATATATTTTGTATTCACACCCTGTAAATGCATGTGTATATATATATATTTTGTATTCACACCATGTACATGCAGGTGTATATATATTTTGTATTCACACTATGTACATGCAGGTGTGTCTATATTGTATATTCACACCCTGTACATGCAGGTGTATCTATATTTTGCATGCACACCCTTTACACACAGGTGTATCTGTATTTTGCATGCACACCCTGTACACACAGGTGTATCTATATTTTGCATGCACACCCTGTACACGCAGGTGTATCTATAATTTGCATGCACACCCTGTACAGACAGGTGCATCTATATTTTGGATGCACACCCTGTACACGCAGGTGTATCTGTATTGTATATTCACACCCTCTACACGCAGGTGGATCTATATTGTATATTCACACCCTTTTAGATTAAAATACGCCAATGCCAAATATATACAGCGTATACTGTATTACCATCCAGCCTATAATATAAAGCCACATCACTCTATATGTAGATCTACGAAAATATAGACAATATCAGTAAGCATTACCTCATAACATGTATTAGATATTACCTGGAACATGTTAGTAATCGTTTCCTGAAAAAGTGCACACACACACCCAGCCACCAACCCAAATGTTTGAACGTGACATGACACAATATATACTTGGATCCTCACACTATCTGTATGCAACTCACCTGTCGTAATCCTCAATCGCAGCAGTACATCAGTAGTCATTTCCGGGAAAATATCGGTATACATTTCTTGAAAATAGTAGTAGTAGATAGTTCCTGCAAAATACCAGAAAGCATTACATTGCAATGTATCAGTAGCTATTCCCTGGAATATATCAGTAAACATTTACAGAACATGATCAGTAACATTACCTGAAAACCAAACAGTTCCTGAAAACTATCAACAAACAGTTCCTGAAAAATATTAGCAAACAGTTCCTGAAAACTCTCAGCAAACAATTCCTGAAATCTCTCAACAAACAATTCCTGAAAACTATCAGCAAACAATTCCTGAAAACTATCAACAAACAATTCCTGAAAACTATCACCAAGCAATTCCTGAAAACTATCATTAAGCATTATCTGAACTAAATCGATATATTGGTATTGTGACTGTGTATGTGTCATGTTTCATATCCTACTCAGAGCTACAGACGGAGATAATGCAGTAGAAAGTGCAGTACTTACAGTAACCCTTATAGACGAGAACGACAATCGACCAGTGATTGAAACGGTTATGCCGGTAGTTATTACGGAAGAGGATGCAGTGGGTGTGTATACATTGTACTTTGTGCATTATCTATCAGACAGGCACTATGTGAGAGATTGGAACACTAGTTAAGGCCGGTGATTACTTCGGAAACTATTATATGTGTGTGTTTATACTTTTCTTTTATTTAAGTTTATTTAACGTCACTACCGGTTGCCCATTTGAGCGACGGGCAGTTTACCTAACAACACCAATCCTGGACAGGCTCCAGCGGTGCACCAACCTCCGTAAGAAACCGCCAACGTTTTCATATAAAGATACACGGTCTGAGCGGAGCTCGAACACGTGATCATCAGTGATGATAGGTTACTGTGATATACAAGTGTATGTGTGTGTATGTGTATGTATGTATGTATGTATGTGTGCGTGCGTGCGTGCGTGCGTGCGTGCGTGCGTGCGTGCGTGCGTGCGTGCGTGCGTTTTAAAAGTATTACAGATAAAACAAACCGTGATTGGAACAGTAATACCGATGATATAAGCCATATTTACCAGCAAAAATAGCAGTATACCTACGTGCGTGCACTAACAAGCAGTATACCTACGTGCGTGCACTAACAAGCAGTATACCTACGTGCGTGCACTAACAAGCAGTATACCTACGTGCGTGCACTAACAAGCAGTATACCTACGTGCGTGCACTAACAAGCAGTATACCTACGTGCGTGCACTAACAAGCAGTATACCTACGTGCGTGCACTAACAAGCAGTATACCTACGTGCATGCACTAGCAAGCAGTATACCTACGTGCGTGCACTAACAAGCAGTATACATACGTGCGTGCACTAACAAGCAGTATACCTACGTGCGTGCACTAACAAGCAGTATACCTACGTGCGTGCACTAACAAGCAGTATACCTACGTGCGTGCACTAACAAGCAGTATACCTACGTGCGTGCACTAACAAGCAGTATACCTACGTGCGTGCACTAACAGGCAGTATACCTACGTGCGTGCACTAACAAGCAGTATACCTACGTGTATGCACTAGCAAGCAGTATACCTACGTGCGTGCACTGACAAGCAGTATACATACGTGCGTGCACTAACAAGCAGTATACCTACGTGCGTGCACTAACAAGCAGTATACCTACGTGCGTGCACTAACAAGCAGTATACCTACGTGCATGCACTAACAACCAGTATACCTACGTGCGTGCACTAACACGCAGTATACCTACGTGCGTGCACTAACAAGCAGTATACCTACGTGCGTGCACTAACAAGCAGTATACCTACGTGTGTGCACTAACAAGCAGTATACCTACGTGCGTGCACTAACAAGCAGTATACCTACGTGTGTGCACTAACAAGCAGTATACCTACGTGCGTGCACTAACAAGCAGTATACCTACGTGCATGCACTAACAAGCAGTATACCTACGTGTGTGCACTAACAAGCAGTATACCTACGTGCATGCACTAACAAGCAGTATATAATCTACACAGGAACTTGTATCTACACAGGAAATTGTATCTACACAGGAACTTGTATCTACACAGGAAATTGTATCTACACAGGAAATTGTATCTACACAGGAAATTGAATCTAAACAGGATATTGTATCTACACAGGAAACTGTATCTAAACAGGAAATTGTATATAAATAGGAAATTGTATCTACACAGGAAATTATGTCTACACAGGAAATTGTATCTACACAGGAAATTGTATCTACACAGGAAATTGTGTCTACACAGGAAATTGAATCTAAACAGGATATTGTATCTACACAGGAAACTGTATCTAAACAGGAAATTGTATATAAATAGGAAATTGTATCTACACAGGAAATTATGTCTACACAGGAAATTGTATCTACACAGGAAATTGTATCTACACAGGAAATTGTGTCTACACAGGAAATTGAATCTAAACAGGATATTGTATCTACACAGGAAACTGTATCTAAACAGGAAATTGTATATAAATAGGAAATTGTATCTACACAGGAAATTATGTCTACACAGGAAATTGTATCTACACAGGAAATTGTATCTACACAGGAAATTGTGTCTACACAGGAAATTGAATCTAAACAGGATATTGTATCTACACAGGAAACTGTATCTAAACAGGAAATTGTATATAAATAGGAAATTGTATCTACACAGGAAATTATGTCTACACAGGAAATTGTATCTACACAGGAAATTGTATCTACACAGAAAATTGTATCTACACAGGAATTGTATCTACACAGGGAATTGTAATTAAACAGGAAATTGTATATAAATAGGAAATTGTATCTACACAGGAAATTGTGTCTACACAGGAAATTGTAATTAAACAGGTAATTGTATAAACAGGAAATTGTATATAAATAGGAAATTGTATCTACACAGGAAATTGTGTCTACACAGGAAATTGTATCTAAACAGGAAATTGTATCTACACAGGAAATTGTATCTACACAGGAAAGTGTGTCTACACAGGAAATTGTATCTACACAGGAATTGTATCTACACAGGAAATTGTAACTACGCAGGAATTGTATCTACACAGGAAATTGTAACTACGCAGGAATTGTATCTACACAGGAAATTGTATCTAAACAGGAAATTGTATCTGCAAAGGAATTTGTATCTAATCTGCACAGGAAATTGTAACTACACAGGAAATTGTATCTACACAGGAAATTGTATCTACACAGGAAATTGTGTCAACACAGGAACTTGTATCTAAACAGGAAATTGTATCTACACAGGAAATGGTGTCAACACAGGAACTTGTATCTAAACAGGAAATTGTATCTACACAGGAAATGGTGTCTACACAGGAAATTGTATCTAAACAGGAAATTGTATCTACACAGGAAATTGTGTCTACACAAGAAATTGTAACTACACAGGAATTGTATCTACACAGGAAATTGTATCTAAACAGGAAATTGTATCTGCAAAGGAATTTGTATCTAATCTGCACAGGAAATTGTAACTACACAGGAAATTGTATCTACACAGGAAATTGTATCTACACAGGAAATTGTGTCAACACAGGAACTTGTATCTAAACAGGAAATTGTATCTACACAGGAAATGGTGTCTACACAGGAAATTGTATCTAAACAGGAAATTGTATCTACACAGGAAATTGTGTCTACACAAGAAATTGTACTACACAGGAATTGTTCTACACAGGAAATTGTATCTAAACAGGAAATTGTATCTACACAGGAAATTGTGTCTACACAAGAAATTGTATCTACACAGGAAATTGTGTCTACACAGGATATTGTATCTACACAGGAACACTTTTTGAATAATTCAATAATAAACGTGCGGAGTTCCCACCTTTAAACTATATACAGCAACGAACATCGCCTTGTTCTAAGCAGTACCATATATATCGAGCTCTAGGCGAGCGGGACCTTCGAGCTCTAGGCGAGCGGGACCTTCGAGCTCTAGGCGAGCGGAACCTTCGAGCTCTAGGCGAGCGGGACCTTCGAGCTCTAGGCGAGCGGGACCTTCGAGCTCTAGGCGAGCGGGACCTTCGAGCTCTAGGCGAGCGGGACCTTCGAGCTCTAGGCGAGCGGGACCTTCGGCGGTACCGGGAATAAAGAGAGCGGCCCCTTCGACCTTAACGCAAGAAAATAATGTTGATATATATCTAAATAAAAACACGTCGTACCGGAAATATGGATTGGTACCGGACGCATGATTTTCCGGAACGAGCAAATGGATTGGTAACGAGAACCAGAATTATTTTGAGCTAGACATTCACTATGTCGGAAAGCGTTCTTACGTGCTAGTTTATACAAATTTATTTTAGCTCGATTGCGAAACAAGTTATTTCAACTTATATAAATCACTTCGAGACCTCATTCCTGATGGAAACCATCGCCACGAGGGAGAGAGAAGAGGCAACGTGGAATTTAAATGCCTTGCCTAAGGGCACAATCGTAACGGCTCCAGTGGGGCTCGAACTCCGAACCTTTCGCACCTGCAGTATTACGGAACAGTATCAATAGTGTTCGGCAAATAATTGGAATGAATTTAATAACATATCGTTGGAAATAATAACAATCAATACACATGCATTCCATTGCTATCCAGTTGGCATGCACAATACACATACATTCCATTGCTATCCAGTTGGCATGCACAATACACATGCATTCCATTGCTATCCAGAATACATGCACAATACACATACATTCCATTGCTATCCAGAATACATGCACAATACACATACATTCCATTGCTATCCAGTTGGCATGCACAATACACATACATTCCATTGCTATCCAGAATGCATGCACAATACACATACATTCCATTGCTATCCAGTTGGCATGCACAATACACATACATTCCATTGCTATCCAGAATACATGCACAATACACATACATTCCATTGCTATCCAGAATACATGCACAATACACATACATTCCATTGCTATCCAGAATGCATGCACAATACACATACATTCCATTGCTATCCAGAATGCATGCACAATACACATACATTCCATTGCTATCCAGAATGCATGCACAATACACATACATTCCATTGCTATCCATAATACATGCACAATACACATACATTCCATTGCTATCCAGTTGGCATGCACAATACACATACATTCCATTGCTATCCAGTTGGCATGCACAATACACATACATTCCATTGCTATCCAGAATGCATGCACAATACACATACATTCCATTGCTATCCAGAATACATGCACAATACACATACATTCCATTGCTATCCAGAATACATGCACAATACACATACATTCCATTGCTATCCAGAATGCATGCACAATACACATACATTCCATTGCTATCCAGAATACATGCACAATACACATACATTCCATTGCTATCCAGTTGGCATGCACAATACACATACATTCCATTGCTATCCAGTTGGCATGTACAATACACATACATTCCATTGCTATCCAGAATGCATGCACAATACACATACATTCCATTGCTATCCAGAATACATGCACAATACACATACATTCCATTGCTATCCAGAATGCATGCACAATACACATACATTCCATTGCTATCCAGAATGCATGCACAATACACATACATTCCATTGCTATCCAGAATGCATGCACAATACACATGCATTCCATTGCTATCCAGAATGCATGCACAATATACCATGATATCTTCCGTCGTTACACAATAAACGCAATTATTGCATCATTACCGTCCAGACCGATTCTCTTCGCCCATCAATCGGCACTATATATATCACACGTGACATAATCTCTAATTGAATAGATTACATAAGCTAATGAAGTGCCGGTGATTCTGGACATTAGTTTATGCTATGGGCACATACCGTTATGGTACCCGGTATTATTAACCCCAACATACTTAAATCATATCCAGTAGTCGTTACACCCCAGTGTATGCATGCCAATCCACTGCAACTATGAACGTCAACATAACCTAACAACACAGCAAATCCGTATTAAACAGTGGATATCCATTATGTGTGCTATTTACGTATAACATAATCGTTACCACACAAACAGTGTCCGCATAGCAAATAGACCGCTAGCCAATTGTTTTACATTTTCAAGGATTTCATAATTCTGATTTAAGTTTTATAATAAAAAAGTACACTACCATAGTCATTGCTCTATTACACATTAGTAGAGCGGCAGAAACATGTCACATTGAAAGACATAAAGTGTCAAGAAAGTAACGTGTATGGTAGGCGATCTCACTGTCTAATATTCAATTCAATTCAACTTGTGTATTGCATAAAGCATATACATGCTAAGAGCAAAGAATAATTATGCATAATTACATACATAGTAAATACATGAACTTTTACAGAAGAGTTATTCAAGTGTAAATGGAAAAAGAAACTAAATGTCTGACTGTTTATTACGTTTGTTGTGTTCGCATTCTGTCTGCTGAATAAATAAATTTTGCTAAGTTGACTAATGACGTTTCCGATGTTTGATTCATTAATGTTATGTATTTATTAGATGTTGGCCATTTGCAAAAATAAGGCTTGAAATATTGTGATCTTAACTGTCTATATTTGGGACAAACTAAGATAAAATGGTATTCTGATTCTACTTGGTTCATATTACAATTTAAACATTTCCTATTGTTTCTATCTATATTTAAATATCTGCCTGTTTCGATGGCTAATTTGTGTGAACTTATTCTGAGTCTAGTAAGGGCATATCTATATTTATTTTCAACTATACTGTCTAGATAGTGTTCCAGTCCGAAGGGAATCAATTATAATAGTATTCCCTTACAAAACTATGATTCAGTATTTCTAAAGGATACTGTATATGTGCTATCGAAGTCACGTGAACAGCTTTAGCTTTTAACTCTCCTATACTGGAGGATAATAAAACATTTATATATCTAGCTATTGTGTGAAGAGTTATTAATAAATGCAACATTTACTGTCTGCATGACACACATTTTACTACAAGTATGTACAAAAGTGGAATAGTGAATGTATATTTACTCCAAGGACTTCAAATAATTCTAGAGTTGTAGCTGTCCTTTTTAGTAAAAATGTTGAATATAAAATTCATGATAAATATATAGATACAAATGGAAATTGCATAGCTATTGGATTGACAGTATATGAGAAGGAACTATATTAAATCTCTATGGGCCAAACACAGAGATTTATGGAGACATATTTAAGATTATAGATAAGATAGGTAATGCATCGTATATTTTGTGCGGTGATTATAATTTGGTACTTGATCCGGAACAATTCTATAAATAACAAGAATGCTAGACAAATTTTTTTTTAATAGTCTTACAATAAATTCAAGCCAGAGCTTTATCAGACCCCAGAGAACATTTTCCGGACTTGAAAAGATATACATGGAGAAAACCTACACCATTGCAACAGGCAAGACTTGATTTCTTATCGATAAGAACAGCTGTTCTTCCTCATGTAGAAGAGAGTTCCATTGAATCAAGTATCCAATCTGACCACTCATTTATTATATTAAAATTTAAATTAGATTACTTCAATCATGGAAAGGGTTTGTAGAAGTATAATAATTCACTTCTAAACGATATAGATTATTTAGATGCGATGAACAGCAACATTGATGATATTAAATCGCAATATATGTCGCCAGTTTATAATTTAAATAATATAAACTAAGGAAGCGGTTGTAGTTTTGCTTTACAAAAGAGATACTGACAGAAGTAGATAAGACAGACAGGTGGGGGATGCAGGTGTGTATTATTTCTTATTTCGTTATACACACATTTTTCTTTTTTATATGTAAACTATTTAGTGGCCCCTCGAACCGCATTTAAAATATAAATGTAACTATGCACCATTATAAATGATAACGATTCCGTTCATTGTTTGATACGTATATATATAGCATGTACGGCTACTAGGGGACGTGCTTCTACATATACTAGTCACTGGACGGAGCAAATACTAGGGGACGTGCTTCTACATATACTAGTCACTGGACGGAGCAAATACTAGGGGACGTGCTTCTCCATATACTAGTCACTGGACGGAGCAAATACTAGGGGACGTGCTTCTCCATATACTAGTCACTGGACGGAGCAAATACTAGGGGACGTGCTTCTCCATATACTAGTCACTGGACGGAGCAAATACTAGGGGACGTGCTTCTCCATATACTAGTCACTGGACGGAGCAAATACTAGGGGACGTGCTTCTACATATACTAGTCACTGGACGGAGCAAATACTAGGGGACGTGCTTCTCCATATACTAGTCACTGGACGGAGCAAATACTAGGGGACGTGCTTCTCCATATACTGTCACTGGACGGAGCAAATACTAGGGGACGTGCTTCTCCATATACTAGTCACTGGACGGAGCAAATACTAGGGGACGTGCTTCTCCATATACTAGTCACTGGAAGGATCAAGTACTAGGGGACGTGCTTCTACATATACTAGTCACTGGACGGAGCAAGTACTAGGGGACGTGCTTCTACATATACTAGTCACTGGACGGAGCAAATACTAGGGGACGTGCTTCTACATATACTAGTCACTGGACGGAGCAAGTACTAGGGGACGTGCTTCTACATATACTAGTCACTGGACGGAGCAAATACTAGGGGAAATGCTTCTGCATATACTAGTCACTGGACGGAGCAAATACTAGGGGACGTGCTTCTCCATATACTCGTCACTGGACGGAGCAAGTACTAGGGGACGTGCTTCTACATATACTCGTCACTGGACGGAGCAAATACTATGGGACGTGCTTCTCCATATACTAGTCACTGGACGGAGCAAGTACTAGGGGACGTGCTTCTACATATACTAGTCACTGGACGGAGCAAGTACTAGGGGACGTGCTTCTACATATACTAGTCACTGGACGGAGCAAATACTAGGGGAAGTGCTTCTCCATATACTAGTCACTGGACGGAGCAAATACTAGGCGAAATGCTTTTACATATACTAGTCACTGGACGGAGCAAATACTAGGGGAAGTGCTTCTCCATATACTAGTCACTGGACGGAGCAAATACTAGGGGAAGTGCTTCTACATATACTAGTCACTGGACGGAGCAAATACTAGGGTAAATGCTTCTACATATACTAGTCACTGGACGGAGCAAATACTAGGGGAAATGCTTCTACATATACTACTCACTGGATGGAGCAAATACTAGGGGAAGTGCTTCTCCATATACTAGTCACTGGACGGAGCAACTACTAGGGGAAATGCTTCTACATATACTAGTCACTGGACGGAGCAAATACTAGGGGCAGTGCTTCTACATATACTAGTCACTGGACGGAGCAAATACTAGGGGAAATGCTTCTACATATACTAGTCACTGGACGGAGCAAATATTAGGGGACGTGCTTCTACATATACTAGTCACTGGACGGAGCAAATACTAGGGAAGTGCTTCTACATATACTAGTTACTGGACGGAGCAAATACTAGGGGCAGTGCTTCTACATATACTAGTCACTGGACGGAGCAAATACTAGGGGAAATGCTTCTACATATACTAGTCACTGGACGGAGCAAATACTAGGGGAAATGCTTCTACATATACTAGTCACTGGACGGAGCAAATACTAGGGGACGTGCTTCTACATATACTAGTCACTGGACGGAGCAAATACTAGGGGAAATGCTTCTACATATACTAGTCACTGGACGGAGCAAATACTAGGGGAAGTGCTTCTACATATACTAGTCACTGGACGGAGCAAATACTAGGGAAATGCTTCTACATATACTAGTCACTGGACGGAGCAAATACTAGGGGAAATGCTTCTACATATACTAGTCACTGGACGGAGCAAATACTAGGGGACGTGCTTCTACATATACTAGTCACTGGACGGAGCAAATACTAGGGGAGTGCTTCTACATATACTAGTCACTGGACGGAGCAAATACTAGGGGAAGTGCTTCTACATATACTAGTCACTGGACGGAGCAAATACTAGGGAAATGCTTCTACATATACTAGTCACTGGACGGAGCAAATACTAGGGGACGTGCTTCTACATATACTAGTCACTGGACGGAGCAAATATTAGGGGACGTGCTTCTACATATACTAGTCACTGGACGGAGCAAATACTAGGGGAAATGCTTCTACATATACTAGTCACTGGACGGAGCAAATACTAGGGGAAGTGCTTCTACATATACTAGTCACTGGACGGAGCAAATACTAGGGGAAGTGCTTCTACATATACTAGTCACTGGACGGAGCAAATACTAGGGGAAATGCTTCTACATATACTAGTCACTGGACGGAGCAAATACTAGGGGACGTGCTTCTACATATACTAGTCACTGGACGGAGCAAATACTAGGGTAGTGCTTCTACATATACTAGTCACTGGACGGAGCAAATACTAGGGGAAGTGCTTCTACATATACTAGTCACTGGACGGAGCAAATACTAGGGGAAGTGCTTCTACATATACTAGTCACTGGACGGAGCAAATACTAGGGGAAATGCTTCTACATATACTAGTCACTGGACGGAGCAAATACTAGGGGAAGTGCTTCTACATATACTAGTCACTGGACGGAGCAAATACTAGGGGAAGTGCTTCTACATATACTAGTCACTGGACGGAGCAAATACTAGGGGAAATGCTTCTACATATACTAGTCACTGGACGGAGCAAATACTAGGGGAAATGCTTCTACATATACTAGTCACTGGACGGAGCAAATACTAGGGGACGTGCTTCTACATATACTAGTCACTGGACGGAGCAAATACTAGGGGAAATGCTTCTACATATACTAGTCACTGGACGGAGCAAATACTAGGGGAAATGCTTCTACATATACTAGTCACTGGACGGAGCAAATACTAGGGGAAATGCTTCTACATATTATAGTCACTGGACGGAGCAAATACTAGGGAAGTGCTTCTACATATACTAGTCACTGGACGGAGCAAATACTAGGGGAAGTGCTTCTACATATACTAGTCACTGGACGGAGCAAATACTAGGGGAAGTGCTTCTACATAACTAGTCACTGGACGGAGCAAATACTAGGGAAGTGCTTCTACATATACTAGTCACTGGACGGAGCAAATACTAGGGGAAGTGCTTCTACATATACTAGTCACTGGACGGAGCAAATACTAGGGGAAATGCTTCTACATATACTAGTCACTGGACGGAGCAAATACTAGGGGAAGTGCTTCTACATATACTAGTCACTGGACGGAGCAAATACTAGGGGAAATGCTTCTACATATACTAGTCACTGGACGGAGCAAATACTAGGGGAAATGCTTCTACATATACTAGTCACTGGACGGAGCAAATATTAGGGGACGTGCTTCTACATATAGTAGTCACTGGACGGAGCAAATACTAGGGGAAGTGCTTCTACATATACTAGTCACTGGACGGAGCAAATACTAGGGGAAGTGCTTCTACATATACTAGTCACTGGACGGAGCAAATTGGGGTGTTTTTTGTTGGGGGTACTAGGGGAAATGCTTCTACATATACTAGTCACTGGACGGAGCAAATACTAGGGGATGCTTCTACATATACTAGTCACTGGACGGAGCAAATACTAGGGGAAATGCTTCTACATATACTAGTCACTGGACGGATCAAATACTAGGGGAAATGCTTCTACATATACTATCACTGGACGGAGCAAATATTAGGGGAGTGCTTCTACATATTAGTCACTGGACGGAGCAAATACTAGGGTAGTGTTCTACATATACTAGTTACTGGACGGAGCAAATACTAGGGGAAGTGCTTCTACATATACTAGTCATTGTCTGGACGGAGCAAATACTAGGGGAAGTGCTTCTACATATACTAGTCACTGGACGGAGCAAATACTAGGGGAAATGCTTCTACATATACTAGTCACTGGACGGAGCAAATACTAGGGGAGTGCTTCTACATATACTAGTCACTGGACGGAGCAAATACTAGGGGAAATGCTTCTACATATACTAGTCACTGGACGGAGCAAATACTAGGGGAAATGCTTCTACATATACTAGTCACTGGACGGAGCAAATATTAGGGGACGTGCTTCTACATATACTAGTCACTGGACGGAGCAAATACTAGGGTAGTGCTTCTACATATACTAGTTACTGGACGGAGCAAATACTAGGGGAAGTGCTTCTACATATACTAGTCACTGGACGGAGCAAATACTAGGGGAAGTGCTTCTACAAATACTAGTCACTGGACGGAGCAAATACTAGGAGAAATGCTTCTACATATACTAGTCACTGGACGGAGCAAATACTAGGGGAAGTGCTTCTACATGTAATAGTCACTGGACGTAGCAAATACTAGGGGAAGTGCCTCTACATATACTAGTCACTGGACGGAGCAAATACTAGGGGAAATGCTTCTACATATACTAGTCACTGGACGGAGCAAATACTAGGGGAAATGCTTCTACTTATACTAGTCACTGGACGGAGCAAATATAGGGGACTGCTTCTACATATACTAGTCACTGGACGGAGCAAATATAGGGGAAATGCTTCTACATATACTAGTCACTGGACGGAGCAAATACTAGGGGAAATGCTTCTACATATACTAGTCACTGGACGGAGCAAATACTAGGGGAAATGCTTCTACATATTATAGTCACTGGACGGAGCAAATACTAGGGAAGTGGTTCTACATATACTAGTTACTGGACGGAGCAAATACTAGGGAAGTGCTTCTACATATACTAGTCACTGGACGGAGCAAATACTAGGGGAAGTGCTTCTACAATAACTAGTCACTGGACGGAGCAAATACTAGGGAAGTGCTTGTACATATACTAGTCACTGGACGGAGCAAATACTAGGGGAAGTGCTTCTACATATACTAGTCACTGGACGGAGCAAATACTAGGAGAAATGCTTCTACATATACTAGTCACTGGACGGAGCAAATACTAGGGGAAGTGCTTCTACATATACTAGTCACTGGACGGAGCAAATACTAGGGGAAATGCTTCTACATATACTAGTCACTGGACGGAGCAAATACTAGGGGAAATGCTTCTACATATACTAGTCACTGGACGGAGCAAATATTAGGGGACGTGCTTCTACATATAGTAGTCACTGGACGGAGCAAATACTAGGGGAAGTTCTTCTACATATACTAGTCACTGGACGGAGCAAATACTAGGGGAAATGCTTCTACATATACTAGTCACTGGACGGAGCAAATAAATGGGGTCCCCCTTTGTGGGGCCTGGAAAAAAAGAAAGAAAAACAACTAAATAATGTGACACACTCTGCAAATGTGGGACACTATATAGGGTAACTGATGTACGGATTCGCCGGGTGTGGTGGTAAAATACAAACGATTTACACAATAGATGGTGTCCATGTTATTTATATGTTACGGGATACAATGATCCTTTAGGTATTTATGTGTGCATATCAATGCATTGTAAAATAAATCATTAATTCAACGTTTTAGCCCATAATACTTGTTGTTCCTGGATTTCCCAACTAACCAGTATGGATACCATTGCATACAGAATCCCACCAGTCGTGCACGTTACAACAACAGCTTCGTATGTACCCATTGACAACGTCCCGATCAAATAGTCTCATATATCACCATGGCAATAGTTCTGAAATAGAAATACACAATCGTGATGTATTATGCGTGTTGTACCTATATTCTGTAAGTTTAACCAGTGGGTCTATTCGGTTATTAATAAAATATTAAGCATGTCAGTAATACATAGTTTATAATGATTGATATATTCTAATTACAGGCAGCAATCCTGAGGTGGTGGCTATAGCTGCAGAAGACGCAGATGTATCCTCTCCGAACAATGTACTGTATTACACCATTCAATGTAGGTATCCTCTCCGAATAATGTACTGTTTTACACCATTCAATGTAGGCATCCTCTCCGAACAATGTACTGTATTACACCATTCAATGTAGGTATCATCTCCGAACAAGGTACTGTATTACACCATTCAATGTAGGCATCCTCTCCGAACAAGGTACTGTTTTACACCATTCAATGTAGGCATCCTCTCCGAACAAGGTACTGTTTTACACCATTCAATGTAGGCATCCTCTCCGAACAAGGTACTGTTTTACACCATTCAATGTAGGCATCCTCTCCGAACAAGGTACTGTTTTACACCATTCAATGTAGGCATCCTCTCCGAACAAGGTACTGTTTTACACCATTCAATGTAGGCATCCTCTCCGAACAAGGTACTGTTTTACACCATTCAATGTAGGCATCCTCTCCGAACAAGGTACTGTTTTACACCATTCAATGTAGGCATCCTCTCCGAACAAGGTACTGTTTTACACCATTCAATGTAGGCATCCTCTCCGAACAAGGTACTGTTTTACACCATTCAATGTAGGCATCCTCTCCGAACAAGGTACTGTTTTACACCATTCAATGTAGGCATCCTCTCTGAACAAGGTACTGTTTTACACCATTCAATGTAGGCATCCTCTCCGAACAAGGTACTGTTTTACACCATTCAATGTAGGCATCCTCTCCGAACAATGTACTGTTTTACACCAATTAAATAACACCCTACTGAAGCTTGTCCTTTCAGTAGCGTGTAGCAACCCAAGTACAATACTTATCCGCTATACTCTCTGATATACCCTCTCAGAGTGTAAGCTATACATCTTGACTAGCAACCATAATCTTAATTTGCCTGTTAGCTCTATGTAGTGCTATGTTGCACAGGCATGCATATACCACTCTTATATTCAACTCTTAAGTATTTAACGAATTTAATTCTTAGTGATGCTTAGTGATGCTTAGTGATGCTTAGTGATGCTTAGTGATGCTTAGCTGTTGTTCGCGTAATGCTAGGCGTTTTAGGCCTTATTTCTAACGTATGTCTTTATATTGGGTTTTCATTTAGAACGAATATAATATTATATGTTGTTGATTTAGAATGCATTTAATACTATTTGTTGTTGATTTAGAACGAATTTAATACTATTAGTTGTTGATTTATAATGAATTTAATACTATTTGTTGTTGATTTAGAACGAATTTAATACTATTTGTTGTTGATTTAGAATGAATTTAATACTATTTGTTGTTGATTTAAAAATAATTTAATACTATTTTATGTTAATTTAGAATTAATTTAATACTAATTGTTGTTGATTTAAACGAATTTAATACTATTTGATGTTGATTTAGAGTGAATTTAATACTATTTGATGCTGATTTAAAACGAATTTAATACTATTTTATGTTGATTTAGAATTAATTTAATACTATTTGTTGTTGATTTAGAACGAATTTAATACTATTTGTTGTTGATTTAGAATTAATTTAATACTAGTTGTTGTTGATTTAGAATGAATGTTATACTATTTGTTGTTGATTTAGAATTAATTTAATACTATCTGTTGTTGATTTAAAACGAATTTAATACTATCTGTTGTTGATTTAGAACGAATTTAATACTAATTGTTGTTGATTTAGAACGAATTTAATACTATGTGTTGTTGATTTAGAACGAATTTAATACTATTTGCTGTTGATTTAGAACGAATTTAATACTATTTGTTGTTGATTTAGAACGAATTTAATACTATTTGTTGTTGATTTAGAACGAATTTAATACTATTTGTTGTTGATTTAGAACGAATTTAATACTATTTGTGATATTATGTGATTAATGATATTTAGTGATCATTTACATCGCACTTGTTCAGTATTTATTGATAACGAATATATTCCTATTTTATGTTGAAATAGAAAATTGAGCTATTTTGTGATCACCTAGAACAAAATCTACGCTAATTTTCTGCATTGACATGTAAAGCAACTGATTATTGCATTTATTACTGCATGTGGATGCTATGTTGTAAGTTATTCCACTGACGTAATGTCTTATTTGATGTTTTCAGCGGGAAATGATGAGAACCATTTTGTTATCGATGCTGCCACTGGCTCAATTACTCTAAGCTTTTCTCCGTCGTATTTGTATATACATGAATACATTGTGAAGGTGAATGTTGCAGATAGCGGTATCCCTGTTCGAACAGCAACAATGGATGTTACTATTACTATCAATGCAAGTTAGTATTGTTGATTATTCTAACACGACCCAGCTAATAACATACATACTTGTAGAGTAAAATCTACCTCGGGTTATTCTGCGATATACCTACCTTGAACTATGCTGCGCGCGCATCGTGTTATGGCTATTCCATTTATACAATGCGTGTAAAGTTCTATGAATGAAAGTAGCGTGATGTTTGTAAATACTACCGTGGGAATTCGCGGAAGTGAGCTATTTTTAGAATCAGATAATCTCTTGTCCGTCTTGTTTTTCTGTTAAGTAACGTTTCAGTTACTATTCTGTACAGTTTTATTTGACAAAATAAATAAAATTATTGATCAGGTACAACTTTTGTTCATTTATGCACTAGATTGATATTTTCCATAAAAATAACGTCATCACTCCTTACGCGGGAGGAACTTTCGAAAGCCTAATGCAGCGGAGTAGCACGGCGTTTGAAGAAAATACTCCTTTGATTCTCGTCTAAAATTATTAGAAGTAAGTCGTGTTAGAATCGAAATAATAAGTATCAACCGTGGTATATCAACCGTGGTATATCAACCGTGGTATATCAACCGTGGTATATCAACCGTGGTATATCAACCGTGGTATATCAACCGTGGTATATCAACCGTGGTATATCAACCGTGGTATATCAACCGTGGTATATCAACCGTGTTATATCAACCGTGGTATATCAACCGTGGTATATCAACCGTGGTATATCAACCGTGGTATATCAACCGTGGTATATCAACCGTGGTATATCAACCGTGGTATATCAACCGTGGTATATCAACCGTGGTATATCAACCGTGGTATATCAACCGTGGTATATCAACCGTGGTATATCAACCGTGGTATATCAACCGTGGTATATCAACCGTGGTATATCAACCGTGGTATATCAACCGTGGTATATCAACCGTGGTATATAACCGTGGTAGATCGCAGCATAACTCTACGCATAAGAACTTCAAACTCGGGTTATTCTGCGATATACCACGGTTGATATACCACGGTTGATATACCACGGTTGATATACCACGGTTGATATACCACGGTTGATATACCACGGTTGATATACCACGGTTGATATACCACGGTTGATATACCACGGTTGATATACCACGGTTGATATACCACGGTTGATATACCACGGTTGATATACCACGGTTGATATACCACGGTTGATATACCACGGTTGATATACCACGGTTGATATACCACGGTTGATATACCACGGTTGATATACCACGGTTGATATACCACGGTTGATATACCACGGTTGATATACCACGGTTGATATACCACGGTTGATAACCACGGTTGATATACCACGGTTGATATACCACGGTTGATATACCACGGTTGATATACCACGGTTGATATACCACGGTGTTGTGATATACCACGGTTGATATACCACGGTTGATATACCACGGTTGATATACCACGGTTGATATACCACGGTTGATATACCACGGTTGATATACCACGGTTGATATACCACGGTTGATATACCACGGTTGATAATTATTATTTCTTAAATATACCTGACGTGACAATTTAATGCGAGATTCCCGTAGGTTAAAGGGCTACATTATTTACCAGTCGCCTCCGAGAAAATAATAGTGACATGTCAATAGTGTCGGTAATATTCGATCAGCATACCTTCATTTCCTCCTCATCAGCATATCTACAGCGCCTCCTCATCAGCATACCTTCATTTCCTCCTCATCAGCATACCTTCATTTACTACTCATCAGCATACCTTCATTTCCTCCTCATCAGCATACATACAGCTCCTCCTAATCACCATACCTACAGTTCCTCCTCATCAGCATACCTACAGTTCGTCCTCATCAGCATACCTACAACTCCTCATCAGCCTATCTACAGCGCCTCCTCATCAGCATACCTTCATGTCCTCCTCATCAGCATACCTTCATTTCCACCTCATCAGCATACCTTCATGTCCTCCGCATCAGCATACCTTCATTTCCTCCTCATCAGCATACCTACAACTCCTTCTCAACAGCATACCTACAGTTCCTCCTCATCAGCATACCTACAGTTCCTCCTCATCAGCATACCTACAACTCCTCCTCATCAGCATACCGACAGTTGCTCCTCATCAGCATACCTACAACTCCTCCTCATCAGCATACCTACAACTCCTCCTCATCAGCATACCTACAACTCCTCCTCATCAGCAAACCTACAGTTCCTAATCAACATACCTACAGTTCTTCCTCATCAGCATACCTACAGCTCCTCCTCAACAGCATACCTACAGTTCCTCCTCATCAGCATACCTACAGCTCATCCTCAACAGCATACCTTCATGTCCTCCTCATCAGCATACCTACAATTCCTCCTCAACAGCATACCTACAGTTCCTCCACATCAGCATAACTACAGCTCCTCCTCAACAGCATACCTACAGTTCCTCCTCATCGGCATACCTACAGCTCCTGCTCGACAGCATACCTACAGCTCCTCCTCATCACCATACCTACAAATCCTCCTCAACAGCATACCTACAGTTCCTCCTCAACAGCATACCTACTGTTCCTCCTCAACAGCATACCTACAGTTCCTCCTCAACAGCATAGCTACAACTCCTACTCAACAGCATAGCAACAGCTCCTCCTCATCAGCATAGCTACAGCTCCTCCTCATCAGCATAGCTACAGCTCCTCCTCAACAGCATAGCTACAGCTCCTCCTCATCAGCACACCTACAACTACTCCTCATCAGCATACCTACAACTCCTCCTCATGAGCATACCTACAATTCCTCCACATCAGCATACCTAGAGATCCTCCTCATCAGCATACCTACGATTCCTCCACATCAGCATACCTACAGTTCCTCCACATCAGCATACCTACAGTTCCTCCACATCAGCATACCTACAGTTCCTCCACATCAGCATACCTACAGTTCCTTCTCATCAGCATACCTACAGTTCCTCCTCATCAGCACACCTACAGTTCCTCCTCATCGGCATACCTACAGCTCCTGCTCGACAGCATACCTACAGTTCCTCCTCATCAGCATACCTACAGTTCATCCTCAAAAACATACCTACAGCTCCTCCTCATCAGCATACCTACAGCTCCTCCTCAACAGCATACCTACAACTCCTCCTCAACAGCATACCTACAGTTCCTCCTCAACAGCATACCTACAGTTCCTCCTCAACAGCATAGCTACAACTCCTCCTCAACAGCATAGCAACAGCTCCTACTCATCAGCATAGCTACAGTTCCTCCTCAACAGCATAGCTACAGCTCCTCCTCATCAGCACACCTACAACTCCTCCTCATCAGCATACCTACAACTCCTCCACATCAGCATACCTACAGTTCCTCCTCATCAGCATACCTACAATTCCTCCACATCAGCGTACCTACAGTTCCTCCACATCTGCATACCTACAGTTCCTCCACATCAGCATACCTACAGTTCCTCCACATCAGCATACCTACAGCTCCTCCTCAACAGCATACCTACAGTTCCTCCTCATCAGCATACCTACAGCTCATCCTCAACAGCATACCTTCATGTCCTCCTCATCAGCATACCTACAGTTCCTCCTCAACAGCATACCTACAGTTCCTCCACATCAGCATAACTACAGCTCCTCCTCAACAGCATACCTACAGTTCCTCCTCATCGGCATACCTACAGCTCCTGCTCGACAGCATACCTACAGTTCCTCCTCATCACCATACCTACAACTCCTCCTCAACAGCATACCTACAGTTCCTCCTCAACAGCATACCTACTGTTCCTCCTCAACAGCATACCTACAGTTCCTCCTCAACAGCATAGCTACAACTCCTCCTCAACAGCATAGCAACAGCTCCTCCTCATCAGCATAGCTACAGCTCCTCCTCATCAGCATAGCTACAGCTCCTCCTCAACAGCATAGCTACAGCTCCTCCTCATCAACACACCTACAACTACTCCTCATCAGCATACCTACAACTCCTCCTCATGAGCATACCTACAATTCCTCCACATCAACATACCTAGAGATCCTCCTCATCAGCATACCTACGATTCCTCCACATCAGCATACCTACAGTTCCTCCACATCAGCATACCTACAGTTCCCCCACATCAGCATACCTACAGTTCCTCCACATCAGCATACCTACAGTTCCTTCTCATCAGCATACCTACAGTTCCTCCTCATCAGCACACCTACAGTTCCTCCTCATCGGCATACCTACAGCTCCTGCTCGACAGCATACCTACAGTTCCTCCTCATCAGCATACCTACAGTTCCTCCTCAAAAACATACCTACAGCTCCTCCTCATCAGCATACCTACAGCTCCTCCTCAACAGCATACCTACAACTCCTCCTCAACAGCATACCTACAGTTCCTCCTCAACAGCATACCTACAGTTCCTCCTCAACAGCATAGCTACAACTCCTCCTCAACAGCATAGCAACAGCTCCTACTCATCAGCATAGCTACAGTTCCTCCTCAACAGCATAGCTACAGCTCCTCCTCATCAGCACACCTACAACTCCTCCTCATCAGCATACCTACAACTCCTCCACATCAGCATACCTACAGTTCCTCCTCATCAGCATACCTACAATTCCTCCACATCAGCGTACCTACAGTTCCTCCACATCTGCATACCTACAGTTCCTCCACATCAGCGTACCTACAGTTCCTCCACATCTGCATACCTACAGTTCCTCCACATCAGCATACCTACAGTTCCTCCACATCAGCATACCTACAGCTCCTCCTCAACAGCATACCTACAGTTCCTCCTCATCAGCATACCTACAGCTCATCCTCAACAGCATACCTTCATGTCCTCTCATCAGCATACCTACAGTTCCTCCTCAACAGCATACCTACAGTTCCTCCACATCAGCATAACTACAGCTCCTCCTCAACAGCATACCTACAGTTCCTCCTCATCGGCATACCTACAGCTCCTGCTCGACAGCATACCTACAGCTCCTCCTCATCACCATACCTACAACTCCTCCTCAACAGCATACCTACAGTTCCTCCTCAACAGCATACCTACTGTTCCTCCTCAACAGCATACCTACAGTTCCTCCTCAACAGCATAGCTACAACTCCTCCTCAACAGCATAGCAACAGCTCCTCCTCATCAGCATAGCTACAGCTCCTCCTCATCAGCATAGCTACTGCTCCTCCTCAACAGCATAGCTACAGCTCCTCCTCATCAGCACACCTACAACTACTCCTCATCAGCATACCTACAACTCCTCCTCATGAGCATACCTACAATTCCTCCACATCAGCATACCTAGAGATCCTCCTCATCAGCATACCTACGATTCCTCCACATCAGCATACCTACAGTTCCTCCACATCAGCATACCTACAGTTCCTCCACATCAGCATACCTACAGTTCCTCCACATCAGCATACCTACAGT
Organism: Archivesica marissinica; assembly: GCA_014843695.1. Taxonomy (NCBI): domain Eukaryota; kingdom Metazoa; phylum Mollusca; class Bivalvia; order Venerida; family Vesicomyidae; genus Archivesica; species Archivesica marissinica. The sequence continues at coordinate 10,461,870 of CM026393.1, forward strand.
TCCTTCTCATCAGCATACCTACAGTTCCTCCTCATCAGCACACCTACAGTTCCTCCTCATCGGCATACCTACAGCTCCTGCTCGACAGCATACCTACAGTTCCTCCTCATCAGCATACCTACAGTTCCTCCTCAAAAACATACCTACAGCTCCTCCTCATCAGCATACCTACAGCTTCTCCTCAACAGCATACCTACAACTCCTCCTCAACAGCATACCTACAGTTCCTCCTCAACAGCATACCTACAGGTCCTCCTCAACAGCATAGCTACAACTCCTCCTCAACAGCATAGCAACAGCTCCTACTCATCAGCATAGCTACAGTTCCTCCTCAACAGCATAGCTACAGCTCCTCCTCATCAGCACACCTACAACTCCTCCTCATCAGCATACCTACAACTCCTCCACATCAGCATACCTACAGTTCCTCCACATCAGCATACCTACAGTTCCTCCACATCAGCATACCTACAGTTCCTCCACATCAGCATACCTTCATTTCCTCCTCATCAGCATACCTTCATTTACTACTCATCAGCATACCTTCATTTCCTCCTCATCAGCATACATACATCTCCTCCTCATCACCATACCTACAGTTCCTCCTCATCAGCATACCTACAGTTCCTCCTCATCAGCATACCTACAACTCCTCCTCATCAGCCTATCTACAGCGCCTCCTCATCAGCATACCTTCATGTCCTCCTCATCAGCATACCTTCATTTCCTCCTCATCAGCATACCTTCATTTCCTCCTCATCAGCATACCTTCATTTCCTCCTCATCAGCATACCTACAACTCCTTCTCAACAGCATACCTACAGTTCCTCCTCATCAGCATACCTACAGTTGCTCCTCATCAGCATACCTACAACTCCTCCTCATCAGCATACCTACAACTCCTCCTCATCAGCATACCTACAACTCCTCCTCATCAGCATACCTACAGTTCCTCATCAACATACCTACAGTTCCTCCTCATCAGCATACCTACAGCTCCTCCTCAACAGCATACCTACAGTTCCTCCTCATCAGCATACCTACAGCTCATCCTCAACAGCATACCTTCATGTCCTCCTCATCAGCATACCTACAGTTCCTCCTCAACAGCATACCTACAGTTCCTCCACATCAGCATAACTACAGCTCCTCTTCAACAGCATACCTACAGTTCCTCCTCAGCAGCATACCTACAGTTCCTCCTCAACAGCATACCTACTGTTCCTTATCAACAGCATACCTACAGTTCCTCCTCAACAGCATAGCTACAACTCCTCCTCAACAGCATAGCAACAGCTCCTCCTCATCAGCATAGCTACAGCTCCTCCTCATCACCATAGCTGCAGTTCCTCCACATCAGCATACCTACAGTTCCTCCTCATCAGCATACCTACAATTCCTCTACATCAGCATACCTACAGTTCCTCCTCATCAGCATACCTACACTTCCTCCACATCAGCATACCTACAGTTCCTCCACATCTGCATACCTACAGTTCCTCCACATCAGCATACCTACAGTTCCTCCACATCAGCATACCTACAGTTCCTCCTCATCAGCATACCTACAATTCCTCTACATCAGCATACCTACAGTTCCTCCTCATCAGCATACCTACACTTCCTCCTCAACAGCATACCTACAGTTCCTCCTCAACAGCATAGCTACAACTCCTCCTCAACAGCATAGCAACAGCTCCTACTCATCAGCATAGCTACAGTTCCTCCTCAACAGCACACCTACAACTCCTCCTCATCAGCATACCTACAACTCCTCCTCATCAGCATACATACAGTTCCTCCACATCAGCATACCTACAGTTCCTCCTCATCAGCATACCTACACTTCCTCCACATCAGCATACCTACAGTTCCTCCACATCTGCATACCTACAGTTCCTCCACATCAGCATACCTACAGTTCCTCCACATCAGCATACCTACAGTTCCTTCTCATCAGCATACCTACAGTTCCTCCTCATCAGCACACCTACAGTTCCTCCTCATCAGCATACCTACAGTTCCTCTTCATCAGCACACCTACAGTTCCTCCTCATCAGCATACCTTCATTTCCTTCTCATCAGCATACCTTCATTTCCTCCACATCAGCATACCTACAGTTCCTCAACATCAGCATACCTACATTTCCTTCTCATCAGCATACCTACAGTTCCTCCTCATCAGCGCACCTACAGTTCCTCCTCATCAGCATACCTTCATGTCCTCCTCATCAGCATACCTTCATTTCCTCCTCATCAGCATACCTTCATTTCCTCCTCATCAGCATACCTACAACTCCTCCTCAACAGCATACCTACAGTTCCTCCTCATCAGCACACCGACAGTTCCTCCTCATCAGCATACCTACAATTCCTCCTCATCAGCATACCTACAACTCCTCCTCAACAGCATACCGACAGTTGCTCCTCATCAGCATACCTACAACTCCTCCTCATCAGCATACCTGCAACTCCTCCTCATCAGCAAACCTACAGTTCCTCCTCATCAACATACATACAGTTCCTCCTCATCAGCATACCTACAGCTCCTCCTCAACAGCATACCTACAGTTCCTCCTCATCAGCATACATACAGCTCCTCCTCAACAGCATACCTTCATGTCCTCCTCATCAGCATACCTACATTTCCTCCTCAACATCATACCTACAGTTCCTCCACATCAGCATACCTACAGCTCCTGCTCGACAGCATACCTACAGCTCCTCCTCATCACCATACCTACAACTCCTCCTCAACAGTATACCTACAACTCCTCCTCAACAGCATACCTACAGTTCCTCCTCAACAGCATACCTACAGTTCCTCCTCAACAGCATAGCTACAACTCCTCCTCAACAGCATAGCAACAGCTCCTCCTCATCAGCATAGCTAAAGTTCCTCCTCAACAGCATAGTTACAGCTCCTCCTCATCAGCACACCTACAACTCCTCCTCATCAGCATACCTACAACTCCTCCTCATCAGCATACCTACAGTTCCTCCACATCAGCATACCTACAGTTCCTCCTCATCAGCATACCTACAGTTCCTACTCATCAGCACACCTACAGCTCCTCCTCATCAGCATACCTACAGCTCCTCCACATCAGCATATTTACAGTTCCTCCTCATCAGCACACCTACAGTTCCTCCTCATCAGCATACCTACAGTTCCTCCTCATCAGCATATCTACAGTTCCTCCTCATCAGCACATCTACAGTTCCTCCTCATCAGCATACCTACAGCTCCTCCACATCAGCATACCTATAGCTCCTCCTCATCAGCATACCTTACATTCCTCCTCATAAGCATACCTTACATTCCGTCTCATAAGCATACCTACAGCTCCTCCACACCTGGTAATAATGGTTCTCTGTGAACTAGTGTGCATGTTCACTATACGCTCCGCGTTACGTGTACCTGGTAATAATGGTTCTCTGTGAACTAGTGTGCATGTTCACTATACGCTCCGCGTTACGTGTACCTGGTAATAATGTTTCTCTGTGAGCTAGTGTATATGTTCAGTATACGATCCGCGTTGCATGTACCTGGTAATACTGTTTCTCTGTGAACTATAGTGTGCATGTTCAGTATACGATCCGCGTTGCATGTACCTGGTAATACTGTTTCTCTGTGAACTATAGTGTGCATGTTCAGTATACGATCAGCGTTGCGTGTACCTGGTAATAGCGTGCACAACTTTAATCATGTTTGTAGATATAGACGACTGTACCAATTCGTCTCTGTGTCAGAACGACGGAACATGTATTGATGGTTTCAATACATACACTTGTAACTGTACTGCAGGCTGGCAGGGAACTCCATGTACAGTGGGTATGTATTCTTGATTCACAACTGACTATTGAAATATGACTAATTGTATTAACTCTCATAATGCCCATCATATAATCACCTGATATAGCCCCACACATAAACATGACAACTGCTGAAATCAAGAACGCATTGATACGTAATACAATTACGTCCGATGATCCTATACAAATGAGGTGCAGGATATATATAGCAAACACTATAGTCATTAAGTAGTGACATGGGGCCACTATATCAGTGGATATTAGATTATCTACTCGTTAGTAGTTATATGCAGTCGTTATATACAGTCGAAAGTTTAAAACCCGTTCGATGGTGGGCAATATACAGTCGAAAGTTTAAAACCCGTTCGATGGGGGGAAATATACAGTCTAAAGTTTAAAACCCGTTCGATGGGGGGAAATATACAGTCTAAAGTTTAAAACCCGTTCGATGGGGGGAAATATACAGTCTAAAGTTTAAAACCCGTTCGATGGGGGGAAATATATAGTCGAAAGTTTAAAACCCGTTCGGGGGGCAATATACAGTCGAAAGTTTAAAACCCGTTCGATGGGGGGCAATATACAGTCTAAAGTTTAAAACCCGTTCGGGGGGCAATATACAGTCTAAGGTTTAAAACCCGTTCGGGGGCAATATACAGTCTAAAGTTTAAAACCCGTTCGAGGGGCAATATACAGTCTAAGGTTTAAAATCCGTTCGGGGGGCAATATACAGTCTAAAGTTTATATCCCGTTCTTGGGGTAATACATTGCGACTATTTTATAACCCGTTCTGGGGGCAATATATTGTGACTAATTTATAACCCGTTCTGGGGGCAATATATTGTGACTATTTTATAACCCGTTCTGGGGGCAATATATTGTGACTATTTTATAACCCGTTCTGGGGGCAATATATTGTGACTATTTTATAACCCGTTCTGGGTGCAGTATATTGTGACTATTTTATAACCCGTTCTGGGGGCAGTATATTGTGACTATTTTATAACCCGTTCTGGGGGCAATATATTGTTATTTTAAAGCAACTACTTATTATTATATATTTATGAAACCATTCTCATTTAGTACTGTTCTATTCCTAAAACATGTATGGATTGTATGCATGGATGTCCTTATACTTTTGAAGCTTGCACAAACAATAAATTTGGAGCCAACTGTGCTAGCACGTGTAACTGCCACGAGTCCAGGCTTGCCACGGATGCCGGAAACCAAGAGTGTGATATTGTAACTGGGGCATGCAAATGTAACAGCCAGTGGACCGGAGCGACGTGCAGAGATGATGTTAATGAATGTACGGTATGTGTGTTCGCTAATACTGTTAGTTTTACTTCTCATCGATTATGCTTCGGGTTTACGGCTGCATCAACATACAAATAGTTGATACGGAAGCACAATTCCATTCATAACCGTACCATATCAGTCCAGTCATACTACCAGTCCAGTGTAGCACTTCCAGTCATACTACCAGTCCAGTGTAGCACTTCCAACCATAACCGTACCATACCATTCCAGTCATACTACCAGTCCAGTGTAGTACTTCCAGTCATACTACCAGTCCAGTGTAGCACTTCCAGTCATACTACCAGTCCAGTGTAGCACTTCCAATTATATCCGTACCATACCATTCCAGTCATACTACCAGTCCAATGTAGCACTTCCAATTATAACCGTACCATACCATTCCAGTCATACTACCAGTCCAGTGTAGTACTTCCAGTCATACTACCAGTCCAGTGTAGCACTTCCAACCATAACCGTACCATACCATTCCAGTCATACTACCAGTCCAATGTAGCACTTCCAACCATAACCGTACCATACCATTCCAGTCATACTACCAGTCCAGTGTAGCACTTCCAGTCATACTATACCAGTCCAATGTAGCACTTCCAATTATAACCGTACCATACCATTCCAGTCATACTACCAGTCCAGTGTAGTACTTTCAGTCATACTACCAGTCCAGTGTAGCACTTCCAATTATATCCGTACCATACCATTCCAGTCATACTACCAGTCCAATGTAGCACTTCCAATTATAACCGTACCATACCATTCCAGTCATACTACCAGTCCAGTGTAGCACTTCCAGTCATACTACCAGTCCAATGTAGCACTTCCAATTATAACCGTACCATACCATTCCAGTCATACTACCAGTCCAATGTAGCACTTCCAATTATAATGCAATTATATGTGCCATAATCATACGGTATTGTATGTAGCACATACCGGAGCCATGCGACGTTGCATACCCTGGAGCCATGCGACGTTGCTTCTCCCGGAGCCAGGCGACATTGCATCTCCCGGAGCCATGCGACGTTGCATACCCCGGAGCAATGTGATGTTACTTCTCCCGGAACCATGCGACATTGTTTCTCCCGAAACCATGCGACGTTGCATCTCCCGGAACCATGCGACGTTGCATCTCCCGGAACCATGCGACGTTGCATCTCCCGGAACCATGCGAAGTTGCATCTCCCGGAACCATGCGACGTTGCATCTCCCGGAACCATGCGACGTTGCATCTCCCGGAGCCATGCGACGTTGCATACCCCGGAGCCATGCGACGTTGCTTCTCCCGGAACCATGCGACGTTGCATCTCCCGGAACCATGCGCCGTTGCATACCCCGGAAACATGCGACGTTGCTTCTCCCGGAGCCATGCGACGTTGCATACCCCGGAGCCATGCGACGTTGCATACCCCGGAGCCATGCGACGTTGCATACCCCGGAGCCATGCGACGTTGCTTCTCCCGGAACCATGCGACATTGTTTCTCCCGGAACCATGCGACGTTGCATCTCCCGGAACCATACGACGTTGCATCTCCCGGAACCATGCGACGTTGCATCTCCCGGAACCATGCGACGTTGCTTCTCCCGGAACCATGCGACGTTGCATCTCCCGGAGCCATGCGACGTTGCATACCCCGGAGCCATACATCTTTGCATCCCTCGGAAATCATGCGAAGGTACATGCAACATGTGCCGGAAAGATACGGCGTTGCATGCAACACGTTCCGGAACAACGTTGCATCCTCCAACACGTGCCTGAACCATAGGGCGTTACATCATCCGAAACCATGCGGCATAATATGCCAGAACTACATGACGCTGCATCATCCGAAACCATGCGGCATAATGTGCCGGAACCATATGACGCTGCATCATCCGAAACCATGCAGCATAATGTGCCGGAACCATATGATGCTGCACTGGCCATTCTTTGGTTGATACTATATGGTGTCACTGTTGGGTTTGTATGTAGCCAAGATAGCTGTAGATAACGAGTTTGATGATTGAGATGTTGTTTCACGGTGACTACCATAAATGGATGATGCGACCTATTACAACTGTTAAGCAAAACAACCTATTAAAGAAAAATGTTTTCAATTTTTATGTTATTATTTGGCAGATATGAGGAATATTTAGACCCATCATTGTTCAAATAGTTGTGCCATTTGTCGTCAAGGTAACACAAATACAATGGCTTTACGCGATCATTTTATAATGTTGGATGATGCTACACACGGTCATATATACGCACTGTGTGTCGGAACCATACGGCCTTGCATCATCCGGATACATAAGGCGTAGTACGCAATGTGTGCCCAAACCAAACGGGGTTATGGTTAACTGCAGAGCATACGACAATAAAATCAATGATAAGCCAAAATACATAGACAAAGTATAAGACTTTAGTCTTAACTGACAATGGCATTTATTTTACCGGATTTTATATTCATGCCTTTAAATCTTAATTGTAGAGTGGGTCCCTGTGTACAACTGTAGTCAACCAAGTTTGTGAGAATACAGTAGGAGGCTATTACTGTACATGTAAAACTGGATATAAAGAGATAGACGGAACTTGTGAAGAAGGTTAGTAGGGTAGATCTCAGAGATAGACGGAACGTGTGAAGAAGGTTAGTATGATAGTTCTCAGAGATTGACGGAACTTGTGAAGAAGGTTAGTAGGGTAGATCTCAAAGATAGACGGAACGTGTGAAGAAGGTTAGTATGATAGTTCTCAGAGATAGACGGAACTTGTGAAGAAGGTTAGTAGGGTAGATCTCAGAGATAGACGGAACGTGTGAAGAAGGTTAGTATGATAGTTCTCAGAGATAGACGGAACTTGTGAAGAAGGTTAGTAGGGTAGATCTCAGAGATAGACGGAACGTGTGAAGAAGGTTAGTATGATAGTTCTCAGAGATAGACGGAACTTGTGAAGAAGGTTAGTAGGGTAGTTTCAGAGATAGACGGAACGTGTGAAGAAGGTTAGTATGGTAGTTCTCAGAGATAGACGGAGCTTGTGAAGAATGTTAGTAGGGTAGTTCTCAGAGATAGACGGAACTTGTGAAGAATGTTAGTATGGTAGTTCTCAGAGATAGACGGAACGTGTGAAGAAGGTTACTAGGGTAGTTCTCAGAGATAGACGGAGCTTGTGAAGAAGGTTAGTATGGTATTTCTCAGAGATAGACGGAGCTTGTGAAGAAGGTTAGTAGGGTAGTTCTCAGAGATAGACGGAACGTGTGAAGAAGGTTAGTAGGGTATTTCTCAGAGATAGACGGAACGTGTGAAGAATGTTAGTAGGGTAGTTCTCAGAGATAGACGGAACTTGTGAAGACGGTTAGTATGGTAGTTCTCAGAGATAGACGGAGCTTGTGAAGAAGGTTAGTAGGGTAGTTCTCAGAGATAGATAGAACTTGTGAAGAAGGTTAGAAGGGTATATCTCAGAGATAGACGGAGCTTGTGAAGAAGGTTAGTAGGGTAGTTCTCAGAGATAGACGGAACTTGTGAAGAATGTTAGTAGGGTAGTTCTCAGAGATAGACGGAACGTGTGAAGAAGGTTAGTATGATAGTTCTCAGAGATAGACGGAACTTGTGAAGGTTAGTAGGGTTGTTCTCAGAGATAGACGGAACTTATGAAGAAGGTTAGTATGATAGTTCTCAGAGATAGACGGAACTTGTGAAGAAGGTTAGTAGGGTTGTTCTCAGAGATAGACGGAACGTGTGAAGAAGGTTACTAGGGTAGTTCTCAGAGATAGACGGAACGTGTGAACATTGTTAGTAGGGTAGTTCTCAGAGATAGACGGAGCTTGTGAAGAATGTTAGTAGGGTAGTTCTCAGAGATAGACGGAACGTGTGAAGAATATTAGTAGGGTAGTTCTCAAAGATAGACGGAACTTGTGAAGAATGTTAGTAGGGTAGTTCTCAGAGATAGACGGAACGTGTGAAGAAGGTTAGTAGGGTAGTTCTCAAAGATAGAAGGAACTTGTGAAGAATGTTAGTAGGGTAGTTCTCAGAGATAGACGGAACGTGTGAAGCATGTTAGTAGGGTAGTTCTCAGAGATAGACGGAACTTGTGAAGAAGGTTAGTATGATAGTTCTCAGAGATAGACGGAACGTGTGAAGAAGGTTAGTAGGGTAGTTCTCAGAGATAGACGGAGCTTGTGAAAAAGGTTATTAGGGTAGTTCTCAGAGATAGACGGAGCTTGTGAAGAAGGTTAGTAGGGTAGTTCTCAGAGATAGACGGAACGTGTGAAGAAGGTTAGTAGGGTAGTTCTCAGAGATAGACGGAACGTGTGAAGAATGTTAATAGGGTAGTTCTCAGAGATAGACGTAACGTGTGAAGAATGTTAGTAGGGTAGTTCTCAGAGATAGACGGAGCTTGTGAAGAAGGTTAGTATGGTAGTTCTCAGAGATAGACGGAGCTTGTGAAGAAGGTTAGTAGGGTTTGTTCTCAGAGATAGACGGAGCTTGTGAAGAAGGTTAGTATGGTGGTTCTCAGAGATAGACGGAGCTTGTGAAGAAGGTTAGTAGGGTAGTTCTCAGAGATAGACGGAGCTTGTGAAGAAGGTTAGTATGGTAGTTCTCAGAGATAGACGGACGTGTGAAGAAGGTTAGTAGGGTGTTCTCAGAGATAGACGGAACGTGTGAAGAATGTTAATAGGGTAGTTCTCAGAGATAGACGTAACGTGTGAAGAATGTTAGTAGGGTAGTTCTCAGAGATAGACGGAGCTTGTGAAGAAGGTTAGTATGGTAGTTCTCAGAGATAGACGGAGCTTGTGAAGAAGGTTAGTAGGGTTTGTTCTCAGAGATAGACGGAGCTTGTGAAGAAGGTTAGTATGGTGGTTCTCAGAGATAGACGGAGCTTGTGAAGAAGGTTAGTAGGGTAGTTCTCAGAGATAGACGGAACTTGTGAAGAAGGTTAGTATGGTAGTTCTCAGAGATAGACGGAGCTTGTGAAGAAGGTTAGTAGGGTAGTTCTCAGAGATAGACGGAACTTGTGAAGAAGGTTAGTAGGGTAGATCTCAGAGATAGACGGAGCTTGTGAAGAATGTTAGTAGGGTAGTTCTCAGAGATAGACGGAACTTGTGAAGAAGGTTAGTAGGGTAGATCTCAGAGATAGACGGAACTTGTGAAGAATGTTAGTAGGGTAGTTCTCAGAGATAGACGGAACTTGTGAAGAAGGTTAGTATGGTAGTTCTCAGAGATAGACGGAGCTTGTGAAGAAGGTTAGTATGATAGTTCTCAGAGATAGAAGGAACTTGTGAAGAAGGTTAGTATGATAGTTCTCAGAGATAGACGGAACGTGTGAAGAAGGTTAGTATGGTAGTTCTCAGAGATAGACGGAACTTGTGAAGAAGGTTAGTATGGTAGTTCTCAGAGATAGACGGAACGTGTGAAGAATGTTAGCATGATAGTTCTCAGAGATAGACGGAACTTGTGAAGAAGGTTAGTAGGGTTGTTCTCAGAGATAGACGGAACGTGTGAACATTGTTAGTAGGGTAGTTCTCAGAGATAGACGGAGCTTGTGAAGAATGTTAGTAGGGTAGTTCTCAGAGATAGACGGCGCTTGTGAAGAAGATTAGTATGGTAGTTTTCAGAGATAGACGGAGCTTGTGAAGAATGTTAGTAGGGTAGTTATCAGAGATAGACGGAGCTTGTGAAGAAGGTTAGTATGGTAGTTCTCAGAGATAGACGGAACGTGTGAAGAAGGTTAGTAGGGTAGTTCTCCGAGATAGACGGAACGTGTGAAGAAGGTTAGTAGGGTAGTTCTCAGAGATAGACGGAACTTGTGAAGAAGGTTAGTAGGGTAGTTCTCAGAGACAGACGGAGCTTGTGAAGAAGGTTAGTAGAGTAGATTCGGACACTGGAAATGTACACGCTCTGAATTGTTGACTGCTAGATATCTTCATACTTTAGTTTCCGAGAAACTTAACAATCATATGCTTTGTTTATTGCAGATACGAGCATAGTAACTGCCGATCTTCAACGTAAGTTTGCATTTCATGATTTCAATATATTTATTATTAACAGTAATAACTATTTATCCAGTAGTTTGCGTTCCTGTATGTGTAACATGGATATATCAATCACGTTAATCCTGACTATTTATCCAGTAGTTTCCTGTATGTGTAACATGGATATATCAATCACGTTAATGCTGACTATTTATCCGGTAGTTTCCTGTATGTGTAACATGGATATATCAATCACGTTAATCCTGACTATTTATCCGGTAGTTTCCTGTATGTGTAACATGGATATATCAATCACGTTAATGCTGACTATTTATCCAGTAGTTTCCTGTATGTGTAACATGGATAGATCAATCACGTGAATCCTGAATTATCTGGAAGAATGTTTAAATAGAGATGATAAAATGGTGTAAATATGCACGTGGACATGTTCTTGGATGCTCATGTTTTCCTTAAATCGTTTGTTATACTTTCTGCTGACTTCTTCTTCTTCTCGTTCGCGAATCACATGGACAAGCCGGCAGCAAACACGAAATGGGCCGTCCTCCTCAGATCCTCCCGGCAGCCATGTAACTTCGTCTGGAGAGAAGTATCTGTTGCCCAGGTTGTTTTCCTCATCCCATGAGGATTGGGACACTCCTGGAGGATGTGTTCTGCAGTCTGATCCCCTATTTTGCAGCTGCAGGTAGTTGATGGAGCTAGTCCAAGCTTCCGACACATATGGAAGTTCAGGCGGTTATGCCCTGTTCTAAGCCGGAATATCGTGACTTGCTCCTGTCTGGTGAGAAGGTGGTAGTCATCCTTCTCGACTGTTGGCTTTGATGCAGATTTGATTATGGTGCATTTCTCCTTGTAAGTCAAATCTTTGTCTGGTTGCCTCTCGGTAGAACCTTGCTTGGCAAGCTGGTCAGCAGCTTCATTGCCAGGAATGCCTATGTGTGCAGGTACCCACTGGAGGACAGTTCTTTTAGATACGCTGACTGTTCGAAGGGCTTCCATCAGGTGGGGTTCTTTGTTGTTAGACAGGGCATCCAGAACTGAGAGCGCATCAGTCAGGAAGACAACCTGGGCACACTCTACAGTGTTGTGTACTAGAGATGCTGCTGTTTCAAGGGCCTGTACTTCTGCCCCATAGTTGCTGCAGTGTACTCCAGTAGGTAGAGCAACTGACTGTGTGTGTCCATCTGGGTGTCGGATATACACGCCTGCTCCTCCGTTTGCTACTGCTCTTGTGGCTGAACCATCTGTGTAGACTTGTAGCCATGCTTCTCCAGGATAACTCTTGTCGATGTGTGCTAGTGTGAGGGCACGTTTGACGTTATCATGTTGTCTATCTCTGGATGTCATGTATGGGATTGTACTGCAGATGGTAACCTTGGATTCATCGCTAGTCAACCATGGCTTGGATAGAAATGGCGTTGGAGGCAATGTCTTGGCTGGGAGATGGCTGGTGTGCTTTCGAGCAAGCTTCTTGGACTGGTGGATGAAACTGCTTCGCTTTAGACGATTTTTCGTTAGTGCCTCAACTCTCTGCTTCATCGGTTGTTCTTCCTGACATCGAAACTTCTCTGTCTGTAGAAGAATTCTTGTGTCGCGACGTTCTTGCAGTGGCTGGATGGAAGTAATTTTCTCCATGGCCTTGATTGGAGTGCTCTTCATTGCACCTGTGATCAGCCTGAGAGCCTTGTTCTGAACCTTGTCGAGTGTCTGTTGGTTTGTCTTGGCTGATGATGTCCAGGCGGTGGATCCATATTCCAGGTGAGGCCTGACCACACCTTGGTATATAGTCTTCAGGATGTGATCATTGGCACCCCATGTGGTGCCAGCAAGCTTCCGAAGGATTGCAAGCTTGCGCTTGGCTTTGGTCTCTGCTTTCTGGATATGTGGCTTCAATGTCTGCCGTCTGTCAAATGTCACCCCCAAGTATGTTGGCTCGTTGTCCGTCTTCAAGGCAGTTCCACCGACTTTGATGGTTCCAGCTTTCTGTTTGGTGGAAAGTGTGAAGAGTGTGTTTGACGACTTCTCCTTATTAATAGAGATGCACCAGTCTTCTGCCCATGCTGTGAGCTTGTCTGCGGCCATCTGCATTCTGTATGTTGCAGTCGTTGCATATTCTTCAACACACCACATGACCAAGTCGTCAGCATAGAGTGCTGCTTTGATACCAGGTGGCAGCTCTGCAAGCAAGTCATCGATGAAGATGAAGAACAGCATAGGCGAGATCACTCCTCCTTGAGGAACACCATGTCGGATGAGGAATTTCTTGCTCTTCTGGTTGTCAACAAGTACTCTGGCTCTGCGATTGTGTAGGAAGGATTTGGTCCATCGGAGCATCTTGTCGGCAATACCGAATCGTTGCATCTTGACCAGCAGCCCATCAGTCCAGACTTTGTCAAAAGCCTTCTGGAGGTCTATCCAGGTTGCAAAAACTACCTTCTGGCCTTGGAATGCATCCTCAACTTCCTGAGCGAGGTATGTTGCCTGGTCCTCTGTGCATCTGAACTGTCGGAATCCTGCTTGTTCTTTGGATAGGAGGTTTTCTGTCTCAAGGTACCACATGAGTCTCTTGTTAACTATCCTCTCCATTGTCTTGACCACACAGCTAGTGAGACTAATAGGGCGATAGCTGGAAGCTTTCTTTCTATCCTTGCCCTTCTTGTAGATTGGGATAACATTGGCTTCCTTCCAGATCTGCGGAACTATGCCTTCTTTTCAGCTAAAATTGAAGATGTCAAGAAGTTTCAGCATGGCTGAGCATCCAAGATGAGTTAGCATCTCATTGGAGATTCCATCTGGTCCAGGTGACTTCCTCTTTTTCAGTTGTCTGAGCGCTGTGTACAGTTCCTGGTATGTAGTGGAAGTTTCATGGAGTCTTGTTCCGTATGCGTTTTACTTCTATCCTTCTGTTCTTTCCGTGCCTCTCTTTGCTGTTGGCGTGTGACTTTGATGTTGCCCTCTTTCTGGTAGGCTTTGGCGAGACAGTCTGCAGTCTCTTTGCCGGTCAACAGTTTCCCATCCTCATCCAACGTGATTTTCTGTCTGTTATTTTCTATTATCAGTTAGCTGTTTCGTGAGCCTCCACAACTTCCTCCCGTCCTTCTCAAGGTTCAGGGCAGCAGTTTTCTCCCTCCAACTTCGTCGTGTAGCTTCCAGTTTAGATTTTTGAAACTGTGCCTTTGCTTTCTGAAGTTGTTCATGGTTGTCTTGTGATGGCTGTTCTTCTGCCCTGTTCCTTGCTTCAGTGAGTTCATCTTGGAGGGTCTGCAACTGATTGGTCCAGTAGGGCTTGTATTCTCTTCTCGCTCCTCTAGGTATGGTTTCATGGGCAGCTTTGAGTATGCAGCTGTTGAACTCTTTCACCACGTTGTTAACATCTCTTCCTTGTACCTGTATGCCTCGAGTAAGAGAATTGGACCGAATAGCATAGATACTCCACTTGGCTTTCTTGTAGTTCCATCTAGGGTAGGGATGGTCTGTCTGTATCACTTCACTGCTGAGTGTGAGGAACACTGGTTTGTGGTCACTTCCACCAAGTTGATCGCCAACTTCTCTAACCGTACCTTTCTGGATGTCCTCTGTGCAGAATGCTAGATCTGGAGAGGTAGTAGTGTGCCATCGCCTAGAGTAGAAGGTTGGTACATCATAGGGCTGGTTGACGAGAATCAAGTTGTGCTCATCCTGCCAGTCCTCCACTTCATCCCCACGCCTATCAGACTGTGCATATCCCCAACTCTGAGAATGACTATTGAAGTCACCAACAACCATGCATCGACTGTTTGAAACTCCAATAGTGTCACGGACAAGGGCTTTGTCATTTGGGCAGTAGTAGTTGACGAGGTTCATCTCAGTTGATTTGATCTTGATCTTGAACTCCTGGTATTCTGCTCCTTCAAGGTAGGTTTTCACCATTGCGGCCCAGTACTTCCGGCTTCAGCATTCGAGGTTTCTGTTGGGGTTACCTCACCCTTAGGCTAGGACTTTTAAGGCGGTCCATATGTTCGCCTGATGCACCCGTTGTGGGACACGTGGAGTATTTAATAGGAGTAGCTTTGCCATGTGCTATCCTGCCCCGTCCTGGTAGGTACACCGCCATATGGTCCGGGACTGCTTATTTGATTCACAGCTAACCCCCATATCTGAGGGCCGTTTCCCCTATCCGCCACCTGAGGACCCGCTGGGTAGGGGATGGTCGCCCCACTACTGAATTGGAAGCAGCATGGACCCAGCTTTCTGCTGATGATACGGGTATTTTAGTGATAACTTGCACTCGACAATGTTACAGTATATTCTTATAATTGGAAGCTCACAGTAAATGCTAGTAAAACTAAATTAATGGTGTTTAGTAAAGGTAAACCACCACGAAACAGGGGCGTAAAATTGGAGACGACATTATTGAAATAGCCGATAACTACAAATATCTATTTTACAAGAGGTGGTTCATTTATGAAAAAGAAGAAATACCTTGCAGAACAGGCAGAACAGGCAGCAGAACAGGCAGAACAGGCAGAACAGGCAGAACAGGCAGAACAGGCAACTGTGGCGCTCTCTTCTGCATACGATTATCTCTTGAATTTGATACAAATCGATCTTCTTGAGAGAAAATAATGTACAGCAAATACTACTTTATGGTGGTGAAATCTGGGGTTTCGGTAATATGGAAGTCATAGAGAGGGTACAACATAAATTCTATAAATATGTATTTAACCTAAAAAGATCAACAACATCCTATATGATGTAACTCTGTGTGTAACTCCGTTAATAGTTGATATCAAAAGCAAAGTGATTTCATAGTTCACAAAACTGAACAAGCTAATGACCTAAGCTTTCGTCTAAAGTATATAAAACGGTGTACGAACTACATTCATCAAATATATGAAATATATATAAAATCACAATGGCCTGATAAAATAGATATATGCTCGTCTGTTTACTCAGGAATTTGGTAACGTCAAAACTATTTAAACTTGGCACACTGGCATTGAACAAACATGAAATACAAACATGTAAAAACTTTATAAAATGGTTTCCAACCAGGTAGATATATACATACATTGTCAGTATATTCATGCAAAAGGATGTGCGCATTTGTAACTAGCAATCACCATTTACCTATTGAGGTAGGTCGGTGGAGAGGAATACCATCAAATGAACGAGTGCATTTATTGTAATAATATGAAATATTAATACTTGTAAAGTTCACGTATGGGCACAATTTAACGACAATAGGGAAAAGTATACTGAGTCAAAAAAGAAACGATACCAAACTAAAAATGACGTAAAACGGATAAAACCATAGAAAGGTTTAATATATTATTACGTATCAGTACCGGGTATCTTATTGCAACGTCAGCCAACCATAATCACAGGTAAATAAACACCCGATAATCCTGGAACGCCGAATTTCCGATTTGCACGTGCTCCTCAACAAAGACAACTTCCTGCACATGTACAAATCGGAAAACCGGTTTATTGTACTGGTATTGCATTATCATCGAGGAAAAACACCTTACATACACATTTTTACCTCTAACAAAATGCCTAGGCTAAACCGCAATCAGAGAATGCGTGCCATTGGCATGATTGACGGCGGATTACGTCAGCGTGACGTCGCAAATCGACTCGGGGTTACGCGGATCACGATAACACGTCTACTTCGACCTTATCGAACACATGGATCGGTGGACGACCGTCCAAGATCTGGTCGACCACGTGTGACGACGCGTGAACAGGACCGTCACATTCGGACGTCACATTTACGTGACCGGTTCCTACCTGCTACGCACACAGCTGCCGTTACTCCTGGGATGACCAACAATCGCATCAGTGCACAAACAGTCAGGAACCGGCTCGGTGAACGTGGAATTCGTGCCTATCGGCCATACGTTGGACCCATCCTGACATGACGTCACCGTGACGTACGGCGGGAATGGACGACGGAACGGGCTCGCTGGACTCGGTTACAGTGGAATTCGGTGATGTTTAGCGATGAATCGCGGTTCTGTTTGCGTCGAGCTGATGGCAGAGAGCGGGTATATCGCACATGCGGTGAACATTACGCCGACGCATGTGTACGTCAGGTCGATCTGTTCGGGGGCGGAAGCGTTATGGCGTGGGGCGGTATCACCTTCGGCAGTCGCACTGAACTGTTAGTGGTGGACGGGAACCTAAACGCCCAGTGGTACTGTGATGAGAACCTTGCGCCAGTTGTTGTGCCGTTCTTTAACGCCAACAGAAACGTCACACTGTTCCAACAGGACAACGCCAGGTGTCATACTGCTCGGATTTCCACCACATTATTGGAGCAGAACAATATTGAAACCCTGCCGTGGCCTACTTTGTCACCAGATTTGTCACCCATAGAACATGTGTGGGATACGTTAGACCGCCGCGTCAGACGACGTCAGCCGGTAACGTTAAACCAACTGAGGGATGTTTTGCGTCAGGAGTGGACAAATATTGACCAGCAAGAGATTCAGACACTCTTCCGTTCGATGCGACGGCGGTGCATTGCAGTGAGAGACGCAAATGGTGCCCATACTCGGTATTGACGTCTGTGTGAAAACTCCATTAGACCCCTGTCCGACGAATTACGTCATCACGCAGCAGACAGTTTCAGAGGCTCATTATGCTTTATGTGCTCCTCTTTCAAACATGTTGGACTATCATCTTATGAATTTTCAAAGAATTTTCTTAATAAATGTTGAAATTATAGACACATAAACACCAGGTATCGTTTCTTTTTTGACTCAGTATATATAGCGGCATTTTTCCATAACCGCCCCAATATCTTAACATTTGAAGCTTTATTATCAAGAGAAAATCCTAATGAACTTAGTTTAGTTATGGACACTATTATAAAAACTGTTAAAGCTTAATGTAGAGGGCAAATTAAAGTTATAATTATAGATAGAACTGGTAATAGTCGTAGATCAAGTAATGACATTATGAAGCTAGAATAGTGAAAACTAATGTTACGATAATGCCTTACATTTCCAAATGTATGCATGAATGAATTCCATTTAGGTAAATATTTCAACTTGAGTGTCGAACGGAGTTCGTTTCGGGTAGTGTGCCACAGGTGTAGCTGGAGTCCTGTAGGTAGGGATCACAGGTGTAGCTGGAGTCCTGTAGGTAGGGATCACAGGAGTAGCTGGAGTCCTGTAGGTAGGTGCCACAGGAGTAGCTGGAGTCCTGTAGGTAGGGATCACAGGAGTAGCTGGAGTCCTGTAGGTAGGTGCCACAGGAGTAGCTGGAGTCCTGTAGGTAGGGATCACAGGAGTAGCTGGAGTCTTGTAGGTAGGGATCACAGGAGTAGCTGGAGTCCTGTAGGTAGGGATCACAGGTGTAGCTGGAGCATTGTAGGTAGGGATCACAGGAGTAGCTGGAGCATTGTAGGTAGGGATCACAGGAGTAGCTGGAGCATTGTATGTAGGGATCACAGGAGTAGCTGGAGCATTGTAGGTAGGGATCACAGGTGTAGCTGGAGTCCTGTAGGTAGGGATCACAGGTGTAGCTGGAGCATTGTAGGTAGGGATCACAGGTGTAGCTGGAGTCCTGTAGGTAGGGATCACAGGTGTAGCTGGAGTCCTGTAGGTAGGGATCACAGGAGTAGCTGGAGCATTGTAGGTAGGGATCACAGGTGTAGCTGGAGTCCTGTAGGTAGGGATCACAGGTGTAGCTGGAGCATTGTAGGTAGGGATCACAGGTGTAGCTGGAGTCCTGTAGGTAGGGATCACAGGTGTAGCTGGAGCATTGTAGGTAGGGATCACAGGTGTAGCTGGAGTCCTGTAGGTAGGGATCACAGGTGTAGCTGGA
The DNA here is from genome assembly GCA_014843695.1 of Archivesica marissinica. Lineage (NCBI taxonomy): Eukaryota > Metazoa > Mollusca > Bivalvia > Venerida > Vesicomyidae > Archivesica > Archivesica marissinica. The sequence continues at coordinate 10,480,779 of CM026393.1, forward strand.
GCATTGTATGTATGGATCACAGGAGTAGCTGGAGTCCTGTAGGTAGGGATCACAGGTGTAGCTGGAGCATTGTAGGTAGGGATCACAGGTGTAGCTGGAGTCCTGTAGGTAGGGATCACAGGTGTAGCTGGAGCATTGTAGGTAGGGATCACAGGTGTAGCTGGAGTCCTGTAGGTAGGGATCACAGGTGTAGCTGGAGCATTGTAGGTAGGGGTCACAGGTGTAGCTGGAGTCCTGTAGGTAGGGATCACAGGTGTAGCTGGAGTCCCACAGGTGTAGCTGGAGTCCTGTAGGTAGGGATCACAGGTGTAGCTGGAGTCCCACAGGAGTAGCTGGAGTCCTGTAGGTAGGGATCACAGGTGTAGCTGGAGTCCTGTAGGTAGGGATCACAGGAATAGTTGGAGTCCTGTAGGTAGGGATCACAGGAATAGCTGGAGTCCTGTAGGTAGGAATCACAGGAATAGCTGGAGTCCTGTAGGTAGGGATCACAGGAATAGCTGGAGCATTGTAGGTAGGGATCACAGGTGTAGCTGGAGTCCTGTAGGTAGGGATCACAGGTGTAGCTGTAGTCTTGTAGGTAGGTGTCACAGGTGTAGCTGGAGTCCTGTAGGTAGGGATCACAGGAGTAGCTGTAGTCTTGTAGGTAGGTGTCACAGGTGTAGCTGGAGTCCTGTAGGTAGGGATCACAGGAGTAGCTGGAGTCCTGTAGGTAGGGATCACAGGAGTAGCTGGAGTCCTGTAGGTAGGGCTCACAGGTGTAGCTGGAGTCCTGTAGGTAGGGATCACAGGTGTAGCTGGAGTCTTGTAGGTAGGGATCACAGGAGTAGCTGGAGTCCTGTAGGTAGGTGCCACAGGAGTAGCTGGAGTCCTGTAGGTAGGGATCACAGGAGTAGCTGGAGTCCAGTAGGTAGGGATTGAACCAATCACTGGACATCTGTAATACACGTTCTGAAGTTAACCACTCACTGGACATCTGTAATACACGTTCTGAAGTTAACCAATCACTGGACATCTGTAATACACGTTCTGAAGTTAACCACTCACTGGACATCTGTAATACACGTTCTGAAGTTAACATTATGCTCGATGCATTAGTTACTTTCATTGCATAGTATACATGTATGTGTCATGATATTTGTATGTGAGCTAGTAAAATGAATGCGAGTTTGCTATATGTTTGAAAATCTCCCGAGAAGAGAGAATTCTGTTTCAATTCCGTTCAGAATATATTATATACTAGTAATATTAAATAATTAAATGAATTGTATAATATTTCTTACTAAGCCCAATGTACATGAATCATGACAATGTTTGGAAAACATAATTATCTTCTTTTCAAAAGTTAATAAATAGTGGTTTTCTAAAACAGAACCAAGTACGTTATATAAGTATATTGTGATCCGGGTAATCCGTCAACATGTAAGCAAGTACGTTATATAAGTATATTGTGATCCGGGTAATCCGTCAACATGTAAGTACGTTATATAAGTATATTGTGATCCGGGTAATCCGTCAACATGTAAGTACGTTATATAAGTATATTGTGATCCGGGTAATCCGTCAACATGTAAGTACGTTATATAAGTATATTGTGATCCGGGTAATCCGTCAACATGTAAGTACGTTATATAAGTATATTGTGATCCGGGTAATCCGTCAACATGTAAGTACGTTATATAAGTATATTGTGATCCGGGTAATCCGTCAACATGTAAGTACGTTATATAAGTATATTGTGATCCGGGTAATCCGTCAACATGTAAGTACGTTATATAAGTATATTGTGATCCGGGTAATCCGTCAACATGTAAGTACGTTATATAAGTATATTGTGATCCGGGTAATCCGTCAACATGTAAGTACGTTATATAAGTATATTGTGATCCGGGTAATCCGTCAACATGTAAGTACGTTATATAAGTATATTGTGATCCGGGTAATCCGTCAACATGTAAGTACGTTATATAAGTATATTGTGATCCGGGTAATCCGTCAACATGTAAGTACGTTATATAAGTATATTGTGATCCGTCAACATGTAAGTACGTTATATAAGTATATTGTGATCCGTCAACATGTAAGTACGTTATATAAGTATATTGTGATCCGTCAACATGTAAGTACGTTATATAAGTATATTGTGATCCGTCAACATGTAAGTACGTTATATAAGTATATTGTGATCCGTCAACATGTAAGTACGTTATATAAGCATATTGTGATCCGTCAACATGTAAGTAAGTACGTTATATAAGTATATTGTGATCCGTCAACATGTAAGTAAGTACGTTATATAAGTATATTGTGATCCGTCAACATGTAAGTACGTTATATAAGCATATTGTGATCCGTCAACATGTAAGTAAGTACGTTATATAAGCATATTGTGATCCGTCAACATGTAAGTAAGTACGTTATATAAGTATATTGTGATCCGTCAACATGTAAGTACGTTATATAAGTATATTGTGATCCGTCAACATGTAAGTACGTTATATAAGTATATTGTGATCCGTCAACATGTAAGTACGTTATATAAGTATATTGTGATCCGTCAACATGTAAGTAAGTACGTTATATAAGTATATTGTGATCCGTCAACATGTAAGTAAGAACGTCTAAACGCAACGTCGTCAGGGAAGCGTTATCGTAGTTGTCAACATTACCATTGGATTCTGACGATAGAATAGACCAACCAATCAGGCATAGCTATTTCCATTATAATTATACGTGAATACATACATGAATGATCCTTGTACCTTACACAATAAGGTATACTTTCAAGAAACGCAAAATCATGTAAAACTGGTATTGCAGTGTTATGGAAATGATGTGATTGTATAACCATGTTCTGAGTCCTTAATAATAAGGATATATAATTATACACTGAGGTAATAATAAGGATATATAATTATACACTGAGGTAATAATAAGGATATATAATTATACACTGAGGTAATAATAAGGATATATAATTATACACTGAGGTAATAATAAGGATATATAATTATACACTGAGGTAATAATAAGGATATATAATTATACACTGAGGTAATAATAAGGATATATAATTATACACTGAGGTAATAATAAGGATATATAATTATACACTGAGGTAATAATAAGGATATATAATTATACACTGAGGTAATAATAAGGATATATAATTATACACTGAGGTAATAATAAGGATATATAATTATACACTGAGGTAATAATAAGGATATATAATTATACACTGAGGTAATAATAAGGATATATAATTATATAGTGAGGTAAATATAACGATATATAATTATATTCAGTTATGTTAGCGTATGTAGATTCGCTAATGAGGCGGAATGCGTAAAGTATATCATTTATAGTAAGCTGACGCACAGTAGTTGATACTCTCTAAATAAAGCATCTCCTTTCAATGTGTATATATAATGTACATGTATGAATAGTTAATACCCGCTCGCCCACATGGTTCGTCGGAGACGAGGGTAAATAAACTCAATCATCATGTTTAATACTATTCTTGTATTTATTTTTGTATGTCTTTGCCATAGTTTATACGTATGTAAATGGCAAAAGGCAGTGTATTGCTGATAATGCCAATAAACTTGAAACTTGAAACTTGTAATGATGTGAATCATTATGGAACCACGGGTCAATTTCAATAATAGTTCACGCTTAGCTAATCACTGCGAATATACTCGAGAAACCGTTTCTACTGAAACAACACGTCTATATGAAGGCTATCTGGATTTATTTCCTAGAAAGCTGAGGTTTTTCATTACTAAAATTAGTATCTGCACATGTGTTAAGAATTCAAATTGGACTATATAGTCAAAACAAGATAGCACGTAATGAGCGATACTGTTTATGTTGCAACAGTTTGGACATTGAGGACGAGTATCATTTCATGTTTATATGCCCATGCTATGAAGACATTAGAAAGAAATATATTAAAAGATACCGCCAGTACCGTCCAGCTATGCTCAAATATAGTGTACTGATACTTCAAACAAAACAACTGTTGTCCTAAACATTGCGAACTATATAAAAGAAGCACTGGCATTAAGAAGTACTATTGTAAATGCTAACAATTAATTATCATCTGTTGCGCCAAACAGAAAACTCATATTTATATATGTCTGTTACTAAGCAAATATGCATATTGGTACTACACGTATCGCTCATTTCGGCTCATGTTTTAGAATCAGTAATATATGTAATGGCGATGACGGTAATTGATTGATAGCATACGGTTTACATTGAATACATGCAAGCAGTGTGCATCCTCTATACAGTAAAATCTTTATTATAATAGCATATGCAAATTTTGAATATATACGCATGTAAAATGTACTGTATTACGTGACCTATATATTATTATATATTTGTATAGTTATAACGATGCACCATGTTCTGTTCTGTTCTATACGTTACTAGATGATGTCGTTCAATATATTCATGTAAAGCCTAAGTGACTACTAGTGTTGTAGGCGCATCTACAGCTATCCTGATAACATAATGTAGATTGTCTAGCAACACTAATGCTTTGTAATATTAAGTTTTATTTTTTAAAGCCGGCGAAGCCAGTGTGCCAGTGACATTGACAGTGAATGTGGAATGCCCGTATCTTGATCGGCCAACTGTCTACAAAGAAGTAGAAGCAAAACTACTTGCCATGGTTTGCAATTCTTAAATTTGAAATCATAACTACGTTAGCTTAAGATGGTTACAACAGACACATGTGTAACCACACCGACATGTTGCATTCTTATTGCTTACTATGATTGTCCCTATATTTTACACGAATAACTTTAAGACGTATTACATGACTAATTTCTGATATTTGTAAGAATGTGTATGCTCACTGAAATACATCGCGCAGATATTAGACTTCGTCTGATTCCATACACTGCAATACATAGCACATATATTAGACTTCGTCCGATTCCATACACTGCAATACATAGCACATATATTAGACTTCGTCCGATTCCATACACTGCAATACATAGCACATATATTAGACTTCGTCTGATTCCATACACTGCAATACATAGCACATATATTAGACTTTGTCTGATTCCATACACTGCAATACATAGCACATATATTAGACTTCGTCCGATTCCATACACTGCAATACATAGCACATATATTAGACTTCGTCCGATTCCATACACTGCAATACATAGCACATATATTAGACTTTGTCCGATTCCATACACTGCAATACATCGCACATATATTAGACTTCGTCCGATTCCATACACTGCAATACATCGCACATATATTAGACTTCGTCCGATTCCATACACTGCAATACATAGCACATATATTAGACTTTGTCCGATTCCATACACTGCAATACATAGCACATATATTAGACTTCGTCCGATTCCATACACTGCAATACATAGCACATATATTAGACTTCGTCCGATTCCATACACTGCAATACATAGCACATATATTAGACTTTGTCTGATTCCATACACTGCAATACATAGCACATATATTAGACTTCGTCCGATTCCATACACTGCAATACGTCGCACAGATATTATACTTTGTCTGATTCCATACACTGCAATACATAGCACAGATATTAGACTTTGTCTGATTCCATACACTGCAATACATCGCACATATATTAGACTTCGTCCGATTCCATACACTGAAATACATCGCGCAGATATTAGACTTCGTCCGATTCCATACACTGCAATACATAGCACATATATTAGACTTTGTCCGATTCCATACACTGCAATACATAGCACATATATTAGACTTTGTCTGATTCCATACACTGCAATACATAGCACATATATTAGACTTTGTCTGATTCCATACACTGCAATACATAGCACATATATTAGACTTTGTCTGATTCCATACACTGCAATACATAGCACATATATTAGACTTTGTCTGATTCCATACACTGAATACATAGCACATATATTAGACTTTGTCTGATTCCATACACTGCAATACATAGCACATATATTAGACTTTGTCTGATTCCATACACTGCAATACATAGCACATATATTAGACTTTGTCTGATTCCATACACTGCAATACATAGCACATATATTAGACTTTGTCTGATTCCATACACTGCAATACATAGCACATATATTAGACTTTGTCTGATTCCATACACTGAAATACATAGCACATATATTAGACTTTGTCTGATTCCATACACTGCAATACATAGCACATATATTAGACTTTGTCTGATTCCATACACTGCAATACATAGCACAGATATTAGACTTTGTCTGATTCCATACACTGCAATACATAGCACATATATTAGACTTTGTCTGATTCCATACACTGCAATACATAGCACAGATATTAGACTTTGTCTGATTCCATACACTGCAATACATAGCACAGATATTAGACTTTGTCTGATTCCATACACTGAAATACATAGCACATATATTAGACTTTGTCTGATTCCATACACTGCAATACATAGCACATATATTAGACTTTGTCCGATTCCATACACTGAATACATGCACAGATATTACTTGTCTGATTCCATACACTGAATACATGCACAGATATTAGACTTTGTCTGATTCCATACACTGCAATACATAGCACATATATTAGACTTTGTCCGATTCCATACACTGCAATACATAGCACATATATTAGACTTTGTCCGATTCCATACACTGCAATACATAGCACATATATTAGACTTTGTCCGATTCCATACACTGCAATACATAGCACATATATTAGACTTTGTCCGATTCCATACACTGCAATACATAGCACAGATATTAGACTTTGTCCGATTCCATACACTGCAATACATAGCACATATATTAGACTTTGTCCGATTCCATACACTGCAATACATAGCACAGATATTAGACTTTGTCCGATTCCATACACTGCAATACATAGCACATATATTAGACTTTGTCCGATTCCATACACTGCAATACATAGCACATATATTAGACTTTGTCCGATTCCATACACTGCAATACATAGCACAGATATTAGACTTTGTCCGATTCCATACACTGCAATACATAGCACATATATTAGACTTTGTCTGATTCCATACACTGCAATACATAGCACATATATTAGACTTTGTCTGATTCCATACACTGCAATACATAGCACATATATTAGACTTTGTCTGATTCCATACCTGCAATACATAGCACAGATATTAGACTTCGTGGGATTCCATACACTGCAATACATAGCACATATATTAGACTTTGTCTGATTCCATACACTGCAATACATAGCACATATATTAGACTTTGTCTGATTCCATACACTGCAATACATAGCACATATATTAGACTTCGTGGGATTCCATACACTGCAATACATAGCACATATATTAGACTTTGTCTGATTCCATACACTGCAATACATAGCACATATATTAGACTTTGTCTGATTCCATACACTGCAATACATAGCACATATATTAGACTATGTCTGATTCCATACACTGCAATACATAGCACATATATTAGACTTTGTCTGATTCCATACACTGCAATACATAGCACATATATTAGACTTCGTGGGATTCCATACACTGAATATAAGAATAAAACAGGTCCTCGTTATAATACGAAAATCAAAACGATCGATTTATTATTGATCCTGAAAATGGAGTTGTGTTGTGTCGATCAGATGTGTTCAATCAAATAAACGAGTGGTACTGGTCGCCTATCTGACATATTAGAATCATTAAGCAAAACAATAGTGTTCGTTAACGTCATGTGAAGATGTTTCATTTCAGGTAACAGAGAAAACACCATCAAGCACACGCGTCATTATCAGGAACATAAGGTACGTAGAAATCTCTACGTCCACTTGACACAATAAACTGCCAAGTAGCCGCGTAGTTGCGTGCATAAGGTACAATGTACATTGAAGTACCTAAGCATATAATGACACAACGTACGGTCAGAGAGTCGCCTTATAGCTGACATGTATTTCTAGAAACAAATGCGACCTATTGTCACACTGATTAGCATTATGCTTGACTCTGGGAGAGTATCCAGTATGGTGGTCACAAGGAGAGATGGCTGACTGGATGGATGGCTGGCTGTCTGGCTGGCTGGCTGGATAAATTACAATTTAAACATAAACATTTAAATTTACAAAGAACATCAATTACATAATACTAATAGTAGTATGTAACACTGGCCAGCTCCCCTTCTTGATGTTAAGTAGTTGTTGCCCCCTCCTAAATCGATAATATGTCATTAATCGATAATCAATCGATAATCAATAATATATCATCAATAAACGTTACTCAATAATCGATAATCAATAATATATCATTGATCATCAATAACCGATAATCATTCATCGATAATAATTAATACTTTAAATATAGATCACGCTAGGAACATGTAGAATTTAACATCGGTAATATTATGACCGAATTCTTTGTTATTTTACCTCGACACGTATGCTCTGTTAATAAATAGGACCGGAAATGTCAATGACATGCATCTTTACTTTTAACAAGTGTTCCTATACTTATACGGTTAACTTGTTTATTTGTTCTGTTGTGGTCACATTTGACAAGTTAAATAACATATTTCCTGTCAGAAAAGGGACTAATATATCGAGTGACGTGTTTGTGTTAAACCGCATGTATGTGTGCAGAAATGTTTGCCTAAACACAGTCATCATCATTCTTTTATCCGATAACATTGACAAGTTTAATGACTAATTTCCCGTGTTTAAAAGAATGTCGGATACATTAAATATACTGATAGCAACTCCATACCCATATAGTACTAAACTTATAGCAATTATATTCCCATATATTGATAGCAACTGATTTCGGGACATATCTTTACCTGTTGTAATATACATATTACATACATTCGGGGTCAAATATTTGATTTATAAATACCTTGCAATTGATGTCCGCCGACATTGCCAGTTTAATGAGTTGCCTGCCCTATTTCCGCCGACATTGCCAGTTTAATGAGTTGCCTGCCCTATGTCCACCGACATTGCCAGTTTAATGAGTGGCCTGTCCTATGTCCGCCGACATTGCCAGTTTAATGAGTTGCCTTTCCTATAGAGAAACTTCTCTCATCTCTTCATTTCCTTCCACATATGCTTAATTTGAAAAGCTATGCAACATTAATGTGTTGTAGAATACAACTACCTTGTAATAAGTCGTATGTTTATATTCAGATGCAGTTCTACTATTACATTCACATGTCTTATCGTCATCGCTGATAAAGAGACAGTCAAAGCAGCTCTTGCGAAGGAGCTTCAGGCAATTAGAGAAGGTCAAGCTTTAGACTATGATGGTCAATCCGTGGCTGCTACATCTATTGTTGTAGCCGGCAATACGTGTAAGTATAGCTCGATATTTGAATTAGTTTCTCATTTCCAGAATTGTTTGTCATGTGCTGTGTGACATCCTCAATTCGACACCATTAAGGGACTGTATGCATTCTGTTATTGTCAATGTTTAATCAGCGAATCGATTATTGCTTGACCACATGTCTGGAACTCGATATATAAATAGGTTTGTCTCTCAATATATATACATAATTATATAAACATAAATATGTACATCCTATCCATGAACATACACTCAATAGATGTTGTTGTAGTACCATCATCATCAGCTAGTATATACAATAAATAGTTGTTGTTGTAGTACCGTCATCATCAGCGAGTACCAGCGAACAAGTGTGTCAAGTGTATACATCTATTTCGAACTGTCCATCAAACTATGAATGCATATACGTGTATGGTTCGCCGTCATGCAGGTGAGTAATGTTTTGATTTAGATCACACCGTATTGTACTGGCGACGCGGGTGACAGTTTACTATCGTTGTGACCGTTCAACAAACATAAGTTGCTGCTGTGATGGATACTCTCTTTTATTGAGTAACTAAACAGATATCCTTCAATATAAGGTTGTTGGACAATGTCTGGAGATGGTGTACCTTCCTGGACACTATTCGTCCGGTTTTAAGGTCGTTATCACAGCTGAACTTGCAAAACTTAGCGCGAAATAGATAGAATGTCGTACTATTCTCTCTAATACATTTATTAGTGCATGCTTGTCGTAAAATGTAACGATATACACAACTACGATGATATTTAAGTAACTTTCCTACCAACTATCATGCATGCGCAAACAAGTCACCGGCTGCTACATGAGCATGGGTGAAAACAACTGGCTAACGTTGTGGACAGTTCCATTTTGAAACGGCGAGCCGAGATAACAGTGACAGGAAATAATCGTCGAACAAAGTTAACAGACCATATAAAATATGATTAAATATACATACATTTTCATCCGTAAACTGTCATTTGCGTGCGTCGCCGGAAATACGATAATGATGTAGACCGATGTCTACCAACCACTTGAGTTCGTGATCACTTCTAGTAATTAACCTAATAAGTCATGAGCCAAATTATTATTGAACCCATGTCAAATGATGTAATTATTATTGAACCCATGTCAAATGATGTAATTATTATTGAACCCATGTCAAATGATGTAATTATTATTGAACCCATGTCAAATGATGTAATTATTATTGAACCAATGTCAGATGATGTAATTATTATTGAACCCATGTCAAATGATGTAATTATTATTGAACCAATGTCAGATGATGTAATTATTAATGAACCAATGTCAGATGATGCAATTATTTTGATATTGGTGGAATATTGATGTAAATAAATACATATATACAACCTTAAATTGGAGATATTTACATGTGTGTACTGTAGTAAACAGCAAGGTATTTCTACAATGTTTGTACTGTAGTAAACAGTAAGGTATTTCTACAATGTTTGTACTGTAGTAAACAGTAAGGTATTTCTACAATGTGTGTAGCTATCATTCCAGTCAATCTAAATAGGGTTGTGAACAAGAGAGCGGACCAGAATAACAATCTTACTTTTCAGGTCATCGGTTCGAATCTCGGGGTTGAATGTTTATGTTCTTCTTCGTATTTTAGATACTTCTTTTGGCTAGTCTTTCACAAAATAAGTAACGAAACATACTTCTTATTGTATACATAATAGTTAGTTAGTGGTTAGTACGCTGGCTTGGGAAGTATGTGAGATGGTACGGTGGTTGCCAGAACGGACAGGTGGGCTTTCTCTGGGTACTGCGGTTTCCTCCCATACGAATGACCACATATATACGCTTTCATCCACGCCAACGAGAATGATTAATAAGAGTTGTTACAGCTTGTTTCGCAATTGTTGTAAAATAAATAAAGCTTTAAAAATATATACATATTACCTATAAAAACTAATTTGTAAAATACAATTACTTTAATCTTATATACATGAATTTAAAATATTGCGGCTTCATCCATGAAACCGGTTTGATAATTTTAAGTCAGAGTGTCATCATTCAACTGTTCCGTGCAAGACAAAAGATTGGGAAATACATATACATGTAGATGAAAAATAAATCAAAATTAGAAGCAATAAATGTGATTCGAACTCCCAAAAAACTGGTTATTAGGCTAAGCATATTACCTGTGCGCCACAGAGAGACACGTGCTCATTGTATACTCATATCTATATGCATATATCATCTATTCATGTTCAATAACAAAATATGTAATTAACGCCAATTCAAGTGTTTTGCTGTAGGCGGACTCCAGATTCATGTAAGCGTAAATAATCTGTTACATTGCTTGTTATATATTTGCTTAGCAATTCCAGCAAGATGTTTGTTTTCATCTGCAAGCTCCTGAGCATTTATACCGTAGACATCTAGACACGTATACTACATATTGGAAATGCTGATTTAACGTGACGTGTTTGTGTTATTTTCAGGTCCAGTGGCGATGGTAAGTATGTGTGGTAGTGGTAATATGAAGCGACCTGATAGTGCATGGCAATGGCGAAGAATGTTTTATTTCAAAACAAGTAGAATATTTGTATTTATTGGTGTAAGATAGGATCATTATTTCATCTCGTGATTAACGAAATATGTATTTCCACTCGTGGCATTTTAAGCTAAAAAACACAAATCTTCTTTTTCTTTTATGATTTCCAATGGCTTTGGCTAATATCATATTTGTTTTCAAATTTTATTCATTTTAGCTGCCTCATTGCACTACGCCACACAACCGCACAAGCACGTATATTAGTGTGAACGTCCGTAATATGAAATAGTTATATATTATATAAATTACAGACAAAACAAATGCATTGGAATATATTACTAAATAACTACATGTTCATGATAATCAGTAAATAAATAAAATACAAAAGTACATCTAACACACCAGGAATACGAAACGCAACCGTCGGTGTCGGAGATAATTCCAGCATTCATTGTTTCGAAGCGGTGTAAGATGAAGTTTTCTTTCACTCAGAAATGTCTATCATTCATTGAAAAGGAAAAAAGAAATCATACTCCATATTCTTGGGGGACATATGTGTGACTTTGCCGTGTATATGGTGTAAATCTTCCGTAGCAGATACTATTAATGATCATACAATGAGGATAGTCATCGAATAGTTGGTGTGACGTCCGTGGTCCAGTGGTAGATCGTCGGATTTGGAATCGAGCGGTCCCGGGTTCGATATTCGGTCAGGCCACGTAGGTAGTGTCATTGAGCAAGGCACCTCACACACATTGATTAGTACTGGTTAACCGCTATGGTCGGCTAAGCCTGTCCAGGAAAACATAGGTCCCCGCAAGGGGTTTGATATTAATGGAACATACATACATACATAGTTTCCATACAATATATAATTTTCTGCGCATGTCAACTATGCATATGTCGACTTCGCTCTTTATGTAATAACACTACACTATTCTCTATGTAATAACACTGTTCTTTATGTAATAACACTGTTCTTTATGTAATAACACTGTTCTTTATGTAATAACACTGTTCGTGAATATCTTTGATTATAGTAGTTGGAATCATTTACTATTTGACAATCTCGTATTATAATTTTACATTGGTAATATAATTCTAAGGCATTTCATATAATATTATTTTAATCACAGTCATTGAGCTCAGCATAAGTGTAGGAAAGCCCATAATACCCATGTTGCTGACATGCTGACAGCAAATCATGAGAACCCAAGGTGGTTTCAGATTAGCAAACATTCAGAAAGGACAACATTGATGTCCGACCACTCAAAGATGGTTGTATCATATACAGTGGAGCCAAACAGTAAGCAAACATCATGAACGACCAGTTTTACCAAGGAATACACACCGTGAAACACTGCCACCAAACCAATTACACCCGGTACGCCATATCCAAGTCTCAACGTAAGACGTACAGAAACTACTACACAATCTCAAACAGCACAAAGCCGCTGGGCTCCACAAGATATATATTCGACTCCTTAAACCAGCTATCTACGAACTGGACCCTCTTCTCGCTCAACTGTACCAACTGTTACTAGAGGATATATCCCAATTGCCTGGAACACATATCTAGACTCAATTGCCTGGAACACATATCTAGACTCAATTGCCTGGAACACATATCTAGACTCACCCGTCTTCAAGAAATGACACCGTTCCACAGCAGCTTCCATATAGTCGAACATATCTCGGACATCGGTATCCTGCAATATATATAGTATTCGGAAACATCATGTCGCACTTCGACACGCATCATATCCTAGCAGACTACCAACACAGCTTTCACAAAATGACAATATCCACTTACAGATCAATGACTGGCTATCCAGCCGCACCCAACAGCCCAGACGTATCATACTTCACTTCCGAATCATTAGTATATTGATGGATGTACAGCAGTCCCAACAGCCCAGACATATCACACGTCACTTCCGAATCATTAGTATATTGATGGATGTACAGCAGTCCCAACAGCCCAGACGTATCACACGTCACTTCCGAATCATTAGTATATTGAGGGATGTACAGCAGTCCCAACAGCCCAGACGTATCACACGTCACTTCCGAAGCATTAGTATATTGATGGATGTACAGCAGTCCCAACAGCCCAGACGTATCACACGTCACTTCCGAATCATTAGTATATTGATGGATGTACAGCAGTCCCAACAGCCCAGACGTATCACACGTCACTTCCGAATCATTAGTATATTGATGGATGTACAGCAGTCCCAACAGCCCAGACGTATCACACGTCACTTGCGAATCATTAGTATATTGATGGATGTACAGCAGTCCCAACAGCCCAGACGTATCACACGTCACTTCCGAATCATTAGTATATTGATGGATGTACAGCAGTCCCAACAGCCCAGACGTATTACACGTCACTTCCGAACCATTAGTATATTGATGGATGTACAGTAGTCCCAACAGCCCAGACGTATCACAGGCCACTTCCGAATCATTAGTATATTGATGGATGTACAGCAGTCCCAACAGCCCAGACGTTTCACACGTCACTTCCGAATCAGTAGTATATTGATGGATGTACAGCAGTCCCAACAGCCCAGACGTTTCACACGTCACTTCCGAATCAGTAGTATATTGATGGATGTACAGCAGTCCCAACAGCCCAGACGTAGCATACGTCACGTCCGATTCATTAGTATATTGAAGGATGCACAGCAGTCTCAACATGACATAGACAATCTACACCTGTGGGAACGGGATTGCGGGATGGCAGATACGCTTCAACCCCGACAGCTAGGCAATAAATATAGCAATCAATAGAACCCCACCAAGTCAGCCTACACCAAATATAGCTCAACACCCATCAAGTCAGCCTACACCAAATATAGCTCAACACACATCAAGTCATCCTACACCAAATATAGCTCATCACCGATCAAGTCATCCTACACCAAATATAGCTCAACACACATCAAGTCATCCTACACCAAATATAGCTCAACACACATCAAGTCATCCTATACCAAATATAGCTCATCACCGATCAAGTCATCATACACCAAATATAGCTCAACACCCATCAGTCATCCTACACCAAATATAGCTCAACACACATCAAGTCATCCTACACCAAATATAGCTCATCACCGATCAAGTCATCCTACACCAAATATAGCTCATCACCGATCAAATCATCCTACACCAAATATAGCTCATCACCGATCAAATCATCCTACACCAAATATAGCTCATCACCGATCAAATCATCCTACACCAAATATAGCTCATCACCGATCAAATCATCCTACACCAAATATAGCTCAACATCCATCAAGTCATCCTACACCAAATATAGCTCAACATCCATCAAGTCAGCCTACACCAAATATAGCTCAACATCCATCAAGTTATACTACACCAAATATAGCTCAACATCCATCAAGTCAGCCTACACCAAATATAGCTCAACATCCATCAAGTCAGCCTACACCAAATATAGCTCAACATCCATCGAGTCATCCTACACCAAATATAGCTCAACATCCATCAAGTCAGCCTACACCAAATATAGCTCAACATCCATCAAGTCAGCCTACACCAAATATAGCTCAACACACATCAAGCCATCCTACATCAAATATAGCTTATCACCGATCAAGTCAGCCTACATCAAATATAGCTCAACATCCATCAAGTCATCCTACACCAAATATAGCTCAACATCCATCAAGTCATCCTACACCAAATATAGCTCAACATCCATCAAGTCATCCTACACCAAATATAGCTCATCACCGATCAAGTCATCCTACACCAAATATAGCTCAACATCCATCAAGTCATCCTACACCAAATATAGCTCAACATCCATCAAGTCATCCTACACCAAATATAGCTCAACACACATCAAGTCATCCTATACCAAATATAGCTCAACATCCATCAAGTCATCCTACACCAAATATAGCTCAACACACATCAAGTCATCCTATACCAAATATAGCTCAACATCCATCAAGTCATCCTACACCAAATATAGCTCAACATCCATCAAGTCATCCTACACCAAATATAGCTCATCACACATCAAGTCATCCTACACCAAATATAGCTCATCACACATCAAGTCATCCTACACCAAATATAGCTCAACACACATCAAGTCATCCTACACCAAATATAGCTCAACACACATCAAGTCATCCTACACCAAATATGGCTCAACATCCATCAAGTCAGCCTACACCAAATATAGCTCAACATCCATCAAGTCATCCTACACCAAATATAGCTCAACATCCATCGAGTCATCCTACACCAAATATAGCTCAACATCCATCAAGTCAGCCTACACCAAATATAGCTCAACATCCATCAAGTCAGCCTACACCAAATATAGCTCAACATACATCAAGCCATCCTACATCAAATATAGCTTATCACCGATCAAGTCAGCCTACATCAAATATAGCTCAACATCCATCAAGTCATCCTACACCAAATATAGCTCAACATCCATCAAGTCATCCTACACCAAATATAGCTCAACATCCATCAAGTCATCCTACACCAAATATAGCTCAACATCCATCAAGTCATCCTACACCAAATATAGCTCATCACACATCAAGTCATCCTACACCAAATATAGCTCATCACACATCAAGTCATCCTACACCAAATATAGCTCAACACACATCAAGTCATCCTACACCAAATATAGCTCAACATCCATCAAGTCAGCCTACACCAAATATAGCTCAACATCCATCACGTCATCCTACACCAAATATAGCTCAACATCCATCAAGTCATCCTACACCAAATATAGCTCAACCCCGAAAACAAGACAAATATCTAGGCGTTACAATCACACTACATTTCTCTTGGACTAATCGTTTTAACAACACCACAAAAAGGCAAGCTCCACCATAGCCTTCATCAGAGGAAACATTCGTTGCAGCCCGCCAAATGCCAACTCCACAGCGTCCAAGACATGTGTGCAACCCGCCAAATGTCAACTCCACAGCGTCCAAGACATGTGTGCAACCCTCCAAATGCCAACTACACAGCGTCCAAGACATGTGTGCAGCCCGCCAAATGCCAACTACACAGCGTCCAAGACATGTGTGCAGCCCGCCAAATGTCAACTATACAGCGTCCAAGACATGTGTGCAACCCGCCAAATGCCAACTACACAGCGTCCAAGACATGTGTGCAGCCCGCCAAATGCCAACTCCACAGCGTCCAAGACATGTGTGCAGCCCGCCAAATGCCAACTCCACAGCGTCCAAGACATGTGTGCAGCCCGTCAAATGCCAACTACACAGCGTCCAAGACATGTGTGCAGCCCGCCAAATGCCAACTCCACAGCGTCCAAGACATGTGTGCAGCCCGCCAAATGCCAACTCCACAGCGTCCAAGACATGTGTGCAGCCCGCCAAATGCCAACTCCACAGCGTCCAACACATGTGTGCAGCCCGCCAAATGCCAACTACACAGCGTCCAAGACATGTGTGCAGCCCGCCAAATGCCAACTCCACAGCGTCCAAGACATGTGTGCAGCCCGCCAAATGCCAACTCCACAGCGTCCAAGACATGTGATCACACCACCACCGAATATGCCACATATGTATGGTACCCAATCACGGATTCATCTTCAATCAATTGGAGATGGTATATAACGCCAACGAATGATAAGTAGTGTTACCGAGATGTTGCGTGATTTGCAATGCGACACACAATGTAGTACAACACACTATGTTCATATTCAGAGCCGCAATGCTCTACCATCTCCTGGACAACTTTCGCCTGATGTGCCACTACGCACATGTTGGTCGACGAGAGGCCGCTCCAAACAGTACACACATATTACGAGTGTGCCCTTAGGCAAGGCAATTAATTTACACATTGACTCTTCTCTTTCCCTCATGGCAATGGATTACATCAGGACTGAGGTTTGGAGAGTGATTAATATAAGTTGTAAGAACTTGTTTTGCAATCGAGCTAAATTAAATTTGTGAAATTTTGAAACTATGAAGAATATGTTGATGATGGTTTTGTTCTAGAACTATGTATGGGTCTTGTGTGCATTCTGTTAAACTAATCTACTACACCCATACGTCATCGTAAAACTCGTACATTGACTTTTATTTTACAGATGACAACACAGATTTGATACTGGCCCTTGGTTTGGGTTTATCCATCCCGCCTTTGTTTATTCTGGCCGTGTGCGCTATTGTATGGTATTGCATTAAGCGTACTCAATCGCAAGCCAGGCGGAGGAGTCGACGACGTGTTGCTAGGTAGGGAAACCGACAATAAAGGCCACCAAATTGTTCATGATTTTACTATATGTTTATTTTGCTGTTATGAATGGATTCCGACTTAGATAAATAGATAACATTATTTCCTCCACTGTAGGGAGAGCCACAATCAATGATTCAACTATGTTACTATTACATATCTGTTCCATGTTACGAGGTAGGAAGTGCAGTTGTTAACATGTCTAGTACTTCAGTTGATGGCTTTGAACGTATTGAACTAATTGCAAGAATATAATTAAAACCCAATTTGGTAATGTGATAAAAATGATCATACGAACTAACGAACATATTGTATTCACATAAACTATACAGTTTTTAGTGACATAGCAATATTACATTCTACAACATAAGTATAAACAAGTATGACAACAAATGTAGGTGATAATTATTGGCATACCATATTACTATAGGGATGAACTATAGTATATAATTTTACTTACTCGAAATCGTAAAACATTACTAAATGCAATCCTAATTACAGTGACATCTATATATGCGATATACTGTATTTCAGTACAACATATCAATAACTACTATTTACAACAAAAACTGAAAAATAAACCTGATACTAGTGTATTTTAAAATGGACAACATATTGAAAAAACTGTATCTGTATCTTTTAGTCGAACAATCAAGTCATATACAGAACAGTATTCAATGCATATTCCATACTAGGATACAGCGTTAGGTGGAACACACCAAACTAAAATCTACTTCCAAGAAGTGTATCACAGAGTGTAGCCGGTCCAGTGATTGGGTGGATCCCTACCTACGAGGCTCCCGCTACACCTGTGACACTCTCCTCGGAATAGACTCCATCTGACTGTTACACCAATACTATTCTCAGTATGGATTATCATATATAAAATATTGTCCAACGATTTCTATAATTGTGACCTCATAATTATATATTGATCTAAGCAAAGATTAACATTCAATATAATTGTATAAGAAATAATAATATCAGTTTTAAAGACCTCCAGGAACCGTTTATGATCTAATGACTCGTATCTCATCGGAGTATATTGATGGATGTACAGCAGTCCCAACAGCCCTGACGTATCACACGTCACTTCCGAACCATTAGTATATTGAGGGATGTACAGCAGTCCCAACAGCCCAGACATAGCATACGTCACTTCCGAATCATTAGTATATTAATGGATGTACAGCAGTCCCAACAGCCCAGACGTAGCACACGTCACTTCCGAATCATTAGTATATTGAGGGATGTACAGCAGTCCCAACAGCCCAGACGTATCACACGTCACTTCCGAATCATTAGTATATTGAGGGATGTAACATATCAATCTACGAATCATCAATGCTTGACTCTCCGTCATAGGCATGTCAATCTACAACCCATCAATGCTTGACTCTCCGTCATAGTCATGTCAATCTACAACCCATCAATGCTTGACTCTCCGTCATAGTCATGTCAATCTACAAACCATCAATGCTTGACTCTCCGTCATAGTCATGTCAATCTACAACCCATAAATGCTTGACTCTCCGTCATAGTCATGTCAATCTACGAATCATAATGCTTGACTCTCCGTCATAGTCATGTCAATCTACAACCCATAAATGCTTGACTCTCCGTCATAGTCATGTCAATCTACGAATCATAATGCTTGACTCTCCGTCATAGTCATGTCAATCTACAACACATAAATGCTTGACTCTCCGTCATAGTCATGTCAATCTACAACCCATAAATGCTTGACTCTCCGTCATAGTCATGTCAATCTACAACACATAAATGCTTGACTCTCCGTCATAGTCATGTCAATCTACAACCCATAAATGCTTGACTCTCCGCCATAGTCATGTCAATCTACGAATCATAATGCTTGACTCTCCGTCATAGTCATGTCAATCTACAACACATAAATGCTTGACTCTCCGTCATAGTCATGTCAATCTACAACCCATAAATGCTTGACTCTCCGCCATAGTCATGTCAATCTACGAATCATAATGCTTGACTCTCCGTCATAGTCATGTCAATCTACAACACATAAATGCTTGACTCTCCGTCATAGTCATTGGTCAATCTATAACCCATCAATGCTTGACTCTCCGTCATAGTCATGTCAATCTACGAGTCATAAATGCTTGACTCTCCTTCAGAGTCATGTCAATCTACGAATCATAATGCTTGACTCTCCGACATAGTCATGTCAATCTACGAATAATAAATGCTTGACTCTGCGTCATAGTCATGCCAATCTACGAATCATAAATGCTTGACTCTCCGTCAAAGTCATGTCAATCTATAACCCATCAATGCTTGACTCTCCGTCATAGTCATGTCAATCTACGAATCATAAATGCTTGTCTCTCCGTCATAGTCATGTCAATCTACGAATCATAAATGCTTGACTCTCCGTCATAGTAATGTCAATCTAGGAATCATAAAAGCTTGACTCCGTCATAGTCATGTCAATCTACAACCCATAAATGCTTGAATCTCCGTCATAGTCATGTCAATCTACGAATCATAAATGCTTGACTCTCCGTCATAGTCATGTCAATCTAGGAGTCATAAATGCTTGACTCTCCTTCAGAGTCATGTCAATCTACGAATCATAATGCTTGAATCTCCGTCATAGTCATGTCAATCTACGAATAATAAATGCTTGACTCTGCGTCATAGTCATGCCAATCTACGAATCATAAATGCTTGACTCTCCGTCAAAGTCATGTCAATCTATAACCCATCAATGCTTGACTCTCCGTCATAGTCATGTCAATCTACGAATCATAATGCTTGACTCTCCGTCATAGTCATGTCAATCTACGAATAATAAATGCTTGACTCTCCGTCATAGTCATGCCAATCTACGAATCATAAATGCTTGACTCTCCGTCATAGTCATGTCAATCTATAACCCATCAATGCTTGACTCTCCGTCATAGTCATGTCAATCTACAACCCATCAATGTTTGACTCTCCGTCATAGTCATGTCAATCTGCAACCCATCAATGCTTGACTCTCCGTCACAGTCATGTCAATATACGAATCATAAATGCTTGACTCTCCGTCATAGTAATGTCAATCTAGGAATCATAAATGCTTGACTCCGTCATAGTCATGTCAATCTACAACCCATCAATGCTTGTCTCTCCATCATAGTTATGTCAATCTACGAATCATAATGCTTGACTCTCCGTCATAGTTCTGTCAATCTACGAATCATAATGCTTGACTCTCCATCATAGTCATGTCAATCTACGAATCATAAATGCTTGACTCTCCGTCATAGTCATGTCAATCTACAACCCATAAATGCTTGACTCTCCGTCATAGTCATTGGTCAATCTACGAATCATAATGCTTGACTCTCCGTCATAGTCATGTCAATCTACGAATCATAAATGCTTGACTCTCCGTCATAGTCATGTCAATCTACGAATCATAAATGCTTGACTCTCCATCATAGTCATTGGTCAATCTACGAATCATAAATGCTTGACTCTCCGTCATAGTTCTGTCAATCTACGAATCATAATGCTTGACTCTCCATCATAGTCATGTCAATCTACAACCCATAAATGCTTGACTCTCCGTCATAGTCATGTCAATCTACGAATAATAAATGCTTGACTCTCCGTCATAGTCATTGGTCAATCTACGAATCATAAATGCTTGACTCTCCGTAATAGTCATTGGTCAATCTACGAATCATAAATGCTTGACTCTCCGTCATAGTTCTGTCAATCTACGAATCATAATGCTTGATTCTCCATCATAGTCATGTCAATCTACAACCCATAAATGCTTGACTCTCCTTCATAGTCATGTCAATCTACGAATCATAATGCTTGACTCTCCGTCCTAGTCATGTCAATCTACGAATAATAAATGCTTGACTCTCCGTCATAGTCATTGGTCAATCTACGAATCATAAATACTTGACTCTCCGTCATAGTCATGTCAATCTATAACCCATCAATGCTTGACTCTCCGTCATAGTCATGTCAATCTATAACCCATCAATGCTTGACTCTCCGTCATAGTCATGTCAATCTATAACCCATCAATGTTTGACTCTCCGTCATAGTCATGTCAATCTATAACCCATCAATGCTTGACTCTCAGTCATAGTCATGTCAATCTATAACCCATCAATGTTTGACTCTCCGTCATAGTCATGTCAATCTATAACCCATCAATGCTTGACTCTCCGTCATAGTCATGTCAATCTATAACCCATCAATGTTTGACTCTCCGTCATAGTCATGTCAATCTACATCCCATCAATGTTTGACTCTCCGTCATAGTCATGTCAATCTACGACCCATCAATGCTTGACTATCCGTCACAGTCATGTCAATCTACGAATCATAAATGCTTGACTCTCCGTCATAGTAATGTCAATCTAGGAATCATAAATGCTTGACTCCGTCATAGTCATGTCAATCTAAAACCCATCAATGCTTGTCTCTCCATCATAGTTATGTCAATCTACGAATCATAATGCTTGACTCTCCGTCATAGTTCTGTCAATCTACGAATCATAATGCTTGACTCTCCGTCATAGTCATGTCAATCTAGGAATCATAAATGCTTTACTCTCCGTCATAGTCATGTCAATCTACAACCCATCAATGTTTGACTCTCCGTCATAGTCATGTCAATCTACGAATCATAATGCTTGACTCTCCGTCATAGTCATATCAATCTATAACCCATCACTGCTTGACTCTCCGTCATAGTCATGTCAATCTACGAATCATAATGCTTGATTCTCCGTCATAGTCATATCAATCTACAATCCACCAATGCTTGACTCTCCGTCATAGTCATGTCAATCTACGAATCATAAATATTTGACTCTCCGTCATAGTCATGTCAATCTACGAATCATAAATGCTTGACTCTCCGTCATAGTTATGTCAATCTACGAATCATAAATGCTTGACTCTCCGTCATAGTTATGTCAATCTACAACCCAACAATGCTTGACTTTCCGTCATAGTTATGTCAATCTACGAATCATAATGCTTGGCTCTCCGTCATAGTATTGTCAATCTACGAATCATAATGCTTGGCTCTCCGTCATAGTCATATCAATCTACAACCCATCAATGCTTGACTCTCCGTCATAGTCTTGTCAATCTACGAATCATAATGCCTGATTCTCCGTCATAGTTATGTCAATCTACGAATCATAATGCTTGAATCCGTCATAGTCTTGTCAATCTACGAATCATAAATGCTTGCCTCTCCGTCATAGTCATGTCAATCTACAACCCATCAATGCGTGTCTCTCCGTCATAGTTATGTCAATCTACGAATCATAATGCTTGACTCTCCGTCATAGTCTTGTCAATCTACGAATCATAATGCTTGACTCTCCGTCATAGTGATGTCAATCTACGAATAATAATGCTTGACTCTTCGTCATAGTTATGTCAATCTACAACCCATCAATGCTTGACTCTCCGTCATAGTCATGTCAATCTACGAATCATAATGCTTGACTCTCCGTCATAGTTATGTCAATCTACGAATCATAATGTTTGACTCTCCGTCAGCGTCATGTCACTCTACAACCCATAAATGATTCACTCTCCGTCATAGTCATGTCAATCTACGAATCATAATGCTTGACTCTCCGTCATAGTAATGTCAATCTACGAATCATAAATGCTTGACTCTTCGTCATAGTCATGTCAATCTACGAATAATAATGCTTGACTCTCCGTCATAGTCATGTCAATCTACAACCCATCAATGCGTGACTCTCCGTCATAGTCATGTCAATCTACAACCCATAAATGCTTGACTCTCAGTGATAGTCATGTCAATCTACGAATCATAATACTTGACTCTCCGTCATAGTCATGTCAATCTACGAATCATAAATGCTTGACTCTCCGTCATAGTCATGTCAATCTACGAATCATAAATGCTTGACTCTCCGTCATAGTCATGTCAATCTACAACCCATAAATGCTTGACTCTCCGTCATAGTCGTGTCAATCTACGAATCATTAATGCTTGACTCTCCGTCATAGTCATGTCAATCTACGAATCATAAATGCTTGTCTCTCCGTCATAGTCATGTCAATATACGAATCATAAATGCTTGACTCTCCGTCATAGTCATGTCAATCTACGAATCATAAATGCTTGACTCTCCGTCATAGTCATGTCAATCTACGAATCATAAATGCTTGACTCTCCGTCATAGTCATGTCAATCTACGAATCATAAATGCTTGACTCTCCGTCATAGTCATGTCAATCTACGAATCATAAATGCTTGCCTCTCCGTCATAGTCATGTCAATCTACAACCCATCAATGCGTGACTCTCCGTCATAGTCATGTCAATCTACAACCCATAAATGCTTGACTCTCAGTGATAGTCATGTCAATCTACGAATCATAATACTTGACTCTCCGTCATAGTCATGTCAATCTACGAATCATAAATGCTTGACTCTCCGTCATAGTCATGTCAATCTACGATTCATAAATGCTTGACTCTCCGTCATAGTCATGTCAATCTACAACCCATAAATGCTTGACTCTCCGTCATAGTCGTGTCAATCTACGAATCATTAATGCTTGACTCTCCGTTATAGTCATGTCAATCTACGAATCATAAATGCTTGACTCTCCGTCATAGTCATGTCAATCTACGAATCATAAATGCTTGACTCTCCGTCATAGTCATGTCAATCTACGAATCATAATGCTTGACTCTCCGTCATAGTCATGTCAATCTACGAATCATAAATGCTTGACTCTCCGTCATAGTCATGTCAATCTACGAATCAAATGCTTGTCTCTCCGTCATAGTCATGTCAATCTACAACCCATAAATGCTTGACTCTCCGTCATAGTCGTGTCAATCTACAACCCATAAATGCTTGACTCTCCGTCATAGTCATGTCAATCTACAACCCATAAATGCTTGACTCTCCGTCATAGTCATGTCAATCTACAACCCATAAATGCTTGACTCTCCGTCATAGTCATGTCAATCTACAACCCATAAATGCTTGACTCTCCGTCATAGTCATGTCAATCTACAACCCATAAATGCTTGCCTCTCCGTCATAGTCATGTCAATCTACAACCCATAAATGCTTGACTCTCCGTCATAGTCATGTCAATCTACAACCCATAAATGCTTGCCTCTCCGTCATAGTCATGTCAATCTACAACCCATAAATGCTTGACTCTCCGTCATAGTCATGTCAATCTACAACCCATAAATGCTTGACTCTCCGTCATAGTCATGTCAATCTACAACCCATAAATGCTTGACTCTCCGTCATAGTCATGTCAATCTACAACCCATAAATGCTTGACTCTCCGTCATAGTCATGTCAATCTACAACCCATAAATGCTTGCCTCTCAGTCATAGTCATGTCAATCTACAAACCATAAATGCTTGACTCTCCGTCATAGTCATGTCAATCTACAACCCATAAATGCTTGACTCTCCGTCATAGTCATGTCAATCTACAACCCATAAATGCTTGACTCTCCGTCATAGTCATGTCAATCTACAACCCATAAATGCTTGACTCTCCGTCATAGTCATGTCAATCTACAACCCATAAATGCTTGACTCTCCGTCATAGTCATGTCAATCTACAACCCATAAATGCTTGACTCTCCGTCATAGTCATGTCAATCTACGAATCATAAATGCTTGACTCTCCGTCATAGTCATGTCAATCTACGAATCATAAATGCTTGACTCTCCGTCATAGTCATGTCAATCTACGAATCATAAATGCTTGACTCTCCGTCATAGTCATGTCAATCTACGAATCATAAATGCTTGACTCTCCGTCATAGTCATGTCAATCTACGAATCATAAATGCTTGACTCTCCGTCATAGTCATGTCAATCTACGAATCATAAATGCTTGACTCTCCGTCATAGTCATGTCAATCTACGAATCATAAATGCTTGACTCTCCGTCATAGTCATGTCAATCTACGAATCATAAATGCTTGACTCTCCGTCATAGTCATGTCAATCTACAACCCATAAATGCTTGACTCTCCGTCATAGTCATGTCAATCTACGAATCATAATGCTTGACTCTCCGTCATAGTCATGTCAATCTACGAATCATAAATGCTTGACTCTCCGTCATAGTCATGTCAATCTACGAATCATAAATGCTTGACTCTCCGTCATAGTCATGTCAATCTACAACCCATAAATGCTTGACTCTCCGTCATAGTCATGTCAATCTACAACCCATAAATGCTTGACTCTCCGTCATAGTCATGTCAATCTACAACCCATAAATGCTTGACTCTCCGTCATAGTCATGTCAATCTACAACCCATAAATGCTTGACTCTCCGTCATAGTCATGTCAATCTACAACCCATAAATGCTTGACTCTCCGTCATAGTCATGTCAATCTACAACCCATAAATGCTTGACTCTCCGTCATAGTCATGTCAATCTACAACCCATAAATGCTTGCCTCTCCGTCATAGTCATGTCAATCTACAACCCATAAATGCTTGACTCTCCGTCATAGTCATGTCAATCTACAACCCATAAATGCTTGACTCTCCGTCATAGTCATGTCAATCTACAACCCATAAATGCTTGACTCTCCGTCATAGTCATGTCAATCTACAACCCATAAATGCTTGACTCTCCGTCATAGTCATGTCAATCTACAACCCATAAATGCTTGACTCTCCGTCATAGTCATGTCAATCTACAACCCATAAATGCTTGACTCTCCGTCATAGTCATGTCAATCTACAACCCATAAATGCTTGACTCTCCGTCATAGTCATGTCAATCTACAACCCATAAATGCTTGACTCTCCGTCATAGTCATGTCAATCTACAACCCATAAATGCTTGACTCTCCGTCATAGTCATGTCAATCTACAACCCATAAATGCTTGACTCTCCGTCATAGTCATGTCAATCTACAACCCATAAATGCTTGACTCTCCGTCATAGTCATGTCAATCTACAACCCATAAATGCTTGACTCTCCGTCATAGTCATGTCAATCTACAACCCATAAATGCTTGACTCTCCGTCATAGTCATGTCAATCTACAACCCATAAATGCTTGACTCTCCGTCATAGTCATGTCAATCTACAACCCATAAATGCTTGACTCTCCGTCATAGTCATGTCAATCTACAACCCATAAATGCTTGACTCTCCGTCATAGTCATGTCAATCTACAACCCATAAATGCTTGACTCTCCGTCATAGTCATGTCAATCTACGAATCATAAATGCTTGACTCTCCGTCATAGTCATGTCAATCTACAACCCATAAATGCTTGACTCTCCGTCATAGTCATGTCAATCTACGAATCATAATGCTTGACTCTCCGTCATAGTCATGTCAATCTACGAATCATAAATGCTTGACTCTCCGTCATAGTCATGTCAATCTACGAATCATAAATGCTTGACTCTCCGTCATAGTCATGTCAATCTACGAATCATAAATGCTTGACTCTCCGTCATAGTCATGTCAATCTACGAATCATAAATGCTTGACTCTCCGTCATAGTCATGTCAATCTACGAATCATAAATGCTTGACTCTCCGTCATAGTCATGTCAATCTACGAATCATAAATGCTTGACTCTCCGTCATAGTCATGTCAATCTACGAATCATAAATGCTTGACTCTCCGTCATAGTCATGTCAATCTACGAATCATAAATGCTTGACTCTCCGTCATAGTCATGTCAATCTACGAATCATAAATGCTTGACTCTCCGTCATAGTCATGTCAATCTACGAATCATAAATGCTTGACTCTCCGTCATAGTCATGTCAATCTACGAATCATAAATGCTTGACTCTCCGTCATAGTCATGTCAATCTACGAATCATAAATGCTTGACTCTCCGTCATAGTCATGTCAATCTACGAATCATAAATGCTTGACTCTCCGTCATAGTCATGTCAATCTACGAATCATAAATGCTTGACTCTCCGTCATAGTCATGTCAATCTACAACCCATAAATGCTTGACTCTCCGTCATAGTCATGTCAATCTACGAATCATAATGCTTGACTCTCCGTCATAGTCATGTCAATCTACAACCCATAAATGCTTGACTCTCCGTCATAGTCATGTCAATCTACAACCCATAAATGCTTGACTCTCCGTCATAGTCATGTCAATCTACAACCCATAAATGCTTGACTCTCCGTCATAGTCATGTCAATCTACAACCCATAAATGCTTGACTCTCCGTCATAGTCATGTCAATCTACAACCCATAAATGCTTGACTCTCCGTCATAGTCATGTCAATCTACAACCCATAAATGCTTGACTCTCCGTCATAGTCATGTCAATCTACAACCCATAAATGCTTGACTCTCCGTCATAGTCATGTCAATCTACAACCCATAAATGCTTGACTCTCCGTCATAGTCATGTCAATCTACAACCCATAAATGCTTGACTCTCCGTCATAGTCATGTCAATCTACAACCCATAAATGCTTGACTCTCCGTCATAGTCATGTCAATCTACAACCCATAAATGCTTGACTCTCCGTCATAGTCATGTCAATCTACAACCCATAAATGCTTGACTCTCCGTCATAGTCATGTCAATCTACAACCCATAAATGCTTGACTCTCCGTCATAGTCATGTCAATCTACAACCCATAAATGCTTGACTCTCCGTCATAGTCATGTCAATCTACGAATCATAAATGCTTGACTCTCCGTCATAGTCATGTCAATCTACGAATCATAAATGCTTGACTCTCCGTCATAGTCATGTCAATCTACGAATCATAAATGCTTGACTCTCCGTCATAGTCATGTCAATCTACGAATCATAAATGCTTGACTCTCCGTCATAGTCATGTCAATCTACGAATCATAAATGCTTGACTCTCCGTCATAGTCATGTCAATCTACGAATCATAAATGCTTGACTCTCCGTCATAGTCATGTCAATCTACGAATCATAAATGCTTGACTCTCCGTCATAGTCATGTCAATCTACGAATCATAAATGCTTGACTCTCCGTCATAGTCATGTCAATCTACGAATCATAAATGCTTGACTCTCCGTCATAGTCATGTCAATCTACGAATCATAAATGCTTGACTCTCCGTCATAGTCATGTCAATCTACGAATCATAAATGCTTGACTCTCCGTCATAGTCATGTCAATCTACGAATCATAAATGCTTGACTCTCCGTCATAGTCATGTCAATCTACGAATCATAAATGCTTGACTCTCCGTCATAGTCATGTCAATCTACGAATCATAAATGCTTGACTCTCCGTCATAGTCATGTCAATCTACGAATCATAAATGCTTGACTCTCCGTCATAGTCATGTCAATCTACGAATCATAAATGCTTGACTCTCCGTCATAGTCATGTCAATCTACGAATCATAAATGCTTGACTCTCCGTCATAGTCAGGTCAATCTACGAATCATAAATGCGTGACTCTCCGTCATAGTCATGTCAATCTACGAATCATAAATGCGTGACTCTCCGTCATAGTCAGGTCAATCTACGAATCATAAATGCGTGACTCTCCGTCATAGTCATGTCAATCTACGAATCATAAATGCTTGACTCTCCGTCATAGTCAGGTCAATCTACGAATTAATATCTTTATTATTTACAACATAAGTATCATGTTTATTACACAAGTCTAGAACAATTATATGTCCATGAAATCACTGCTCGTTCATGTATGTATGTATGGGACATGAGCGAATCACTGCTCGTTCATGTATGTATGTATGGGACATGAGCGAATCACTGCTCGTTCATGTATGTATGGGACATGAGCGAATCACTGCTCGTTCATGTATGTATGTATGGGACATGAGCGAATCACTGCTCGTTCATGTATGTATGGGACATGAGCGAATCACTGCTCGTTCATGTATGTATGTATGGGACATGAGCGAATCACTGCTCGTTCATGTATGTATGGGACATGAGCGAATCACTGCTCGTTCATGTATGTATGTATGGGACATGAGCGAATCACTGCTCGTTCATGTATGTATGGGACATGAGCGAATCACTGCTCGTTCATGTATGTATGTATGGGACATGAGCGAATCACTGCTCGTTCATGTATGTATGGGACATGAGCGAATCACTGCTCGTTCATGTATGTATGTATGGGACATGAGCGAATCACTGCTCGTTCATGTATGTATGGGACATGAGCGAATAAAAGGTTGCTGACTTGACTTGTACTAGCTCTATATTCTTCTGCCATTTTAGCTTTGTTTGTTTTTGTTTTGGAGTGTTTATTCGCACCGACAACTTAGATCAGACATATATCTAGCTGTTATTGTTTTGGAATGTTTATTCGCACCGACAACTTAGATCAGACATATATCTAGCTGTTATTGTTTTGGAATGTTTATTCGCACCGACAGCTTAGATCAGATATATATCTAGCTGTTATTGTTTTGGAATGTGTATTCGCACCGACAGCTTAGATCACACATATATCTAGCTGTTATTGTTTTGGAATGTTTATTTGCACCGACAGCTTAGATCAGATATATATCTAGCTGTTATTGTTTTGGAATGTGTATTCGCACCGACAACTTAGTTCAGACATATATCTAGCTGTTATTGTTTTGGAGTGTGTATTCGCACCGACAGCTTAGATCAGATATATATCTAGCTGTTATTGTTTTGGAATGTTTATTCGCACCGACATCTTAGATCAGACATATATCTAGCTGTTATTGTTTTGGAATGTTTATTTGCACCGACAGCTTAGATCAGACATATATCTAGCTGTTATTGTTTTGGAATGTTTATTCGCACCGACAGCTTAGATCAGACATATATCTAGCTGTTATTGTTTTGGAATGTTTATTCGCACCGACAGCTTAGTTCAGACATATATCTAGCTGTTATTGTTTTGGAATGTTTATTTGCACCGACAGCTTAGATCAGACATATATCTAGCTGTTATTGTTTTGGAGTGTGTATTCGCACCGACAGCTTAGATCAGATATATATCTAGCTGTTATTGTTTTGGAGTGTTTATTCGCACCGACAGCTTAGATCACACATATATCTAGCTGTTATTGTTTTGGAGTATTTATTCGCGCCAACAGCTTAGATCACACATATATCTAGCTGTTATTGTTTTGGAGTATTTATTCGCGCCAACAGCTTAGATCAGACATATATCTAGCTGTTATTGTTTTGGAATGTTTATTTGCACCGACAGCTTAGATCAGACATATATCTAGCTGTTATTGTTTTGGAATGTTTATTTGCACCGACAGCTTAGATCAGATATATATCTAGCTGTTATTGTTTTGGAATGTTTATTTGCACCGACAGCTTAGATCACACATATATCTAGCTGTTATTGTTTTGGAATGTTTATTTGCACCGACAACTTAGATCACACATATATCTAGCTGTTATTGTTTTGGAGTGTTTATTCGCACCGACAGCTTAGATCACACATATATCTAGCTGTTGTTGCTGATGGAAGACCACGGAGCAATATTGCAGGCACAGGCGGTGAACCTGGTTGAACAGCCGACTACTGTGAGGGACATGTTTGTTTGATCTATATCTTATTGTATTCGTGCCATTATGCAAGTTTGTACATACGGTTTTGTGAATTATGTTTTATTTTAAATAAATTGAGAAGATATCTTACTCACTAGGGACAGACCCTGGCAGGATCGCTTCCCGTCCGATGATTCTCCTCGCCATGATACATACTACAACAACTACGGCCGCCACAACGACGTTATTCGAGACAAAGAGGACGTCTATGCACCGCCGCCAAGGCAATTCCAGCGTAACACCTACTACTAACACAGTCTGTAAGCAGAACAGAACAGAACTTTAATCAACTTTTGACTTATTTTAAAAAAGTTTAAGTTTAATGTTTAAACTGTATTTATTTAACAACGATTGCGAAGCAAGTTCTAATAACTTATATTAGTCACTCTCGTTGGCGCGGATGAAAACACTAATGTGGTCATTCGAGTGGGTGGAAACCTGAGTACCCGAAGAAAACTAACTTATCCGATCCGGCGACCACAATACCATCTCACATACTTCACGGTCTTAGGATCGAACCCTGATGTTTGTTTTTCATAGTAACATAAATGTTGAAAATACTTACTTCTTAGTGATCAACTTTTTATTAATTTTATAATAAAGATATGTCATTTAATGCAATAGACGGGTGCATCTTTATATTTAACAACTCAACTCAACAATTTCATGACGCGTACCTAGTGCACGCTGTGTGGTGTTTACGTTTATTTATCGTCGCTACTGGTTGTCCATATGAGCGACACCTCCTAAAGAGATTTTCGATGTCATTGTTGATCTTGATCCATATATCTATTATATCTTTATAAAACGCTAGAAATATATCGAGATCTGCGCTCTTTAAACTATCTATATTTGTGTAAAAGAATAAAAAGTTATCTCCCAATGTTTGGAAGAAATATCTCGGTATTATTTTCCAGTTGGCATTTTTATTACTTAATAAAGCTTTTATCCATTTTGATTTAACAGCTGTTATATAAGAATCTAGATCAATCACTTCAAGGCCACCGTCAAGTTTGCTTCCAATTAATGTAGTACATTTTATTTTTTCATTTTTATTATCCCATAAGAAATTGTATATGATTGTGTTTATAACCTTCTTGGACACAACTATCGAATGGATAGCATACGTAATCTTAGGTATGAAGTGTTTTAATTATTTGTATTTTCCCATAGAATGTTAGTTTTCTTTTTGTCCATTTATTGATTGTTGTTTTACTTTTCTCGATTTTTTCATTCCAGTTCAATTGGTTACATTCCGAACTATTAGTTCCAAAGTAGATGCCTAACGCTTTAATAGGGGTAGAATTCCATTTTATACCACCAACTTTACATGTCTTATTTTTTAGATTACCAATCCATAGTCCTGCGGTTTTATCTTTATTTAATTTAAGTCCAGAAAAGGTTCCGTATGTATCGCGTGAGTTAAGAAATAGCGTTGTGTCGTCGGCGAGTGTGTAATATCGTCTATTTTATTATTTATTCCAGAAATTTGGTTATTTGGTCGAAATCGAAGCGCCATAATTTCTGCCGCAATTATAAATAATAATGAGGAAATAGGACAACCCTGTCGAATGCCTCTACTAGGACAAATAACTTTCGACATCCATCCATTATTAATTATATATGTGAAACAATTGCTATATAAAACTTGTATCCATTGTATGAAGTTGTGTTTAAATCCGAAATAGTTTAAAGCATTGAATAAGAAAGACCACTCAATCGTATCAGAAGCTTTACGGAAATCAAGGAACAAGATTGCTCCGTCCAGGTCAAGTAATTCCGTATAGTCGATTATGTCTTGTATTTGCTCCGTCCAGGTCAAGTAATTCCGTATAGTCGATTGTGTCTTGTATTTGCCGTAGATTGTATCCAATAAATCTATTTTTTATATATCCTTGTTGGTCCATGTTTATTATTTTATGTATTACCTTTTGGAGACGATTAGCTAGAACTCGTGCAGCAATTTTATCAACGTTTAATAATGTAATCGGCCGCCAGTGTTCTAAGTTATTTGGATCTCCTTTTTTATATAGTAACGATAAAACACATGTTCTTTGTGAAACAGTGAGTTTTGAATTAGTGAATCCATAATTTAACGCATCTATTAATGGTTGACCTATAATACTCCAGCATTTGTTGCAGAATCGAGGCCAGGGCTATTGTTTGACTTCATAGATGTAACTACAAGTTCGCACTCGGATGCCGTTAATAAACCTTCACAAATATTTGATTCAATTTCATTTAACTTATTTTCTGATTGAGTGTTAGTAATGTAAGAGTTTATGTCATCTTCATTAATGTTATCTGCTTTGTAGAGTTTTGAGTTTTCTTCCAGTATTCTATCTACACTTGTAACGGTTTTCCCATTAATTGTTAATCTTTTTAATACTTTGCGTGTTTGTCTAGAATGTTCTAGAGCTAAAAAATATGTTGTGTTCTTTTCACCTTTTTCTATGAAGTCTATTCTTGACCTTTAGCTTTATAATTGTATAATTCATTTATTTCATTCTCTAGAGTTTGAATTGTATTTGCGTGTTCAATATTTTCATCGCTGTTTTCTATCAAATGTTTCAATTTATTTTCTAAAAAAGATAACCTGTTATTTCTCTCTTTGGCCTTTCTTTTAGTGTAGATGATTGCTTTATCCTTAATTTCAGATTTTAGCAGTTCCCATTTTGTTTCAGCTGAATAAGTTATATTGATGGAAAGAAAGCGTTTAATTTCATTTGACATATAGTTAACAAATAGTGCATCATTTAAATAAGTGTTATTGAATTCCCAATATCCGGGCCGGGCCCTCTCTTATTATGTTTTATTAGTTTGAGGGAGATTGCTTGGTGATCAGTGTATTTAATACATGCCAGTCTGATATCAGTACTGAATATATTAGGGACTATGTTATTTTCTACTAACCAATAATCTATTCTGCTTTTTTCAATTCCATTTTTTCGACGCCATGTAAATTGTGATTTAGTTGCACTTAATTCTCTGCATATATCATAATATACCTAATTTGTGACTATTAATTAGCTTTGGTAAAGATTTAACTGTTTTGTGTTTTGTACTCTTATTGTTGTCTGGCTGTCTATAGATTATATCTAAATTTCCTAATGTTTCATTATAGTCCCCTCCGATTACCTTGAATCCTGTGACGTGTTCATCTATGATTGCAATTATTTTATTAAAAAAGATATGTCTATTATTGAAGTCGTTGTTTGCATATATATTCATGAGACTATAAGATACTTCTTCAATATCAATATTTAATAAGATATACCGACCATTTGCATCCGCAATAATTGTCTTGATATCACAAATGTTATCGAATGATTTTAAAATGAAAATAGAACAACCTCTACTTACATTATAAAATAGAACAACCTCTACTTACATTATAAAATAGAACAACCTCTACTTACATTATAAAATAGAACAACCTCTACTTACATTATAAAATAGAACAACCTCTACTTACATTATAAAATAGAACAACCTTTACTTACATTATAAAATAGAACAACCTCTACTTACATTATAAAATAGAACAACCTTTACTTACATTATAAAATAGAACAACCTTTACTTACATTATAAAATAGAACAACCTCTACTTACATTATAAAATAGAACAACCTCTACTTACATTATAAAATAGAACAACCTTTACTTACATTATAAAATAGAACAACCTCTACTTACATTATAAAATAGAACAACCTCTACTTACATTATTTCCGTAAGAATTATATAGGGACCATTTGTCGAAGTCATTTATTAAACTTTTTGAAATATCCTCTGTGAAATGAGATTCTTGTGCAAAAAATATATCGACCTTCTGTTGTAGTAAATATTCATTAAGACGCATGCGTTTGCCTCTGTCACGAAGGCCCTGACAATTCAGGGATAAAACATGGAAATGCGTGGTCATTTGATATAAACCGCTAACAAAGTACAATATGTTTCAAATACGGAATTAGCGTGAGAAATACCCGTGCAAATTATATCATATATGGTCAACGCACTATAAGAATAAACAAAAACATAATCCGCTTTCGAGGATATACGATCATACAATGTACCGTTATTTTGCTTATTGGTCAATATATGTAGGTCAGTGATGAGCCCACAATTAACATACATGATTATTTCGATAAGTCTCAATTTTTAACAATAATTATGTAACAATTAAACATATTACTATATATATATACATGCTGTATATCGTATCATATAATTATATTTGTGATTCTTAAATATGTTAGCGTCTCGGACATATGTATCATATCACTAAGTAGTAAATATGTTGGCCACTAAATGTTATTCGATGATACGCTGTTGAGTAGCATAGAGAAGTACTATTCTGGAAGTCTACATTGTTTAACAATATGTAGAGAGTGCCCCTTGTATACATATCGTACACACCCCATACGCTCCATACCTAAGTAGTCCAGAAATACCTTATAACGTGTATTGTCATTACAGGTTGTATACATTACAGGTTGTATACATTACAGGTTGCATACATTACAGGTTGTATACATTACAGGTTGTATACTTACGCCTTTTATACATTGTGTCATACAATTATTTGTTATTAGTAGTAAAGCTATTTACGATATAGGTCAGTTATAAGTCTTCCTCGTGACATGATAAAGTTGATGTGCATACTAATACAATAGTGTTGTACTAAATGTGGAAGTCCTGATAGCGCAGTGGATGCACGTTCGCTTCAGGTGCGAAAGGTCCGGAGTTCGAACCCCACTGGAGCCGTTACGATTGTGCCCTTAGGCAAGGCATTTAAATTCCACGTTGCCTCTTCTCTCTCCCTCTCAGGAATAAGGTCTCGAGAGTGATTTATATAAGTTGAAATAACTTGTTTCGCAATCGAGCTAAAATAAATTTGTATAAACTAAATGAACACGCGGATTAACTGACATTTAGTGTGTCGCATTTAGCAACATTCTAACAAATACAATATCCTCGGATTCAACTAGCATATAAGCAGATTGCATACTTTCATGTACACTTTTTTAATACTTTGTTAGATATGTTCCTCTCCTTTCGGTGGAGATTTAGAGCCACTCGCAAATTCTGGTTCAAAGTCCATTCGGTCCAGTGTTATATGTATTGTGAGATGGCATTACTTCGCTGCGTCAGTATTGCGCAACTTCTTAATTGTGTCATGCATCACTTGCACCCGGTGTAGGTGGCGATCGTATGACTGACCTCCTTCGCCGTTTGTTTGGTGTATCTATTCCGCTATGATTGACGAAACTTTCAATGGATGCTTGCCCCACAAGTTGGTCTGATTTTCTCGGATTTCTCCGATTAGCACGTTTTGGCGATTTGATCTGAGGCACAGCATGGGGTTTGGTAGACCATTCTTTTTCAATTGGTTTATCATTGATATTGCCAGCTGTTACCTGAGGTCCTCGGGCGCCTTCCTTGTCGTTACTAGATTACTAATTACTAATATTTAATGTTATCCAACGATTGATTTATTTACTGTAAATTGTGGATAATACAGGTTTGTTACAAACAAAAAGTGGTGTATTATGAAAACACCTTCTATTAAGAATTGTGATAATCTATTTGAACTTAAAGCGCTACTACATCAATGTACAGAAGTATTTTCCTATTATATTGTAAAAACAAATCCAAATAGTTCCCTCAAATACTGAGTATTTCAACTAATAAACAAACGCGGTTTGTTGACATAACAAAACTAATGTAAACACCAATGTGTAATGCAACTAGTGTATCCTGAATAACACAACCTAGGTATCTACCCGAGGTAACTTGTATCAATCTGATATCGTATCAACCTAGGTATCTACACGAGGTAACTTGTATCAGTCTGATACCATATCAACCTAGGTATCTACACGAGGTAACTTGTATCAACCTAGGTATCTACACGAGGTAACTTGTATCAATCTGATATCGTATCAACCTAGGTATCTACACGAGGTAACTTGTATCAACCTAGGTATCTACCCGAGGTAACTTGTATCAATCTGATATCGTATCAACCTAGGTATCTACACGAGGTAACTTGTATCAATCTGATATCGTATCAACCTAGGTATCTACCCGAGGTAACTTGTATCAATCTGATATCGTATCAACCTAGGTATCTACCCGAGGTAACTTGTATCAGTCTGATACCATATCAACCTAGGTATCTACCCGAGGTAACTTGTATCAGTCTGATACCATATCAACCTAGGTATCTACACGAGGTAACTTGCATCAACCTAGGTCTCTACACGAGGTAACTTGTATCAACCTAGGTATCTACACGAGGTAACTTGTATCAACCTAGGTATCTACCCGAGGTAACTTGTATCAACCTAGGTATCTACCCGAGGTAACTTGTATCAACCTAGGTATCTACACGAGGTAACTTGTATCAACCTAGGTATCTACCCGAGGTAACTTGTATCAGTCTGATACCATATCAGCCTAGGTAGCTACCCGAGGTAACTTGTATCAGTCTGATACCATATCAGCCTAGGTAGCTACCCGAGGTAACTTGTATCAGTCTGAGACCATATCAACCTAGGTAGCTACCCGAGGTAACTTGTATCAGTCTGAGACCATATCAACCTAGGTATCTACCCGAGGTAACTTGTATCAGTCTGAGACCATATCAACCTAGGTATCTACCCGAGGTAACTTGTATCAGTCTGAGACCATATCAACCTAGGTAGCTACCCGAGGTATCTTGTATCAGTCTGATACCATATCAGCCTAGGTAGCTACCCGAGGTAACTTGTATCAGTCTGATACCATATCAGCCTAGGTAGCTACCCGAGGTATCTTGTATCAGTCTGATACCGTATCAGTCTAGGTATCTACCCGAGGTAGCTTGTATCAGCCTACATACGGATCTGTATTCCAGTGGTTAACACGTTGGACTGGTAATCCGGGGATCGCAGGTTCGATCACCCGTCTGACCCTAATAAAACTAAGTCTTTCAGATGGGACTTTAAACCGAGGTCTTATGTGCTTTACACCGTGCACGTAAATGAACCAGATGAAATTCTGGAATGGGTCTCTTAACTCTTTCTGTATCATGCAGTATCCTCCAAAATTTAAAATGACTAATCTCTTCAGGAGTCGTCGCTCATATGGGCCATAAACTTTTCAAACATAATTGTTGTGCAGCCTGCCTGTGAGTCGTTTCTACGTAGCGAACGTAAAGGTCATGCTGTTGTTTCGTTAATGAACCCTAACCGTTATTAACGTAGTGTTGGGGGGTTGTGGCGTTGGCGTAGTGGTCATATGTGTCATTGTTACGGGACTTCGATGCAGGTTCGAAATCAGGCGGTGCAGTTTCGAAGCTCGGTGATGAGGTTTCGAAATTTGGCGGAGCGGGTGTGAAACTCGGCGATACAGGTTCGAAATTCTGGGATGCGCGTTCGAAACTCTGGGATGCGTGTTCGAAACTCTGGGATGCGTGTTCGAAACTCTGGGATGCGTGTTCGAAACTCACCCCTTACAGATTGTAGTGGTATATCGGGAGACTTATATAGCGATGCGGTAGAGTGTTCTCCTCCAGATAATGGGGTTCAGGCAGTCGTGGGTTCGAACCCCGACTGGGGCATGGTTACTTTAATCGTGTCAGAGTGGGATTCGAACCCGTGCCTGGATAACCAGTGATTAGTATGCTCGCAGCATGTGTTCCCGACATGCATTTACACGCGAGGTATTCTGGGAAAGATGTGTAAATGTAGTGTAAACGTTGCCGAAGTTACTTATCTATGTGAACGTCTACACCAGAGATGTGTATATACTGACTGTGTAGACATAACATAGTAAGAATAACATACGTGCTCCAGAATAGACATACATGTGTCTCGTTTCCCATACGCCTTAATAGCAGACATGTTAACTACGCAAAATTGAAGGAAATTGTGAACTTTGAGATGAAAACAAATTTATTACAGAACAATATGTACATGTATTGATTCTAGAAATGTGTTTTCAGATATTCAACAAAGTCCTAACTTCAATAACAATGCTGCAATTATAGGTCACCTGTTAAACCATAACCCAGTCCTAACTTCAATAACAATGCTGCAATTATAGGTCACCTGTTAAACCATAACCCAGTCCTAACTTCAATAACAATGCTGCAATTATAGGTCACCTGTTAAACCATAACCCAGTCGTAACTTCAATAACAATGCTGCAATTATAGGTCACCTGTTAAACCACAACCCAGTCCGATCTTCAATAACAATGCTGCAATTATAGGTCACCTGTTAAACCACAACCCAGTCCTAACTTCAATAACAATGCTGCAATTATAGGTCACCTGTTAAACCATAACCCAGTCCTAACTTCAATAACATTGCTGCAATTATAGGTCACCTGTTAAACCATAACCCAGTCCTAACTTCAATAACAATGCTGCAATTAAAGGTCACCTGTTAAACCATAACCCAGTCCTAACTTCAATAACAATGCTGCAATTAAAGGTCACCTGTTAAACCACAAACCAGTCCTAACTTCAATGACAATGCTGCAATTAAAGGTCACCTTGTTAAACCAGGAGTTGGCTGCTTAGGAATTTTGTTGTGTGGATACTTTGCCAAAATGCCGATTTGTTAATATAGTCAGAGATCAATCAAATTTGCAATAAGAATTGTCACTTCTTGATAGAAGCAACATACTTACCAAGGTAGGAGGAGAATACCTGAAGATTATTTTAAGATCGAGATCCACTTCTAAAAATCAAAATGGCGGTTACAATTCAAGATGGCGTCCAAAATAGTCACCAATACAAAATAATTTTACGATTTAAATGCCCTATTTGATTCCGAATGGGAGAAAAATGATGGTAAGGCTACAATGATGAAACATTTTATAAGATTAATAATATTTAGTGACAGAAATAACATTACAGCATCTAAATGAGAGTTGAAATCCACGTGAAGTAAAGTTTTAGATGAGTTGTTGTCTGTAATCATATACTGTTCATGGAGAAGATTGTTAGTTATTTGAATCCACGCCAAATACCAGTGGTCACCTGATCAGTCCCTATATGCTATTGCTAAAGAGGTTCAATGGCCATGGATGGCCAAACAGAGAGTCGATGTTTGCTGGGTGCAGTTCTTCCTAGTAACGGATGGCCAAACAGAGAGTCGATGTTTGCGGGGTGCAGTTCTTCCTAGTAACGGATGGCCAAACAGAGAGTCGATGTTTGCGGGGTGCAGTTCTTCCTAGTAACGGATGGCCAAACAGAGAGTCGATGTTTGCTGGGTGCAGTTCTTCCTAGTAACGGATGGCCAAACCGAGAGTCGATGTTTGCTGGGTGCAGTTCTTCCTAGTAACGGATGGCCAAACCGAGAGTCGATGTTTGATGGGTGCAGTTCTTCCTAGTAACGGATGGCCAAACCGAGAGTCGATGTTTGCTGGGTGCAGTTCTTCCTAGTAACGGATGGCCAAACCGAGAGTCGATGTTTGATGGGTGCAGTTCTTCCTAGTAACGGATGGCCAAACCGAGAGTCGATGTTTGCGGGGTGCAGTTCTTCCTAGTCACGGATGGCCAAACCGAGAGTCGATGTTTGCTGGATTTTATATAGAGTTGGCAGCACTGAAAACAATATGTGACTTGCTTCAAGACAGCGGGTGGGTGCAGTTCTTCCTAGTCGTGTCTTAGTTAACGTATATAGCACGCGCCCAGGTTGGCTCATCAAGTCAGAGCATGCTCCCTTTTCATTCTGATGAATAAGCAGAATAGTACATACATCGACCAATGCCTCAGAAGGTCCATCGATGTTGATCGAATGTTGGTGTAACAGAAACAGGACGAGAGTCCACAATTTTATATGTTATCATCGATATTAGTTTAAACTTTATTTATTTTACAACGATTACGAAGCAAGTTTTAACAGCTTATATTAATCACTCTCGTTAGTGCGGATGAAAGCGTAAATGTGGTCATTCGTGTTGGCGAAACCGGAGTCCCGGAGAAAACCCACCTGTCCGATCTGGCGACCATCGTACCATCGCACATACTTCCCGGTCCGAGGATCGAACCCGGGTTGCATTGGTGAGAAGCGCGCTCGTTAACAACTGCGCTCATCGGACAGCTTGATATTGAAGTTTGAGCAGATAATACTCATATTCATTAGATGTGTGAGGGGAAGGAATGTGCATGTGTTTATATACATATACAGGTACATATCCGGGACATGTGTTTATATACATATACAGGTACATATCCGGGACATGTGTTTATATACATATACAGGTACATATCCGGGACATGTGTTTATATACATATACAGGTACATATCCGGGACATGTGTTTATATACATATACAGGTACATATACGGGACATGTGTTTATATACATATACAGGTACATATCCGGGACATGTGTTTATATACATATACAGGTACATATCCGGGACATGTGTTTATATACATATACAGGTACATATCCGGGACATGTGTTTATATACATATACAGGTACATATCCGGGACATGTGTTTATATACATATACAGGTACATATCCGGGACATGTGTTTATATACATATACAGGTACATATCAGGGACGTGTGTTTATATACATATACAGGTACATACCAGGGACATGTGTTTATATACATATACAGGTACATATTAGGGACGTGTGTTTATATACATATACAGGTACATATCAGGGACGTGTGTTTATATACATATACAGGTACATATCAGGGACGTGTGTTTATATACAGATACATACCAAGGACATGTGTTTATATACATATACAGGTACATATCCGGGACATGTGTTTATATACATATACAGGTACATATCAGGGACATGTGTTTATATACATATACAGGTACATATCAGGGACATGTGTTTATATACAGGTACATACCAGGGACATGTGTTTATATACATATACAGGTACATATCCGGGACATGTGTTTATATACATATACAGGTACATACCAGGGACATGTGTTTATATACATATACATGTACATATCCGGGACGTGTGTTCATATACATATACAGGTACATACCAGGGACATGTGTTTATATACATATACAGGTACATACCAGGGACATGTGTTTATATACATATACAGGTACATATCCGGGACATGTGTTTATATACAGGTACATATCAGGGACATGTGTTTATATACACATACAGGTACATATCAGGGACATGTGTTTATATACAGGTACATATCAGGGACATGTGTTTATATACATATACAGGTACATATCAGGGACATGTGTTTATATACAGGTACATATCAGGGACATGTGTTTATATACAGGTTCATATCAGGGTCATGTGTTTATATACAGGTACATATCAGGGACATGTGTTTATACACAGTTTCATATCAGGGTCATGTGTTTATATACAGGTACATATCAGGGACATGTGTTTATATACATATACAGGTACAGGTACATATCAGGGACGTGTGTTTATATACAGGTTCATATCAGGGACATGTGTTTATATACAGGTACAGGTTCATATCAGGGACATGTGTTTATATACATATACAGGTACATATCCGGGACATGTGTTTATATACATATACAGGTACATATCAGGGACATGTGTTTATATACAGGTTCATATCAGGGACATGTGTTTATATACAGGTACCTATCAGGGACATGTGTTTATATACAGGTACATATCAGGGACATGTGTTTATATACAGGTGCATATCAGGGACATGTGTTTATATACAGGTACATATCAGGGACATGTGTTTATATACAGGTACATATCAGGGACATGTGTTTATATACAGGTACATATCAGGGACATGTGTTTATATACAGGTACATATCGGGACATGTTTTATATACAGTACATATCAGGGACATGTGTTTATATACAGGTACATATCAGGGACATGTGTTTATATACAGGTACATATCAGGGACATGTGTTTATATACAGGTACATATCAGGGACATGTGTTTATATACAGGTACATATCAGGGACATGTGTTTATATACAGGTACATATCAGGGACATGTGTTTATATACAGGTACATATCAGGGACATGTGTTTATATACAGGTACATATCAGGGACATGTGTTTATATACAGGTACATATCAGGGACATGTGTTTATATACAGGTACATATCAGGGACATGTGTTTATATACAGGTACATATCAGGGACATGTGTTTATATACAGGTACATATCAGGGACGTTTGTTTATATACATATACAGGTACATACCAGGGACATGTGTTTATATACATATACAGGTACATATCCGGGACATGTGTTTATATACATATACAGGTACATATCCGGGACATGTGTTTATATACATATACAGGTA
This sequence comes from Archivesica marissinica, assembly GCA_014843695.1. Classification (NCBI taxonomy): domain Eukaryota; kingdom Metazoa; phylum Mollusca; class Bivalvia; order Venerida; family Vesicomyidae; genus Archivesica; species Archivesica marissinica. Next base: position 10,524,929 of record CM026393.1, read on the forward strand.
CATATCAGGGACATGTGTTTATATTCAGGTTCATAGCAGGGACATGTGTTTATATACATATACAGGTTCATATCAGGGACATGTGTTTATATACATATACAGGTACATATCAGGGATATGTGTTTATATACATATACAGGTACATATCAGGGATATGTGTTTATATACATATACAGGTACATATCAGGGATATGTGTTTATATACATATACAGGTACATATCAGGGACGTGTGTTTATATACATGTACATATCAGGGACGTGTGTTTATATACAGGTACATATCAGGGATATGTGTTTATATACAGGTACATATCAGGGACATGTGTTTATATACATATACAGGTACATATCAGGGACATGTGTTTATATACAGGTACATATCCGGGACATGTGTTTATATACATATACAGGTACATATCCGGGACATGTGTTTATATACATATACAGGTACATATCAGGGACATGTGTTTATATTCAGGTTCATATCAGGGACATGTGTTTATATACATATACAGGTACATATCAGGGACATGTGTTTATATTCAGGTTCATATCAGGGACATGTGTTTATATACAGGTACATATCAGGGTCATGTATTTATATACATATACAGGTACATATCAGGGACGTGTGTTTATATTCAGGTTCATATCAGGGACATGTGTTTATATACATATACAGGTACATATCAGGGACGTGTGTTTATATACAGGTACATATCAGGGGTATGTGTTTATATACATATACAGGTACATATCCGGGACATGTGTTTATATACATATACAGGTACATATCAGGGACATGTGTTTATATACACGTACATATCAGGGACGTGTGTTTATATACAGGTACATATCAGGGACGTGTGTTTATATACAGGTACATATCAGGGACGTGTGTTTATATACATATACAGGTACATATCAGGGACGTGTGTTTATATACAGGTACATATCAGGGACGTGTGTTTATATACAGTTTCATATCAGGGACGTGTGTTTATATACATATACAGGTACATATCAGGGACATGTGTTTATATACAGGTACATATCAGGGACATGTGTTTATATACAGGTTCTTATCAGGGACATGTGTTTATATACAGGTTCATATCAGGGACATGTGTTTATATACATATACAGGTACATATCAGGGACATGTGTTTATATACATATACAGGTTCATATCCGGGACATGTGTTTATATACATATACAGGTACATATCAGGGACGTGTGTTTATATACAGGTACATATCAGGGATATGTGTTTATATACATATACAGGTACATATCAGGGACGTGTGTTTATATACAGGTACATATCAGGGACATGTGTTTATATACATATACAGGTACATATCAGGGACATGTGTTTATATACAGGTACATATCAGGGACATGTGTTTATATACAGGTTCATATCAGGGACATGTGTTTATATACATATACAGGTACATATCAGGGACATGTGTTTATATACAGATACAGGTACATATCAGGGACATGTGTTTATATACAGGTACATATCAGGGACATGTGTTTATATACATATACAGGTACATATCAGGGACATGTGTTTATATACAGGTACATATCAGGGACATGTGTTTATATACAGGTTCATATCAGGGACATGTGTTTATATACATATACAGGTACATATCAGGGACATGTGTTTATATACAGATACAGGTACATATCAGGGACATGTGTTTATATACAGGTACATATCAGGGACATGTGTTTATATACATATACAGGTACATATCAGGGACATGTGTTTATATACAGGTACATATCAGGGACATGTGTTTATATACATATACAGGTTCATATAAGGGACATGTGTTTATATACATATACAGGTACATATCAGGGACATGTGTTTATATACAGGTACATATCAGGGACATGTGTTTATATACATATACAGGTACATATCAGGGACATGTGTTTATATACAGGTACATATCAGGGACATGTGTTTATATACAGGTACATATCAGGGACATGTGTTTATATACAGGTACATATCAGGGACGTGTGTTTATATACAGGTACATATCAGGGACGTGTGTTTATATACATATACAGGTTACATATCAGGGACGTGTGTTTATATACAGGTTCATATCAGGGACATGTGTTTATATACAGGTACAGGTTCATATCAGGGACATGTGTTTATATACATATACAGGTACATATCCGGGACGTGTGTTTATATACATATACAGGTACATATCAGGGACATGTGTTTATATACATATACAGGTACATATCAGGGACATGTGTTTATATACATATACAGGTACATATCAGGGACATGTGTTTATATACATATACAGGTACATATCAGGGACATGTGTTTATATACATATACAGGTACATATCAGGGACATGTGTTTATATACATATACAGGTACATATCAGGGACATGTGTTTATATACATATACAGGTACATATCAGGGACATGTGTTTATATACATATATAGGTACATATCAGTGTCATGTTTTTATATACATATACAGGTACATATCAGGGACATGTGTTTATATACAGGTACATATCAGGGACATGTGTTTATATACAGGTACATATCAGGGACATGTGTTTATATACAGGTTCATATCAGGGTCATGTGTTTATATACATATACAGGTACATATCAGGGACATGTGTTTATATACATATACAGGTACATATCCGGGACATGTGTTTATATACATATACAGGTACATATCAGGGACATGTGTTTATATACATATACAGATTTATACCAGGGACATGACACAAGAACTAGCTTACCAGAAAGTACAAGTGACTTTACAAAAATGCTTATTTTGTGATCCGCGAATCAAGTCGTCACTCTTCGGCCATACCACTCGACCAAGCTCATGAAATAAATATACATTACTGAAGGATGATGCTGGAGCAATTGGACTGACAGAAAGTCCCACACAACTTCTACGCTGGTGATGGTTGGTCCTGAGAGGTTGTTCGAGTGATCCAAGTTGAAGATTCTCAAGAGAACAGTAAGAGCAAGAGGAACATAGCCAGAACACACATAGAATACTTTAAACATCAGGTTAATAAACTTTATTTGCTTTAAAAACATTGTGCTAAGCAAACATTTAACAACAAAATTATAATGTGTATGTGTGGCCATCCATGTGAGAGGATATCGGAGGTAAGATCATACTTTAACGTAAAGCTATAGCATCCTCCAGTGTCCTTAATAATAACACAGAACTATGGCCGCATATCGCAAGTCATGCTCTTCGGGTCAATGAGTTTCATTAAAGTTACAAACATATTTCATCTCAAAGTTCAATGTGTTTCGCTTAACGCTCCTAGGCTATGACACTATTTGAACACCTTGATATTTCTGTGTGCTATCATTCATATTCAGACACGGACGTGAGGTTAACATGAGACGTGTTTGCTTTCTTGGTTTAATTCTTACGTTGATACAAAGAGTAGCATCTGATACAGGTAACAACATTTCATGATTTGCATAGTGTAGAACATGTCTGGCTAAATACCAAATATGTGTTGTACATGTAGTAGATTTAGAGATAGTATTGTAACAAACCAGCTTAGTTTATACAACATTATTTTAGCTCAATTGCGAAACAAGATTCTACAACTTATATTAATCACTGTGGAGACCGCATTCCTGGTGGAAACCATCGCCACGAGGGAGAGAGAAGAGGAAATGTGAAATGTAATTGCCTTGTCTAAGAGCACAATCGTAACGGCTACAGCTGGTCTCGAACTCCGGACCTTTCACGCCTAAAGCGAACGCGCTACCCCTGGTATATCACGACTTCCACAATCCAGCTTAATGGAAACCCCGGGCGTCCAAAACAGGCAGTGCATCAGGGATAGATACAATATATACTCCGGGCGTCCAAAACCCCGGGTGTCCAAATCCCCGGGCGTCCAAAACCCCGGGCGTCCAAAACCCCGGACGTCCAAAACCCCGGGCGTCCAAATACCCGGTCGTCCAAATCCCCGGGCGTCCAAATCCCCGGGCGTCCAAAACCCCGGGCGTCCAAAACCCCGGGCGTCCAAATCCCCGGGCGTCCAAAATCCCGGGCGTCCAAATCCCCGGGCGTCCAAAACCCCGGGCGTCCAAATCCCCGGGCGTCCAAAACCCCGGGCGTCCAAAACCCCGGGCGTCCAAAACCAAACCCCGGGCGTCCAAAATAGGCAGTGCATCATTGATAGATACAATATGTGCCCATTCTGGGCAATGTTTCATGGATGTAGACCCCGGGTGCCCACTCCGGGAAATGTTTCATGGATGTAGACCCCGGGTGCCCACTCCGGGCAATGTTGCATGGATGTAGACCCCGGGTGCCCACTCCGGGCAATGTTTCATGGATGTAGACCCCGGGTGCCCACTCCGGGCAATGTTTCATGGATGTAGACCCCGGGTGCCCACTCCGGGCAATGTTTCATGGATGTAGACCCCGGGTGCCCACTCCGGGCAATGTTTCATGGATGTAGACCCGGTGCCCACTCCGGGCAATGTTTCATGGATGTAGACCCGGGTGCCCACTCCGGGCAATGTTTCATGGATGTAGATCCCGGGTGCCCACTCCGGGCAATGTTTCATGGATGTAGACCCCGGGTGCCCACTCCGGGCAATGTTTCATGGATGTAGACCCCGGGTGCCCACTCCGAGCAATGTTTCATGGATGTAGACCCCGGGTGCCCACTCCGAGCAATGTTTCATGGATGTAGACCCCGGGTGCCCACTCCGGGCAATGTTTCATGGATGTATACCCCGGGTGCCCACTCCGGGCAATGTTTCATGGATGTAGACCCCGGGTGCCCACTCCGGGCAATGTTTCATGGATGTATACCCCGGGTGCCCACTCCGGGCAATGTTTCATGGATGTAGACCCCGGGTGCCCACTCCGGGCAATGTTTCATGGATGTAGACCCCGGGTGCCCACTCCGTGTAATGTTTCATGGATGTAGACCCGGGTGCCCACTCCGTGTAATGTTTCATGGATGTACCCCCGTGCCCACTCCGGGCAATGTTTCATGGATGTAGACCCCGGGTGCCCACTCCGGGCAATGTTTCATGGATGTAGACCCCGGGTGCCCACTCCGGGCAATGTTTCATGGATGTAGACCCGGGTGCCCACTCCGGGCAATGTTTCATGGATGTAGACCCGGGTGCCCACTCCGGGCAATGTTTCATGGATGTAGACCCCGGGTGCCCACTCCGGCAATGTTTCATGGATGTAGACCCCGGGTGCCCACTCCGGCAATGTTTCATGGATGTATACCCCGGGTGCCCACTCCGGGCAATGTTTCATGGATGTAGACCCCGGGTGCCCACTCCGAGCAATGTTTCATGGATGTATACCCCGGGTGCCCACTCCGGGCAATGTTTCATGGATGTAGACCCCGGGTGCCCACTCCGTGCAATGTTTCATGGATGTAGACCCCGGGTGCCCACTCCGGGCAATGTTTCATGGATGTATACCCCGGGTGCCCACTCCGGGCAATGTTTCATGGATGTAGACCCCGGGTGCCCACTCCGGGCAATGTTTCATGGATGTAGACCCGGGTGCCCACTCCGGGCAATGTTTCATGGATGTAGACCCCGGGTGCCCACTCCGGGCAATGTTTCATGGATGTAGACCCCGGGTGCCCACTCCGGGCAATGTTTCATGGATGTAGACCCCGGGTGCCCACTCCGGGCAATGTTTCATGGATGTAGACCCCGGGTGCCCACTCCGAGCAATGTTTCATGGATGTAGACCCGGGTGCCCACTCCGGGCATTGTTCATGTACGTAGACCCCGGGTGCCCATTCGGCTTGTGTCATGGACGTAGACCCCGGGTGCCCACTCCGAGCATTGTTCATGGAATACCCGGGTCCCTCCGGCATTGATGTATGGACGTAGACCCCGGGTGCCAACTGCGGGTATTGTTGCATGGATGTATCTCGGGATGTTCATGGATGTAACCCCGGGTGCCCACTCCGGGCATTGTTTCATGGATATACCCCGGGTGCCTCTCCGGCATGATTATGGAGAGACCCCGGGTGCCCACTGCGGGTATTGTTTCATGGATGTAGACCCCGGGTGCCCACTCCGGGCAATGTTTCATGGATGTATACCCCGGGTGCCCACTCCGGGCAATGTTTCATGGATGTATACCCCGGGTGCCCACTCCGGGCAATGTTTCATGGATGTATACCCCGGGTGCCCACTCCGGCAATGTTTCAGGGATGTATACAGGGTGCCCACTCCGTGTAATGTTTCATGGATGTATACCCAGGGTGCCCACTCCGTGTAATGTTGCATGGATGTATCCCGGGTGCCCACTCCGAGCAATGTTTCAGGGATGTATACCCAGGTGCCCACTCCGTGTAATGTTTCATGGATGTAGACCCGGGTGCCCACTCCGGCAATGTTTCATGGATGTAGACCCCGGGTGCCCACTCCGGGCAATGTTTCATGGATGTAGACCCCGGGTGCCCACTCCGGGCAATGTTTCATGGATGTAGACCCCGGGTGCCCACTCCGGGCAATGTTTCATGGATGTAGATCCCGGGTGCCCACTCCGTGTAATGTTTCATGGATGTAGACCCCGGGTGCCCACTCCGGGCAATGTTTCATGGATGTAGACCCCGGGTGCCCACTCCGGGCAATGTTTCATGGATGTAGACCCCGGGTGCCCACTCCGGGCAATGTTTCATGGATGTAGACCCCGGGTGCCCACTCCGGGCAATGTTTCATGGATGTAGACCCCGGGTGCCCACTCCGGGCAATGTTTCATGGATGTAGACCCCGGGTGCCCACTCCGGGCAATGTTTCATGGATGTATACCCCGGGTGCCCACTCCGGGCAATGTTTCATGGATGTAGACCCCGGGTGCCCACTCCGGGCAATGTTTCAGGGATGTATACCCAGGGTGCCCACTCCGTGTAATGTTTCATGGATGTATACCCAGGGTGCCCACTCCGTGTAATGTTGCATGGATGTATACCCCGGGTGCCCACTCCGAGCAATATTTCAGGGATGTATACACAGGGTGCCCACTCCGTGTAATGTTTCATGGATGTAGACCCCGGGTGCCCACTCCGAGCAATGTTTCATGGATGTAGACCCCGGGTGCCCACTCCGGGCAATGTTTCATGGATGTAGACCCCGGGTGCCCACTCCGAGCAATGTTTCATGGATGTAGATCCCGGGTGCCCACTCCGTGTAATGTTTCATGGATGTAGATCCCGGGTGCCCACTCCGTGTAATGTTGCATGGATTAACCCGGTGCCCACTCGGCAATGTTTCATGGATGTAACCCGGGTGCCCACTCCGTGTAATGTTTCATGGATGTAGACCCCGGGTGCCCACTCCGGGCAATGTTTCATGGATGTATACCCCGGGTGCCCACTCCGGGCAAGTTTCATGGATGTAGATCCCGGGTGCCCACTCCGGGCAATGTTTCATGGATGTAGACCCCGGGTGCCCACTCCGGGCAATGTTTCATGGATGTAGACCCCGGGTGCCCACTCGGCAATGTTTCATGGATGTAGATCCCGGTGCCCACTCCGTGTAATGTTTCATGGATGTAGACCCCGGGTGCCCACTCCGGGCAATGTTTCATGGATGTAGACCCCGGGTGCCCACTCCGGGCAATGTTTCATGGATGTAGACCCGGGTGCCCACTCCGGGAATGTTTCATGGATGTAGACCCCGGGTGCCCACTCCGGGCAATGTTTCATGGATGTAGACCCCGGGTGCCCACTCCGGGCAATGTTTCATGGATGTAGACCCCGGGTGCCCACTCCGGGCAATGTTTCATGGATGTAGACCCGGGTGCCCACTCCGGGCAATGTTTCATGGATGTAGACCCCGGGTGCCCACTCCGGGCAATGTTTCATGGATGTAGACCCCGGGTGCCCACTCCGGGCAATGTTTCATGGATGTATACCCAGGGTGCCCACTCCGGGCATGTTTCATGGATGTAGACCCCGGGTGCCCACTCCGGGCAATGTTTCATGGATGTAGACCCCGGGTGCCCACTCCGGGCAATGTTTCATGGATGTATACCCCGGGTGCCCACTCCGTGTAATGTTTCATGGATGTATACCCCGGGTGCCCACTCCGAGCAATGTTTCATGGATGTAGACCCCGGGTGCCCACTCCGGGCAATGTTTCATGGATGTATACCCCGGGTGCCCACTCCGGGCAATGTTTCATGGATGTAGACCCCGGGTGCCCACTCCGGGCAATGTTTCATGGATGTAGACCCCGGGTGCCCACTCCGGGCAATGTTTCATGGATGTAGACCCCGGGTGCCCACTCCGGGCAATGTTTCATGGATGTAGACCCGGTGCCCATCGGCAATGTTTCATGATGACCCGGGTGCCCACTCCGGCAATGTTTCATGGATGTAGACCCCGGTGCCCACTCCGGGCAATGTTTCATGGATGTAGACCCCGGGTGCCCACTCCGGGCAATGTTTCATGGATGTACCCCGGGTGCCCACTCCGGGCATGTTTCATGGATGTAGACCCCGGGTGCCCACTCCGGGCAATGTTTCATGGATGTAGACCCCGGGTGCCCACTCCGGGCAATGTTTCATGGATGTAGACCCCGGGTGCCCACTCCGGGCAATGTTTCATGGATGTAGACCCCGGGTGCCCACTCCGGGCAATGTTTCATGGATGTAGACCCCGGGTGCCCACTCCGGGCAATGTTTCATGGATGTAGACCCGGGTGCCCACTCCGGGCAATGTTTCATGGATGTAGACCCAGGGTGCCCACTCCGGGCAATGTTTCATGGATGTAGATCCCGGGTGCCCACTCCGAGCAATGTTTCATGGATGTAGACCCAGGGTGCCCACTCCGAGCAATGTTTCATGGATGTAGACCCCGGGTGCCCACTCCGGGCAATGTTTCATGGATGTAGACCCCGGGTGCCCACTCCGGGCAATGTTTCATGGATGTAGACCCCGGGTGCCCACTCCGGGCAATGTTTCATGGATGTAGACCCCGGGTGCCCACTCCGGGCAATGTTTCATGGATGTAGACCCCGGGTGCCCACTCCGAGCAATGTTTCATGGATGTAGACCCCGGGTGCCCACTCCGGGCAATGTTTCATGGATGTAGACCCCGGGTGCCCACTCCGGGCAATGTTTCATGGATGTAGACCCCGGGTGCCCACTCCGAGCATGTTTCATGGATGTAGACCCCGGGTGCCCACTCCGAGCATTGTTTCATGGACATATACCCCGGGTGCCCACTCCTGGCATTGATGTATGGATGTAGACCCCGGGTGCCCACTCCGGGTATTGTTTCATGGATGTATACCCCGGGTGCCCACTCCGGGCATTGTTTCATGGACGTATACCCCGGGTGCTCTCTCCTGGCATTGATTCATGGATGTAGACCCCGGGTGCCCACTCCGGGTAATGTTTCATGGATGTAGACCCCGGGTGCCCACTCCGGGCAATGTTTCATGGATGTAGACCCCGGGTGCCCACTCCGAGCAATGTTTCATGGATGTAGACGCCGGGTGCCCACTCCGAGCAATGTTTCATGGATGTAGACCCCGGGTGCCCACTCCGAGCAATGTTTCATGGATGTAGATCCCGGGTGCCCACTCCGTGTAATATGTCATGGATATATACCCCGGGTGCCCACTCCGGACAATGTTTCATGGATGTATACCCAGGGTGCCCACTCCGGGCAATGTTTCATGGATGTAGACCTCGGGTGCCCACTCCGGGCAATGTTTCATGGATGTAGATCCCGGGTGCCCACTCCGAGCAATGTTTCATGGATGTAGACCCCGGGTGCCCACTCCGGGCAATGTTTCATGGATGTAGACCCCGGGTGCCCACTCCGGGCAATGTTTCATGGATGTAGACCCCGGGTGCCCACTCCGGGCAATGTTTCATGGATGTAGACCCCGGGTGCCCACTCCGGGCAATGTTTCATGGATGTAGACCCCGGGTGCCCACTCCGGGCAATGTTTCATGGATGTAGACCCCGGGTGCCCACTCCGAGCAATGTTTCATGGATGTAGA
>CM026393.1:10535997-10555360 GCA_014843695.1 Archivesica marissinica
AACCTAGCGACTCTATACAGTGCAGTAATGTAACCTAGCGACTCTATACAGTGCAGTAATGTAACCTAGCGACTCTATACAGTGCAGTAATGTAACCTAGCGACTCTATACAGTGCAGTAATGTAACCTAGCCACTCTATACAGTGCAGTAATGTAACCTAGCCACTCTATACAGTGCAGTAATGTAACCTAGCGACTCTATACAGTGCAGTAATGTAACCTAGCGACTCTATACAGTGCAGTAATGTAACCTAGCACTTATACGTGAGTAATGTAACTAGCGACTCTATACAGTGCAGTAATGTAACCTAGCGACTCTATACAGTGCAGTAATGTAACCTAGCCACTCTATACAGTGCAGTAATGTAACCTAGCGACTCTATACAGTGCAGTAATGTAACCTAGCGACTCTATACAGTGCAGTAATGTAACCTAGCGACTCTATACCGTGCAGTAATGTAACCTAGCCACTCTATACAGTGCAGTAATGTAACCTAGCGACTCTATACAGTGCAGTAATGTAACCTAGCCACTCTATACAGTGCAGTAATGTAACCTAGCGACTCTATACAGTGCAGTAATGTAACCTAGCCACTCTATACAGTGCAGTAATGTAACCTAGCCACTCTATACCGTGCAGTAATGTAACCTAGCCACTCTATACAGTGCAGTAATGTAACCTAGCCACTCTATACAGTGCAGTAATGTAACCTAGCCACTCTATACAGTGCAGTAATGTAACCTAGCCACTCTATACAGTGCAGTAATGTAACCTAGCGACTCTATACAGTGCAGTAATGTAACCTAGCCACTATATACAGTGAAGTAATGTAACCTAGCGACTCTATACAGTGCAGTAATGTAACCTAGCGACTCTATACAGTGCAGTAATGTAACCTAGCCACTCTATACAGTGCAGTAATGTAACCTAGCGACTCTATACAGTGCAGTAATGTAACCTAGCCACTCTATACAGTGCAGTAATGTAACCTAGCCACTCTATACAGTGCAGTAATGTAACCTAGCGACTCTATACAGTGCAGTAATGTAACCTAGCCACTCTATACAGTGCAGTAATGTAACCTAGCCACTCTATACAGTGCAGTAATGTAACCTAGCGACTCTATACAGTGCAGTAATGTAACTTAGCGACTCTATACAGTGCAGTAATGTAACCTAGCGACTCTATACAGTGCAGTAATGTAACCTAGCGCTCTATACGTGCGATGTAACTAGCGACTCTATAGTGCAGTATGTACTTAGCGACTTATACGTGCAGTAATGTAACCTAGGACTTATACGTGCAGTAATGTAACCTAGGACTCTACAGTGAGTAATGTAACCTAGCGACTCTATACAGTGCAGTAATGTAACCTAGCCACTCTATACAGTGCAGTAATGTAACCTAGCGACCCTATACAGTGCAGTAATGTAACCTAGCGACCCTATACAGTGCAGTAATGTAACCTAGCGACTCTATACAGTGCAGTAATGTAACCTAGCGACTCTATACAGTGCAGTAATGTAACCTAGCGACTCTATACAGTGCAGTAATGTAACCTAGCGACCCTATACAGTGCAGTAATGTAACCTAGCGACTCTATACAGTGCAGTAATGTAACCTAGCGACTCTATACAGTGCAGTAATGTAACCTAGCGACTCTATACAGTGCAGTAATGTAACCTAGCGACTCTATACAGTGCAGTAATGTAACCTAGCGACTCTATACAGTGCAGTAATGTAACCTAGCGACTCTATACAGTGCAGTAATGTAACCTAGCGACTCTATACAGTGCAGTAATGTAACCTAGCGACTCTATACAGTGCAGTAATGTAACCTAGCGACTCTATACAGTGCAGTAATGTAACTTAGCGACTATATCAGTGCAGTAATGTAACTTAGCGACTCTATACAGTGCAGTAATGTAACCTAGCGACTCTATACAGTGTAGTAATGTAACCTAGCGATTCTATACAGTGCAGTAATGTAACCTAGCGACTCTATACAGTGCAGTAATGTAACTTAGCGACTCTATACAGTGCAGTAATGTAACTTAGCGACTCTATACAGTGCAGTAATGTAACTTAGCGACTCTATACAGTGCAGTAATGTAACTTAGCGACTCTATACAGTGCAGTAATGTAACTTAGCGACTATATACAGTGCAGTAATGTAACTTAGCGACTCTATACAGTGCAGTAATGTAACCTAGCGACTCTATACAGTGCAGTAATGTAACTTAGCGACTCTATACAGTGCAGTAATGTAACTTAGCGACTCTATACAGTGAAGTAATGTAACTTGGAGGATGGAATCTACCAGCAATGAATGCTGTTCAAGTGTATAACCATTACATTTGCTAGAAGCTAGGCATCTTCAAATGGTTAAAGATAAGATCAATGTTAGATAAGCTCAATGTTAGATAAGCTCAATGTTAGATAAGCTCAATGTTAGATAAGCTCAATGTTAGATAAGCTCAATGTTAGATAAGCTCAATGATAGATAAGCTCAATGATAGATAAGCTCAATGTTAGATAAGCTCAATGTTAGATAAGCTCAATGTTAGAGATGGTGTTAATTATAGGTATATAACATTGACATGCATCATAATTGTACTTCTTATTTCTAATAATGTTATTATAATCGCTTCGAGCTCTCACCATGTTATTATAATCGCTTCGAGCTCTCACCATGTTGTTATAATCGCTTCGAGCTCTCACCATGTTATTATAATCGCTTCGAGCTCTCACCATGTTATTATAATCGCTTCGAGCTCTCACCATGTTGTTATAATCGCTTCGAGCTCTCACCATGTTGTTATAATCGCTTCGAGCTCTCACCATGTTATTATAATCGCTTCGAGCTCTCACCATGTTATTATAATCGCTTCGAGCTCTCACCATTTACCTTCTCTTTCTATGACAGTTGACATTTCTTGTCATACTTTGTTAGTTATTTTCATAAATGTCCGATTAGCGCAGTGGTTAGCGCGCTCGCTTCTCACCAATGCTACCCAGGTTTGATCCTCGGACCCGGAATTATGTGAGATGGTACGGTGGTCGCCAGATCGGACAGGTGGGTTTTCTCCGGGTACTCCGGTTTCCTCCCACACAAATGACCACATATACGCTTTCATCCACGCCAACGAGAGTGATTAATATAAGTTATTAGAACTTGCTTCGCAATCGTTGTCAAATAAATAACGTTTAAAGTTTAATTTATATTCATATGTTTAATAATATATTCTTGTTCAGAAAGTGGAAATCGCACTGTAAAATAGAGTCAGTCGTATGCTTTATTTAGTGACATTTGTTGCTGTAAATAATTGAAAAATAACATGTTAAATTAAAATGAAGGAACGATTTTGTTACTGACTTTTTTATTTAATGTCGTCGCTACCGGTTGCTCATAAGAACGATGGGCAGTTTACCTAACAACACATTTCCTTTGCAGGCACCAGTACTTGGTGCACCAACCTCCGTAAGAAACTGCCAACTTTTCATATAAAGAGACATGGTCTGGGCGGGGCTGGAACCCGTGACCATCAGTGAGGATAGGTTACAGTGCTATACAAGTCAGCGCCCTTATCCACTCGACCACACAGGCGGGCGATTCTCACCACTTACTATTCTTATACCCGTAGCGTGAGCCCCGTAAATCGAAACTAGCGGCTTTTCAATTCTCATGGATTTACGGTGCTCACGGTACACATGTTTGCCCCGTCGACCGCCTCGATTGAGTAATTTCACTATGGGTGAGCTTTACATTGACACCGGCACGTCCAGATTTGGCATAACTCATAGGTTCAATAGAGTTTCATATCGTATTTCACTGTTAGTTTTACCGTGTGCTAAGAAATCCAACATAGTTAAGATTCGTAAATTGTCGAAAAATTACCTCCATTTCCGCAGACCCATCGCTCAGTATCGTATCGAACGCGCATCTTTCTGCCCATTGCTCAGTATCGTACCGAACGCGCATCTTCCGGCCCATTGCTCAGTATCGTACCGAACGCGCATCTTTCTGCCCATTGCTCAGTATCGTACAGAACGCGCATCTTTCTGCCCATTGCTCAGTATCGTACCGAACGCGCATCTTCCGGCCCATTGCTCAGTATCGTACCGAACGCGCATCTTTCTGCCCATTGCTCAGTATCGTACCGAACGCGCATCTTTCTGCCCATTGCTCAGTATCGTACCGAACGCGCATCTTTCTGCCCATTGCTCAGTATCGTACCGAACGCGCATCTTTCTGCCCGTTGCTCAGTATCGTACCGAACGCGCATCCTTCTGCCCATTGCTCAGTATCGTACCGAACGCGCATCTTTCTGCCAATTGCTCAGTATCGTACCGAACGCGCATCTTTGGGTCCATTGCTCAGTATCCTACCGAACGCGCATCTTTCTGCCCATTGCTCAGTATCGTACCAAAGGCGCATCTTCCGTCCCATTGCTCAGTATCGTACCGAACGCGCATCTTCCGGTCCATTGCTCAGTATCGTACCGAACGCGCATATTTCGGTTTTATTTTAAGAATCGCAAGGCACACGAAAGGTATGTATGTTAAGGGTTGTATGCCCTGCAGGTAGATCAGAACTATCACAAGTTATTTACGACACCGTTATCTAATCGAAATGCTTGAAACTGCATTGAAGCGTAATAAATGTTATGATAGATGCCAACGGCAGCCGAAGAAAAACACGCATAACTTTGTTTATTTTTGTCTTCTATCTTAACAAACAATATTTCCACTCTACTTTTAACTATCACATGTGTTGTATCGCGGCTTTTCCTCAGTTTGTTAGGCGTACTCACATGTGTCCAAACTCAACCTGCAACGTACCTGTTTATTTGTCATCACCAAAGTGTGCCTATTAATTAGCGACTTTTTACCCGCCTTGGTAGATAAAGTCAGATTTATCCCGAACTATATACATATGTACTAGTCCTTTTAGTTGGACGCCTTTGTTTTTACTGTTGTTCCCTAAACTGTTGCGGTATGGATAATTGTGATTTTACCAAATTCATTAATTGCTAACACATTTTTACTGTCAAATATCCATTTGATATACTGTAGGATATATGTCGAAATGTAATCATTTAATAATTATAATATGAAAAACCCGAAGAAAATGTATAGCATGTGGTGCAGAGGAAACAATTAACACTACGCATCTCCTCCACGCACTACGCAGTACGCATCTCCTCCACGCACTACGCACTACGCATCTCCTCCACGCACTACGCACTACGCATCTCCTCCACGCACTACGCACTACGCATCTCCTCCACGCACTACGCACTACGCATCTCCTCCACGCACTAAGCACTACGCATCTCCTTAAAGAATGTCCATAGTACAGTACTGACCAATGTACATGTATCTCATTGAACACATATAATTGTATTTAAATTCGCATACATAGCACCAGTGACGCCACATTTTCGTTTCTATTAACTTAATCCGTGTAAATCCAGTTAGGAAATACTGAATTTGCATTATCTATATGTTCGGTTTTGTATACATGTCCGTAAAGAGGTTTGCGCATGTTCAGAGTTGATTTCACCCATTGTTCAGTTTTAATTTTAGATGACACCTTAGAATTGTTTAATGATTCCAAAAGTCCGGGTGTTATGGGTCTATGCCTCGACCGACATGGGTTACACGAGTTGTATTTGTTTCGCTTCAGGTAGTCTTCGTATGGTGCGCCAAGTGCTCGTTCATCTCCCGTGGCTAGTGACATCATACAAACGTCACTATTATTCGCCAGTTGATATGTTTCCATGTTAAATTCCATGATAACTCCGGGGAGACTAATCTTTTGATTGTTTGAATTTCGAACGTAGCCACCATGCACGCTACTTGCACGTGTGTCATTTCGGCGGCTCTCATCTACAATGTATATGGAAGAGTTTGGACTAGTAACAAACTGGGGATACTTGCTTGCGTACTTGTTTCGCGCATGGAAATGCTCCACAGCACGCGCGGATCTCTCGCGTGAATTCACTCGGGGAAATGTTACGTAAGATTGTAATCTCCCAGTTGACAAGCACGGCGCGCTGTATGTTGAATCACTTCGTCGTGCATAAATAGAGTCCATCAAATTTCTCCTCGCGGCTTCCTTCCTTAATAAAGACATACGTGTGTTGATATTTGCTGTAACTTGTCTACGGGATAAGTTAGTCCCACTGCTGTAGCTGCCCGATGTCATATCATTTCTTCTATCGTCTTCACAGTATATGTTAGTTCTGTAATAACTCCCAGCAGTACGATTTATTACGCCTTCTTTGAGTACTAGTTCAGCTATAGTCCACTGTCACTGTGTTCATCCTCTGCTGTTGATGATAAAAACTGTTTTGTACCAATTCACGTGAATTAATATTTATATGTTGTATAATTATGTGCATGTATGTACATTTGACGATGTACTATAATACAAGTCTCAATAATTAGTATGTTCTGTTCATCAAATTACGTTCACTATCAAGGACCGTGTTAGCACACCACGTGTTATTGGTTTTATCAGTAGTAGTCACAGTTCGCTACTGTCTCATTGAATATTAAAGGCTGAACCACCTTTCAGTTTTGTATCAAATTAAATACGATTCAGTATCAATGAAGAAAATTGTTTGGTATCGAAGAATGCTTAACATATTCGTGCGTTTCGGCTTATAATGATAATACTCACACGTTTTGTTTGTCAATCCCTTTTACAAATGTCACGACATTTATTCAAACACCTGTCAGCTAGATGGCTTAGCAATTCCTTTGCCACTATATTCATCAATTATCTCGCACTCTAAATTCCAACTCTGTTTGAAACCGAATGTTTATGCATAGTTAGTAGCTAGCCACCATTCTTAATGAATACATGTCAATTAAAGGTAACATTGCTTGTCATTCTCCGTGTCTAGTATTTCCACAACGAACGGCTTACCGTATTCATTGTCACTCTATATAGCAATCGAAGAACATAGTTTTTTACTCTGACATGTATGGGCTTCTGTGCTCGTAATTAGTTCTACAGAATGAATTAACGATGTTGGCACTTTAGAGTTTCCAAGACGTTATACGAATGTCTTCCTTATAGCGCGCATTTATATATTATTGGAAAGTATTTCAAATAGAATATGACGTTAATTCCAGAAAATATGTGACGTTTATTCCAGACAGCAGACATATGTGACTTTTGCTCCAGAACACATGTAACATTTACTCCAGATAGTATGTCATTTTATTCCAGAAAATATGTCACGATTATTCCAGAAAATATGTCACGATTATTCCAGAAATATGTAACGATTATTCCAGAAAGTATGTCACGATTATTCCAGAAAGTATGTCACGATTATTCCAGAAAGTATGTAACGATTATTTCAGAAAGTATGTCACGATTATTCCAGAAAATATGTCACGATTATTCCAAATAGCAGACATGTGTGACATTTGTTCCAGAACACATGTAACATTTACTCCAGATAGTATGTCACGATTATTCCGGAAAATATGTCACGATTATTCCAGAAAGTATGTAACGATTATTCCAGAAAGTATGTCACGATTATTCCAGAAAATATGTCACGATTATTCCAGAAAATATGTCACGATTATTCCAGAAAATATTTCACGATTATTCCAGAAAATATGTAACGTATATTCCAGAAAATATGCAATGTTTATTCCAGATACTATGTTACGTTTATAACAGTAAACATGTGATGTTTCGTCCAGAAACCATGCGATGTTTATTGCAGATAGTATATGATGTTTATTCCCGAACGTGTGTGACGTTTATTCCAGACAGTATGTAGCATTTATTCCAGACAGTATGTGGCATTTATTTCAAATATAATAAGACGTTTATTTCATTTTCATATGACCAATGAACTTTATCTCGAGCCAAATATTACACGTTCCTACTTGAAGTGAACAAGATTATAATATAAACTGTCATGTACGCCTGTAATATCACACTGGTGAACTCTCCCATTTTGAAAGAAGATGTTTACAGTATTGTAAAATAAATAACATAATTCATTATATACAGGGGCGTAGATACAGGGGGTGTAGATAGGGACGTAGATACAAGGGACGTAGATACAGAGGCGTAGATACAGTGGCGTAGATGAAAATTATGCAGAGGATGAGTTATGCATATATTTAAGTCGTGTTGTTTGTTTATTTATTTATGTATTGTGCATTGGTGTGGTGTTGCGTCATACCTCCCTCGGAATTTTGTTCAGTTACATTGTCAGAGTGCAAGAACAAATACCCATCAGTGTGCACTGGTGCGGGACCGGGACTGAGCCTTGTTTGTGACGACATACTGTGACCACGAGGGTGGACTATCCTGGCCCCACACCAGTGTATATGGAGAATACGCGCAATCCTTACAATTTACCTTAAATTTGAGTGTTATTTGTTTAAAAACGGAAAAATACAAAGAAAAAAACTGTAATAAACACAGTAGTAGTTCGTGGATAGACCCCGACAAAAACGGGGGGATGTGTATGCCACGATCTAAAGGAATCTACGTCCCCTCATATATTAAACAATTTAGTAGTCTATACAAATTAAGGTAGCTCGATTGTGAAATAAGTTCCTACAAAATTAGTTTAATCGCTCGCGAGATCTCATTACTGATGGAATCCATCGACATGAGTGAGTGATCAGAGGCACTGTGGGATTATTGGACTTTGCCTAAGGGCACAGTTATAACGGCTACAGCTGGGCACGGACTCCGGGCCTCTAACACCTGACTCGAACGCACCACCACTTGCTCCGTCAATACGTCCACTATTAAACACTAATACATATTCATGAATAAAATATTGTTTAAACTAAACACTATTACCTACAATAATGTAGATCTCTCTCTATTCAACACTGTTATACTTATCATGAAATTTAAAACCGACAGAACACTTCATATTTTAACAAGCATGTCTTTATTCTCAATTTTAATGATCGAAAAAAAACTGCTTCAGTATTTACTTAGCTTCAACATCATTCCTTTCCACGAGATTAAATTCGCCATATATAACTGTAAGGATCATAATTATGGTCAGATACCGCTATTGACATTTCCATAGACCACCGTTATAACACACAGTGCCAATATATGTTCAGCAAAAATAGCTTGGCATAAAATACAGAGGTTTTCAACAGACTGGCATTTGAGCCACAAGAAATTGTCAAATTGCAATGGCGTTGGCCGATTGCGGTGTTTTAGTTCCCACTAAAGGCACCCACCCCCTACTCTGAAGGTAATTTGGTGGTGAATGTTGCACTGACACCTGCCTTGGTGTTTATTTTAATATTTAAACGTCACTTTCATTATTTGTGACAATACCTACTCAGCCAATCAGTTCATGTATCAATAACTCTTAAGTGCTTCCCTACACTTTTTCAACCACTCCCAGACCACTGTATCAATAACACCGTCAGACCGTATAATACATATCGTACTATTTCAGTTGATAACCGTATTTCTGTTAAGGGGACATAGCTTTTCGAATTCTTCTTCTTAATTATTACTTTTCAATTATCTCCCTTTAAGATATTTATATACAGACTACTCAATGTGTACATGTGTATGGGCACCCAGTTAAACTGTTAATACTAGACAAACTTTGCATATGCATAATGTATGGATTTCTGTCCAGCATACACCCAACAGAAACAAATTGAAAGACATATTCCTTTTATGTTTAACAAAGCACATACATGTAAATACATGTACTGTGAAGTTATACAGTTATACAATACGTTTTGCAAGCACGACATTTGTAAACATTGAAACTTACAGATTATTGGATTATGTAAAATATAAAATAGTATGTGAGGCGCCGAACACAGTGCCAATATTTTACATATTGGATCCGTTTGAGGCTTATATCTTACTTAAAACATATACATATATATCAAGTTTTACTAATTAAAATTGTTAATTTCTTCCATTTAAGCATATGATTTGATATAATACTCTGGCTTTTTGAAAACAGTCCAATTGCTTCTATACCCCAACACTTTTAAGGGGGAACATGCCCAGGACCCCCCCCCCAGATGTCCTCGGTTGAAAATTGCCTCTGACTACCGTACTGTCATTTTACTCATTTATATGGCAAACATAATGATGACTGTTTTGAGAGGTACTTAAGTATTTTAAAGTTTACATCAGTAAGATTGTCTAAGAAGTGATGTAAATTAGTCACGCCACATAATGAACACTCTATGATAGCACTATATTACACAGTTAAACATTAACGTGATATGAGATCACGAATGCACTGAAAGTTGTGCAATTTAGATATGAGATCACGAATGCACTGAAAGTTGTGCAATTTAGATATGAGATCACGAATGCACTGACAGTTGTGCAATTTAGATATGAGATCACGAATGCACTGAAAGTTGTGCAATTTAGATATGAGATCACGAATGCACTGAAAGTTGTGCAATTTAGACTATGTTTTAAGAAACCAGAATCACCTTTAATCAGATCATGGATGGTTGGATCAGCACCTCTAATCAGATCATGGATGGTTGGATCAGCACCTCTAATCAGATCATGGATGGATGGATCAGCACCTCTAATCAGATCATGGATGGTTGGATCAGCACCTCTAATCAGATCATGGATGGTTGGATCAGCACCTCTAATCAGATCATGGATGGTTGGATCAGCACCTCTAATCAGATCATGGATGGATGGATCAGCACCTCTAATCAGATCATGGATGGATGGATCAGCACCTCTAATCAGATCATGGATGGGTGGACAGCAGCTTTAACATAGCTCACTTGATCCATATGATGCACCGCTGATTAACTTGAAGTTTGCAGTAACAAGTCCTAGGGCACTACTTGCATTTGGGCATTTTGGGCAACCGCCTTTGCAGTAAAGTCATAGACATGCTTATAAAGAACAATACCTAAACATGTACATTTAGCATAAACATAACATACATGTATATAATGTATACTATAACAGTGTTCAATGTGTGTGTACACTAGTTGAATACAGGATCAGATCTATTAAAGCGAAACAATCTCGGAATTGTTAAAACTAACTATAATTTCCAATGACGCGAGGGTGTGTGTGTGTTTTACGTTTATTTATCGTCGCTACCGGTTGCCCATATGAGCGACGCCTCCTGAAGAGATTAGTTATTTTAGATTTTGGAGAATAGTGCAATGATACAGACAGATACCCATTCCAGAGTCTCCTCTGGTTCTTTTACGTGCACGGTGTAAAGCACCGACACGAGACCTCGGTTTAACGTCCCATCTGAAAGACTGTTAATTTTATTAGGGTCAGACGGGGGATCGAACCTGTGATCCCTGGATTACCAGTCCAGCGTGTTACCACTGGACTACAGATCCGTCCGCGAATCTGTGACACTCTCCGGAAACTTAAGGTCGCAGGTTCATGCAAGATCATTCTAAAAATAAACACGCTCTATGGAAATTACGCCATAAACAACAAACACAAACTTCCGAATTAACTTACGGCCAATGAACGTAACCGTGTGCTCTATACTACATTCACATGAGTAGATCAAACTATGCTTCTATATCTTAGCTAAAATTACTTTTAAAATGTAGAATTTGTCTTTATTTCAGAAACGTTTGATTCTGTATATATTTAAATGCCATGTATTACGGTGATGTACGTACTGTATATATTTAAATGCCATGTATTACGGTGATGTATGTACTGTATATATTTAAATGCCATGTATTACGGTGATGTATGTACTGTATATATTTAAATGCCATGTATTACGGTGATGTATGTACTGTATATATTTAAATGCCATGTATTACGGTGATGTATGTACTGTATATATTTAAATGCCATGTATTACGGTGATGTATGTACTGTATATATTTAAATGCCATGTATTACGGTGATGTATGTACTGTATATATTTAAATGCCATGTATTACGGTGATGTATGTACTGTATATATTTAAATGCCATGTATTACGGTGATGTATGTACTGTATATATTTAAATGCCATGTATTACGGTGATGTATGTACTGTATATATTTAAATGCCATGTATACGGTGATGTATGTACTGTATATATTTAAATGCCATGTATCACGGTGATGTATGTACTGTATATATTTAAATGCCATGTATCACGTCGATGTATGTATGTATATATAAAAAAAAAAAAAAAAAAAAAAAAAAAAAAAAAAAAAAAAAAAAAAAAAAAAAAAAAAAAAAAAAAAAAAAAAAAAAAAAAAAAAAAAAAAAAAAAAAAAAAAAAAAAAAAAAAAAAAAAAAAAAAAAAAAAAAAAAAAAACAAAAAAAAAAAAAAAAATAGTACTGTATATATATAAATGCCATGTATCACGTCGATGTATGTACTGTATATATATAAATGCCATGTATCACGTCGATGTATGTACTGTAATATATAAATGCCATGTATCACGTCGATGTATGTACTGTATATATATAAATGCCATGTATCACGTCGATGTATGTACTGTATATATTAAATGCCATGTATCACGTCGATGTATGTACTGTATATATTTAAATGCCATGTATCACGTCGATGTATGTACTGTATATATATAAATGCCATGTATCACGGTGATGTATGTACTGTATATATATATTAAATGCCATGTATCACGTCGATGTATGTACTGTATATATATATAAATGCCATGTATCACGTCGATGTATGTACTGTATATATATAAATGCCATGTATCACGTCGATGTATGTACTGTATATATATATTTAAATGCCATGTATTACGGTGATGTATGTACTGTATATATTTAAATGCCATGTATCACGGTGATGTATGTACTGTATATATATTTAAATGCCATGTATTACGGTGATGTATGTACTGTATATATATTTAAATGCCATGTATCACGGTGATGTATGTACTGTATATATATATAAATGCCATGTATCACGTCGATGTATGTACTGTATATATATATAAATGCCATGTATCACGGTGATGTATGTACTGTATATATATATAAATGCCATGTATTACGGTGATGTATGTACTGTATATATTATAAATGCCATGTATTACGGTGATGTATGTACTGTATATATTTAAATGCCATGTATTACGGTGATGTATGTACTGTATATATTTAAATGCCATGTATTACGGTGATGTATGTACTGTATATATTTAAATGCCATGTATTACGGTGATGTATGTACTGTATATATTTAAATGCCATGTATCACGGTGATGTATGTACTGTATATATTTAAATGCCATGTATTACGGTGATGTATGTACTGTATATATTTAAATGCCATGTATTACGGTGATGTATGTACTGTATATATTTAAATGCCATGTATTACGGTGATGTATGTACTGTATATAATTAAATGCCATGTATTACGGTGATGTATGTACTGTATATATTTAAATGCCATGTATTACGGTGATGTATGTACTGTATATATTTAAATGCCATGTATTACGGTGATGTATGTACTGTATATATTTAAATGCCATGTATCACGTCGATGTATGTACTGTATATATATTTAAATGCCATGTATCACGTCGATGTATGTACTGTATATATATATTTAAATGCCATGTATCACGTCGATGTATGTACTGTATATATATATTTAAATGCCATGTATCACGTCGATGTATGTACTGTATATATATTTAAATGCCATGTATCACGTCGATGTATGTACTGTATATATTTAAATGCCATGTATCACGTCGATGTATGTACTGTATATATATATTTAAATGCCATGTATCACGTCGATGTATGTACTGTATATATATATATTTAAATGCCATGTATCACGTCGATGTATGTACTGTATATATTTAAATGCCATGTATCACGTTGATGTATGTACTGTATATATATATTTAAATGCCATGTATCACGTCGATGTATGTACTGTATATATATATTTAAATGCCATGTATCACGTCGATGTATGTACTGTATATATTTAAATGCCATGTATCACGTCGATGTATGTACTGTATATATATATTTAAATGCCATGTATCACGTCGATGTATGTACTGTATATATTTAAATGCCATGTATCACGTCGATGTATGTACTGTATATATATATATTAAATGCCATGTATCACGTCGATGTATGTACTGTATATATATTTAAATGCCATGTATCACGTCGATGTATGTACTGTATATATATATAAATGCCATGTATCACGTCGATGTATGTACTGTATATATATATAAATGCCATGTATCACGTCGATGTATGTACTGTATATATATATAAATGCCATGTATCACGTTGATGTATGTACTGTATATATATATAAATGCCATGTATCACGGTGATGTATGTACTGTATATATATATAAATGCCATGTATCACGTCGATGTATGTACTGTATATATATTAAATGCCATGTATCACGTCGATGTATGTACTGATATATTTAAATGCCATGTATCACGTCGATGTATGTACTGTATATATTTAAATGCCATGTATTACGTTGATGTATGTACTGTATATATTTAAATGCCATGTATCACGTCGATGTATGTACTGTATATATTTAAATGCCATGTATCACGGTGATGTATGTACTGTATATATTTAAATGCCATGTATCACGTCGATGTATGTACTGTATATATATAAATGCCATGTATCACGTCGATGTATGTACTGTATATATATAAATGCCATGTATCACGTCGATGTATGTACTGTATATATATATAAATGCCATGTATCACGTCGATGTATGTACTGTATATATATATAAATGCCATGTATCACGTCGATGTATGTACTGTATATATATATAAATGCCATGTATTCACGTCGATGTATGTACTGTATATATATATAAATGCCATGTATCACGTCGATGTATGTACTGTATATATATATAAATGCCATGTATCACGTCGATGTATGTACTGTATATATATATAAATGCCATGTATCACGGTGATGTATGTACTGTATATATATATAAATGCCATGTATCACGTCGATGTATGTACTGTATATATATAAAATGCCATGTATCACGTCGATGTATGTACTGTATATAATATAAATGCCATGTATCACGTCGATGTATGTACTGTATATATATAAATGCCATGTATCACGTCGATGTATGTACTGTATATATATATAAATGCCATGTATCACGTCGATGTATGTACTGTATATATATATAAATGCCATGTATCACGTCGATGTATGTACTGTATATATATATAAATGCCATGTATCACGTCGATGTATGTACTGTATATATATAAATGCCATGTATCACGTCGATGTATGTACTGT
The DNA here is from genome assembly GCA_014843695.1 of Archivesica marissinica. Taxonomy (NCBI): domain Eukaryota; kingdom Metazoa; phylum Mollusca; class Bivalvia; order Venerida; family Vesicomyidae; genus Archivesica; species Archivesica marissinica. The sequence goes on from CM026393.1 coordinate 10,551,348, forward strand.
ATATATATAAATGCCATGTATCACGTCGATGTATGTACTGTATATATATAAATGCCATGTATCACGTCGATGTATGTACTGTATATATATAAATGCCATGTATCACGTCGATGTATGTACTGTATATATATATAAATGCCATGTATCACGTCGATGTATGTACTGTATATATATAAATGCCATGTATCACGTCGATGTATGTACTGTATATATATAAATGCCATGTATCACGGTGATGTATGTACTGTATATATATATAAATGCCATGTATCACGGTGATGTATGTACTGTATATATATATAAATGCCATGTATCACGGTGATGTATGTACTGTATATATATAAATGCCATGTATCACGTCGATGTATGTACTGTATATATATTAAATGCCATGTATCACGTCGATGTATGTACTGTATATATATTAAATGCCATGTATCACGTCGATGTATGTACTGTATATATATATATAAATGCCATGTATCACGTCGATGTATGTACTGTATATATAAATGCCATGTATCACGGTGATGTATGTACTGTATATATAAAATGCCATGTATCACGTCGATGTATGTACTGTTATATATATAAATGCCATGTATCACGGTGATGTATGTACTGTATATATATAAAATGCCATGTATCACGTGATGTATGTACTGTATATATTTAAATGCCATGTATCACGGTGATGTATGTACTGTATATATTTAAATGCCATGTATCACGTCGATGTATGTACTGTATATATATTTAAATGCCATGTATCACGTCGATGTATGTACTGTATATATATTTAAATGCCATGTATCACGTCGATGTATGTACTGTATATATATTTAAATGCCATGTATCACGTCGATGTATGTACTGTATATATATATAAATGCCATGTATCACGTCGATGTATGTACTGTATATATATATAAATGCCATGTATCACGTCGATGTATGTACTGTATATATATTTAAATGCCATGTATCACGTCGATGTATGTACTGTATATATATATAAATGCCATGTATCACGTCGATGTATGTACTGTATATATATATAAATGCCATGTATCACGTCGATGTATGTACTGTATATATATTTAAATGCCATGTATCACGTCGATGTATGTACTGTATATATATTTAAATGCCATGTATCACGTCGATGTATGTACTGTATATATATTTAAATGCCATGTATCACGTCGATGTATGTACTGTATATATATTTAAATGCCATGTATCACGTCGATGTATGTACTGTATATATATTTAAATGCCATGTATCACGTCGATGTATGTACTGTATATATATATATTAAATGCCATGTATCACGTCGATGTATGTACTGTATATATATTTAAATGCCATGTATCACGTCGATGTATGTACTGTATATATTTAAATGCCATGTATCACGTCGATGTATGTACTGTATATATTTAAATGCCATGTATCACGTCGATGTATGTACTGTATATATATTAAATGCCATGTATCACGTCGATGTATGTACTGTATATATATATTAAATGCCATGTATCACGTCGATGTATGTACTGTATATATTATAAATGCCATGTATCACGTCGATGTATGTACTGTATATATATATAAATGCCATGTATCACGTCGATGTATGTACTGTATATATATATAAATGCCATGTATCACGTCGATGTATGTACTGTATATATATATAAATGCCATGTATCACGTCGATGTATGTACTGTATATATATATAAATGCCATGTATCACGTCGATGTATGTACTGTATATATATATAAATGCCATGTATCACGTCGATGTATGTACTGTATATATATATAAATGCCATGTATCACGTCGATGTATGTACTGTATATATATATAAATGCCATGTATCACGTCGATGTATGTACTATATATATATATAAATGCCATGTATCACGTCGATGTATGTACTGTATATATATATAAATGCCATGTATCACGTCGATGTATGTACTGTATATATATATAAATGCCATGTATCACGTCGATGTATGTACTGTATATATATATAAATGCCATGTATCACGTCGATGTATGTACTGTATATATATATAAATGCCATGTATCACGTCGATGTATGTACTGTATATATATATAAATGCCATGTATCACGTCGATGTATGTACTGTATATATATATAAATGCCATGTATCACGTCGATGTATGTACTGTATATATATATAAATGCCATGTATCACGTCGATGTATGTACTGTATATATATATAAATGCCATGTATCACGTCGATGTATGTACTGTATATATATATAAATGCCATGTATCACGTCGATGTATGTACTGTATATATATATAAATGCCATGTATCACGTCGATGTATGTACTGTATATATATATAAATGCCATGTATCACGTCGATGTATGTACTGTATATATATTTAAATGCCATGTATCACGTCGATGTATGTACTGTATATATATATAAATGCCATGTATCACGTCGATGTATGTACTGTATATATATATAAATGCCATGTATCACGTCGATGTATGTACTGTATATATATATAAATGCCATGTATCACGTCGATGTATGTACTGTATATATATATAAATGCCATGTATCACGTCGATGTATGTACTGTATATATATATAAATGCCATGTATCACGTCGATGTATGTACTGTATATATATATAAATGCCATGTATCACGTCGATGTATGTACTGTATATATATATAAATGCCATGTATCACGTCGATGTATGTACTGTATATATATATAAATGCCATGTATCACGTCGATGTATGTACTGTATATATATATAATGCCATGTATCACGTCGATGTATGTACTGTATATATATAAATGCCATGTATCACGTCGATGTATGTACTGTATATATATAAATGCCATGTATCACGTCGATGTATGTACTGTATATATATATAAATGCCATGTATCACGTCGATGTATGTACTGTATATATATATAAATGCCATGTATCACGTCGATGTATGTACTGTATATATATATAAATGCCATGTATCACGTCGATGTATGTACTGTATATATATATAAATGCCATGTATCACGTCGATGTATGTACTGTATATATATATAAATGCCATGTATCACGGTGATGTATGTACTGTATATATATATAAATGCCATGTATCACGGTGATGTATGTACTGTATATATATAAATGCCATGTATCACGTCGATGTATGTACTGTATATATATAATGCCATGTATCACGTCGATGTATGTACTGTATATATATAAAAATGCCATGTATCACGTCGATGTATGTACTGTATATATTAAATGCCATGTATCACGTTGATGTATGTACTGTATATATATAAATGCCATGTATCACGTGATGTATGTACTGTATATATTTAAATGCCATGTATTACGGCGATGTATGTACTGTATATATATTAAATGCCATGTATCACGTCGATGTATGTACTGTATATATATAAATGCCATGTATCACGTCGATGTATGTACTGTATATATATTAATGCCATGTATCACGGTGATGTATGTACTGTATATATTTAAATGCCATGTATTACGGTGATGTATGTACTGTATATATTTAAATGCCATGTATCACGGTGATGTATGTACTGTATATATATAAATGCCATGTATCACGTCGATGTATGTACTGTATATATTTTAATGCCATGTATCACGTCGATGTATGTACTGTATATATTTAAATGCCATGTATTACGGTGATGTATGTACTGTATATATTTAAATGCCATGTATTACGGTGATGTATGTACTGTATATATATAAATGCCATGTATTACGTCGATGTATGTACTGTATATATTTTAATGCCATGTATTACGTCGATGTATGTACTGTATATATTTAAATGCCATGTATCACGTCGATGTATGTACTGTATATATTTAAATGCCATGTATCACGTTGATGTATGTACTGTATATATATAAATGCCATGTATCACGTCGATGTATGTACTGTA
>CM026393.1:10556360-10573522 GCA_014843695.1 Archivesica marissinica
TCATCCATCTGGTCGTACAGCAACCTGTTGCTGGGGAACCTAGCCTTCTTCACATGCCATCATCCATCTGGTCGTACAGCAACCTGTTGCTGGTGAACCTAGCCTTCTTCACATGTCATCATCCATCTGGTCGTACAACATCTGGTCGTACAGCATCTGGTCGTACATCATCGTACATCATCTGGTCGTACATCGTCTGGTCGTACATCATCTGGTCGTACATCATCTGGTCGTAGAGCATCTGGTCGTACAGCATCTGGTCGTACAGTAACCTGTTGCTGGGGAACCTAGCCTTCTTCACATGTCATCATCCATCTGGTCGTACAGCAACCTGTTGCTGGGGAACCTAGCCTTCTTAACATGTCATCATCCATCTGGTCGTATAGCATCTGGTCGTATAGCAACCTGTTGCTAGGAAACCTAGCCTGCTTCACATGTCATCATCCATCTGGTCGTACAGCAACCTGTTGCTGGGGAACCTAGCTTTCTTAACATGTCATCATCCATCTGGTCGTATAGCATCTGGTCGTATAGCAACCTGTTGCTAGGGAACCTAGCCTGCTTCACATGTCATCATCCATCTGGTCGTACAGCAACCTGTTGCTGGTGAACCTAGCCTTCTTCACATGTCATCATCCATCTGGTCGTACAGCATCTGGTCGTACAGCAACCTGTTGCTGGTGAACCTAGCCTTCTTCACATGTCATCATCCATCTGGTCGTACAGCAACCTGTTGCTGGTGAACCTAGCCTTCTTCACATGTCATCATCCATCTGGTCGTCAGCATCTGGTCGTACAGCAACCTGTTGCTGGTGAACCTAGCCTTCTTCACATGTCATCATCCATCTGGTCGTACAGCAACCTATTGCTGATGAACCTAGCCTTCTTCACATGTCACCATCCATCTGGTCGTACAGCATCTGGTCGTACAAATCTGTCGTACAGCAACCTGTTGCTGGGGAAACTAGCCTTCTTCATATGTCACCATCCATCTGGTCGTACAGCAACCTGTTGTTGGTGAACCTAGCCTTCTTCACATGTCATCATCCATCTGGTCGTACAGCAACCTGTTGCTGGTGAACCTAGCCTTCTTCACATGCCATCATCCATCTGGTCGTACTGCAACCTGTTGCTGGTGAACCTAGCCTTCTTCACATGTCATCATCCATCTGGTCGTACAGCATCTGGTCGTACAGCAACCTGTTGCTGGTGAACCTAGCCTTCTTCACATGTCATCATCCATCTGGTCGTACAACATCTGGTCGTACAGCAACCTGTTGCTAGGGATCCTAGCCTTCTTCACATGTCATCATCCATCTGGTCGTACAGCATCTGGTCGTACAGCAACCTGTTGCTGGTGAACCTAGCCTTCTTCACATGTCATCATCCATCTGGTCGTACAACATCTGGTCGTATAGCAACCTGTTGCTGGGGAACCTAGCCTTCTTCACATGTCACCATCCATCTGGTCGTATAGCAACCTGTTGCTGGGGAACCTAGCCTTCTTAACATGTCATCATCCATCTGGTCGTACAGCAACCTGTTGCTGGGGAACCTAGCCTTCTTAACATGTCATCATCCATCTGGTCGTATAGCATCTGGTCGTATAGCAACCTGTTGCTAGGGAACCTAGCCTGCTTCACATGTCATCATCCATCTGGTCGTACAGCAACCTGTTGCTGGTAAACTAGCCTTCTTCACATGTCATCATCATGGTCGTACAGCATCTGGTCGTACAGCAACCTGTTGCTGGGGAACCTAGCCTTCTTCACATGTCATCATCCATCTGGTCGTACAGCATCTGGTCGTACAGCAACCTGTTGCTGGTGAACCTAGCCTTCTTCACATGTCATCATCCATCTGGTCGTACAGCAACCTGTTGCTGGGGAACCTAGCCTTCTTCACATGTCATCATCCATCTGGTCGTACAACCACCTGTTGCTGGTGAACCTAGCCTTCTTCACATGTCATCATCCATCTGGTCGTACTGCAACCTGTTGCTGGTGAACCTAGCCTTCTTCACATGTCATCATCCATCTGGTCGTACAGCATCTGGTCGTACAGCATCTGGTCGTACAGCATCGTACATCATCTGGTCGTACATCGTCTGGTCGTACACATCTGGTCGTACATAATCTGGTCGTAGAGCATCTGGTCGTACAGCATCTGGTCGTACAGTAACCTGTTGCTGGGGAACCTAGCCTTCTTCACATGTCATCATCCATCTGGTCGTACAGCAACCTGTTGCTGGGGAACCTAGCCTTCTTAACATGTCATCATCCATCTGGTCGTATAGCATCTGGTCGTATAGCAACATGTTGCTAGGAAACCTAGCCTGCTTCACATGTCATCATCCATCTGGTCGTACAGCAACCTGTTGCTGGGGAACCTAGCTTTCTTAACATGTCATCATCCATCTGGTCGTATAGCATCTGGTCGTATAGCAACCTGTTGCTAGGGAACCTAGCCTGCTTCACATGTTATCATCCATCTGGTCGTACAGCAACCTGTTGCTGGTGAACTAGCCTTCTTCACATGTCATCATCCATCTGGTCGTACAGCATCTGGTCGTACAGCAACCTGTTGCTGATGAACCTAGCCTTCTTCACATGTCATCATCCATCTGGTCGTACAGCAACCTGTTGCTGATGAACCTAGCCTTCTTCACATGTCATCATCCATCTGGTCGTACAGCATCTAGTTCACATCTGGTCGTACAGCAACCTGTTGCTGGTGAACCTAGCCTTCTTCACATGTCATCATCCATCTGGTCGTATAGCAACCTGTTGGTGGGGAACATAGCCTTCTTAACATGCCATCATCCATCTGGTCGTACAACAACCTGTTGCTGATGAACCTAGCCTTCTTAACATGTCATCATACATCTGGTCGTACAGCATCTGGTCGTACAGCAACCTGTTGCTGGTGAACCTAGCCGTCTTCACATGTCATCATCCATCTGGTCGTACAGCAACCTGTTGCTGGGGAACCTAGCCTTCTTCATATGTCATCATCCATCTGGTCGTACAACCACCTGTTGCTGGGGAACCTAGCCTTCTTCACATGTCATCATCCATCTGGTCGTACAGCATCTGGTCGTACAGCATCTGGTCGTACAGCATCGTACATCATCTGGTCGTACATCGTCTGGTCGTACATCATCTGGTCGTACATAATCGTGTAGAGCATCTGGTCGTACAGCATCTGGTCGTACAGTAACCTGTTGCTGGGGAACCTAGCCTTCTTCGCATGTCATCATCCATCTGGTCGTACAGCAACCTGTTGCTGGGGAACCTAGCCTTCTTAACATGTCATCATCCATCTGGTCGTATAGCATCTGGTCGTATAGCAACATGTTGCTAGGAAACCTAGCCTGCTTCACATGTCATCATCCATCTGGTCGTACAGCAACCTGTTGCTGTGGAACATAGCCTTCTTAACATGCCATCATCCATCTGGTCGTACTGCAACCTGTTGCTGGTGAACCTAGCCTTCTTCACATGTCATCATCCATCTGGTCGTACAGCATCTGGTCGTACAGCATCTGGTCGTACAGCATCTGTACATCATCTGGTCGTACATCGTCTGGTCGTACATCATCTGGTCGTACATATCTGGTCGTAGAGCATCTGGTCGTACAGCATCTGGTCGTACAGTAACCTGTTGCTGGGGAACCTAGCCTTCTTCACATGTCATCATCCATCTGGTCGTACAGCAACCTGTTGCTGGGGAACCTAGCCTTCTTAACATGTCATCATCCATCTGGTCGTATAGCATCTGGTCGTATAGCAACATGTTGCTAGGAAACCTAGCCTGCTTCACATGTCATCATCCATCTGGTCGTACAGCAACCTGTTGCTGGGGAACCTAGCTTTCTTAACATGTCATCATCCATCTGGTCGTATAGCATCTGGTCGTATAGCAACCTGTTGCTAGGGAACCTAGCCTGCTTCACATGTTATCATCCATCTGGTCGTACAGCAACCTGTTGCTGGTGAACCTAGCCTTCTTCACATGTCATCATCCATCTGGTCGTACAGCATCTGGTCGTACAGCAACCTGTTGCTGATGAACCTAGCCTTCTTCACATGTCATCATCCATCTGGTCGTACAGCAACCTGTTGCTGGTGAACCTAGCCTTCTTCACATGTCATCATCCATCTGGTCGTACATCTGGTCGTACAGCAACCTGTTGCTGGTGAACCTAGCCTTCTTCACATGTCATCATCCATCTGGTCGTACAGCAACCTGTTGCTGATGAACCTAGCCTTCTTCACATGTCACCATCCATCTGGTCGTACAGCATCTGGTCGTACAAATCTCGTCGTACAGCAACCTGTTGCTGGGGAACCTAGCCTTCTTCATATGTCACCATCCATCTGGTCGTACAGCAACCTGTTGCTGGTGAACCTAGCCTTCTTCACATGTCATCATCCATCTGGTCGTACAGCAACCTGTTGCTGGTGAACCTAGCCTTCTTCACATGCCATCATCCATCTGGTCGTACTGCAACCTGTTGCTGGGGAACCTAGCCTTCTTCACATGTCATCATCCATCTGGTCGTACAGCATTGGTCGTACAGCAACCTGTTGCTGGTGAACCTAGCCTTCTTCACATGTCATCATCCATCTGGTCGTACAACATCTGGTCGTACAGCAACCTGTTGCTAGGGATCCTAGCCTTCTTCACATGTCATCATCCATCTGGTCGTACAGCATCTGGTCGTACAGCAACCTGTTGCTGGTGAACCTAGCCTTCTTCACATGTCATCATCCATCTGGTCGTACAACATCTGGTCGTATAGCAACCTGTTGCTGGGGAACCTAGCCTTCTTCACATGTCACCATCCATCTGGTCGTATAGCAACCTGTTGCTGGGGAACCTAGCCTTCTTCACATGTCATCATCCATCTGGTCGTACAGCAACCTGTTGCTGGGGAACCTAGCCTTCTTCACATGTCATCATCCATCTGGTCGTACAGCAACCTGTTGCTGGTGAACCTAGCCTTCTTCACATGTCATCATCCATCTGGTCGTACAGCAACCTGTTGCTGGGGAACCTAGCCTTCTTCACATGTCATCATCCATCTGGTCGTACAACCACCTGTTGCTGGGGAACCTAGCCTTCTTCACATGTCATCATCCATCTGGTCGTACAGCAACCTGTTGCTGGTGAACCTAGCCTTCTTCACATGTCATCATCCATCTGGTCGTACAGCATCTGGTCGTACAGCATCTGGTCGTACAGCATCGTACATCATCTGGTCGTACACTCTGGTCGTACATCATCTGTCGTACATTCTTCTAACATCTGGTCGTACAGCATCTGGTCGTACAGTAACCTGTTGCTGGGGAACCTAGCCTTCTTCACATGTCATCATCCATCTGGTCGTACAGCAACCTGTTGCTGGGGAACCTAGCCTTCTTAACATGTCATCATCCATCTGGTCGTATAGCATCTGGTCGTATAGCAACCTGTTGCTAGGGAACCTAGCCTGCTTCACATGTCATCATCCATCTGGTCGTACAGCAACCTGTTGCTGTGGAACCTAGCCTTCTTAACATGTCATCATCCATCTGGTCGTACAGCATCCTGTTGCTGGGGAACCTAGCCTTCTTCACATGTCATCATCCATCTGGTCGTACAGCATCTGGTCGTACAGCAACCTGTTGCTGGTGAACCTAGCCTTCTTCACATGTCATCATCCATCTGGTCGTATAGCATCTGGTCGTATAGCAACCTGTTGCTAGGGAACCTAGCCTGCTTCACATGTCATCATCCATCTGGTCGTACAGCAACCTGTTGCTGGTGAACCTAGCCTTCTTCACATGTCATCATCCATCTGGTCGTACAGCATCTGGTCGTACAGCAACCTGTTGCTGGTGAACCTAGCCTTCTTCACATGTCATCATCCATCTGGTCGTACAGCAACCTGTTGCTGGTGAACCTAGCCTTCTTCACATGTCATCATCCATCTGGTCGTACAAGCATCTGGTCGTACAGCAACCTGTTGCTGGTGAACCTAGCCTTCTTCACATGTCATCATCCATCTGGTCGTATAGCAACCTGTTGGTGGGGAACCTAGCCTTCTTAACATGCCATCATCCATCTGGTCGTACAGCAACCTGTTGCTGGTGAACCTAGCCTTCTTCACATGTCATCATACATCTGGTCGTACAGCATCTGGTCGTACAGCAACCTGTTGCTGGTGAACCTAGCCTTCTTCACATGTCATCATCCATCTGGTCGTACAGCAACCTGTTGCTGGGGAACCTAGCCTTCTTCATATGTCATCATCCATCTGGTCGTACAACCACCTGTTGCTGGGGAACCTAGCCTTCTTCACATGTCATCATCCATCTGGTCGTATAGCAACCTGTTGCTGTGGAACATAGCCTTCTTAACATGCCATCATCCATCTGGTCGTACTGCAACCTGTTGCTGGGGAACCTAGCCTTCTTCACATGTCATCATCCATCTGGTCGTACAGCATCTGGTCGTACAGCAACCTGTTGCTGGTGAACCTAGCCTTCTTCACATGTCATCATCCATCTGGTCGTACAGCAACCTGTTGCTGGGGAACCTAGCCTTCTTAACATGTCATCATCCATCTGGTCGTATAGCATCTGGTCGTATAGCAACCTGTTGCTAGGAAACCTAGCCTGCTTCACATGTCATCATCCATCTGGTCGTACAGCAACCTGTTGCTGGGGAACCTAGCTTTCTTAACATGTCATCATCCATCTGGTCGTATAGCATCTGGTCGTATAGCAACCTGTTGCTAGGGAACCTAGCCTGCTTCACATGTCATCATCCATCTGGTCGTACAGCAACCTGTTGCTGGTGAACCTAGCCTTCTTCACATGTCATCATCCATCTGGTCGTACAGCATCTGGTCGTACAGCAACCTGTTGCTGATGAACCTAGCCTTCTTCACATGTCATCATCCATCTGGTCGTACAGCAACCTGTTGCTGATGAACCTAGCCTTCTTCACATGTCATCATCCATCTGGTCGTACAGCAACATGTTGCTGGGGAACCTAGACTTATTCACATGTCATCATCCATCTGGTCGTACAGCAACCTGTTGCTGGTGAACCTAGCCTTCTTCACATGTCATCATCCATCTGGTCGTACTGCACCCTGTTGCTGGTGAACCTAGCCTTCTTCACATGTCATCATCCATCTGGTCGTACAGCAACCTGTTGCTTGTGAACCTAGCCTTCTTCACATGTCATCATCCATCTGGTCGTACAACATCTGGTCGTACAGCAACCTGTTGCTAGGGATCCTAGCCTTCTTCACATGTCATCATCCATCTGGTCGTACAGCATCTGGTCGTACAGCAACCTGTTGCTGGTGAACCTAGCCTTCTTCACATGCCATCATCCATCTGGTCGTACTGCAACCTGTTGCTGGTGAACCTAGCCTTCTTCACATGTCATCATCCATCTGGTCGTACAGCATCTGGTCGTACAGCACTGGTGTACAGCAGTCATTCATCATCTGGTCGTACAGCATCTGGTCGTACAGCAACCTGTTGCTGGGGAACCTAGCCTTCTTCACATGTCATCATCCATCTGGTCGTACAGCAACCTGTTGCTGGGGAACCTAGCCTTCTTAACATGTCATCATCCATCTGGTCGTATAGCATCTGGTCGTATAGCAACCTGTTGCTAGGGAACCTAGCCTGCTTCACATGTCATCATCCATCTGGTCGTACAGCAACCTGTTGCTGGGGAACCTAGCCTTCTTCACATGTCATCATCCATCTGGTCGTACAGCATCTGGTCGTACAGCAACCTGTTGCTAGGGAACCTAGCCTTCTTCACATGTCATCATCCATCTGGTCGTACAGCAACCTGTTGCTGGGGAACCTAGCCTTCTTCACATGTCATCATCCATCTGGTCGTACAACCACCTGTTGCTGGTGAACATAGCCTTCTTCACATGTCATCATCCATCTGGTCGTACAGCAACCTGTTGCTGGTGAACCTAGCCTTCTTCACATGTCATCATCCATCTGGTCGTACAGCATCTGGTCGTACAGCATGTCGTCAGCATCTGGTCGTACAGTAACCTGTTGCTGGGGAACCTAGCCTTCTTCACATGTCATCATCCATCTGGTCGTACAGCAACCTGTTGCTGGGGAACCTAGCCTTCTTAACATGTCATCATCCATCTGGTCGTATAGCATCTGGTCGTATAGCAACCTGTTGCTAGGGAACCTAGCCTGCTTCACATGTCATCATCCATCTGGTCGTACAGCAACCTGTTGCTGTGGAACATAGCCTTCTTAACATGCCATCATCCATCTGGTCGTACTGCATCCTGTTGCTGGGGAACCTAGCCTTCTTCACATGTCATCATCCATCTGGTCGTACAGCATCTGGTCGTACAGCAACCTGTTGCTGGTGAACCTAGCATTCTTCACATGTCATCATCCATCTGGTCGTATAGCATCTGGTCGTATAGCAACCTGTTCCTAGGGAACCTAGCCTGCTTCACATGTTATCATCCATCTGGTCGTACAGCAACCTGTTGCTGGTGAACTAGCCTTCTTCACATGTCATCATCCATCTGGTCGTACAGCATCTGGTCGTACAGCAACCTGTTGCTGATGAACCTAGCCTTCTTCACATGTCATCATCCATCTGGTCGTACAGCAACCTGTTGCTGATGAACCTAGCCTTCTTCACATGTCATCATCCATCTGGTCGTACAACGTACAGCATCTGGTCGTACAGCAACCTGTTGCTGGTGAACCTAGCCTTCTTCACATGTCATCATCCATCTGGTCGTATAGCAACCTGTTGGTGGGGAACATAGCCTTCTTAACATGCCATCATCCATCTGGTCGTACAACAACCTGTTGCTGATGAACCTAGCCTTCTTAACATGTCATCATACCTCTGGTCGTACAGCATCTGGTCGTACAGCAACCTGTTGCTGGTGAACCTAGCCGTCTTCACATGTCATCATCCATCTGGTCGTACAGCAACCTGTTGCTGGGGAACCTAGCCTTCTTCATATGTCATCATCCATCTGGTCGTACAACCACCTGTTGCTGGGGAACCGAGCCTTCTTCACATGTTATCATCCATCTGGTCGTATAGCAACCTGTTGCTGTGGAACATAGCCTTCTTAACATGCCATCATCCATCTGGTCGTACTGCAACCTGTTGCTGGGGAACCTAGCCTTCTTCACATGTCATCATCCATCTGGTCGTACAGCATCTGGTCGTACAGCAACCTGTTGCTGGTGAACCTAGCCTTCTTCACATGTCATCATCCATCTGGTCGTACAGCAACCTGTTGCTGGGGAATATAGCCTTCTGAACATGTCATCATCCATCTGGTCGTATAGCATCTGGTCGTATAGCAACATGTTGCTAGGAAACCTAGCCTGCTTCACATGTCATCATCCATCTGGTCGTACAGCAACCTGTTGCTGGGGAACCTAGCCTTCTTAACATGTCATCATCCATCTGGTCGTATAGCATCTGGTCGTATAGCAACCTGTTGCTAGGGAACCTAGCCTGCTTCACATGTTATCATCCATCTGGTCGTACAGCAACCTGTTGCTGGTGAACTAGCCTTCTTCACATGTCATCATCCATCTGGTCGTACAGCATCTGGTCGTACAGCAACCTGTTGCTGGTGAACCTAGCCTTCTTCACATGTCATCATCCATCTGGTCGTACAGCAACCTGTTGCTGATGAACCTAGCCTTCTTCACATGTCATCATCCATCTGGTCGTACAGCAACATGTTGCTGGGGAACCTAGCCTTCTTCACATGTCATCATCCATCTGGTCGTACAGCAACCTGTTGCTGGTGAACCTAGCCTTCTTCACATGTCATCATCCATCTGGTCGTACTGCAACCTGTTGCTGGTGAACCTAGCCTTCTTCACATGTCATCATCCATCTGGTCGTACAGCAACCTGTTGCTGGTGAACCTAGCCTTCTTCACATGTCATCATCCATCTGGTCGTACAACATCTGGTCGTACAGCAACCTGTTGCTAGGGATCCTAGCCTTCTTCACATGTCATCATCCATCTGGTCGTACAGCATCTGGTCGTACAGCAACCTGTTGCTGGTGAACCTAGCCTTCTTCACATGCCATCATCCATCTGGTCGTACTGCAACCTGTTGCTGGTGAACCTAGCCTTCTTCACATGTCATCATCCATCTGGTCGTACAGCATCTGGTGTACAGCCAAACCTGTTGCTGGGGAACCTAGCCTTCTTAACATGTCATCATCCATCTGGTCGTACAGCAACCTGTTGCTGGGGAACCTAGCCTTCTTAACATGTCATCATCCATCTGGTCGTATAGCATCTGGTCGTATAGCAACCTGTTGCTGGGGAACCTAGCCTTCTTCACATGTCATCATCCATCTGGTCGTACAGCAACCTGTTGCTGGGGAACCTAGCCTTCTTCACATGTCATCATCCATCTGGTCGTACAGCATCTGGTCGTATAGCAACCTGTTGCTGGGGAACCTAGCCTTCTTCACATGTCATCATCCATCTGGTCGTACAGCAACCTGTTGCTGGTGAACCTAGCCTTCTTCACATGTCATCATCCATCTGGTCGTACAACCACCTGTTGCTGGGGAACCTAGCCTTCTTCACATGTCATCATCCATCTGGTCGTACAGCAACCTGTTGCTGGTGAACCTAGCCTTCTTCACATGTCATCATCCATCTGGTCGTACAGCATCTGGTCGTACAGCACATTGGTGTACGACCTGTTGCTGGGGAACCTAGCCTTCTTCACATGTCATCATCCATCTGGTCGTACAGCAACCTGTTGCTGGTGAACCTAGCCTTCTTCACATGTCATCATCCATCTGGTCGTACAACATCTGGTCGTATAGCAACCTGTTGCTGGGGAACCTAGCCTTCTTCACATGTCACCATCCATCTGGTCGTACAGCAACCTGTTGCTGGTGAACCTAGCCTTCTTCACATGTCATCATCCATCTGGTCGTATAGCAACCTGTTGCTGGGGAACATAGCCTTCTTAACATGCCATCATCCATCTGGTCGTACAGCAACCTGTTGCTGGGGAACCTAGCCTTCTTCACATGTCATCATCCATCTGGTCGTACAGCATCTGGTCGTACAGCAACCTGTTGCTGGTGAACCTAGCCTTCTTCACATGTCATCATCCATCTGGTCGTACAGCAACCTGTTGCTGGGGAACCTAGCCTTCTTCACATGTCATCATCCATCTGGTCGTACAGCAACCTGTTGCTGGTGAACCTAGCCTTCTTCACATGTCATCATCCATCTGGTCGTACAGCATCTGGTCGTACAGCATCTGGTCGTACAGCATCGTACATCATCTGGTCGTACATCATCTGGTCGTACATCATCTGGTCGTACATCATCTGGTCGTAGAGCATCTGGTCGTACAGCATCTGGTCGTACAGTAACCTGTTGCTGGGGAACCTAGCCTTCTTCACATGTCATCATCCATCTGGTCGTATAGCAACCTGTTGCTGGGGAACCTAGCCTTCTTAACATGTCATCATCCATCTGGTCGTACAGCAACCTGTTGCTGGGGAACCTAGCCTTCTTAACATGTCATCATCCATCTGGTCGTATAGCATCTGGTCGTATAGCAACCTGTTGCTAGGAAACCTAGCCTGCTTCACATGTCATCATCCATCTGGTCGTACAGCAACCTGTTGCTGGGGAACCTAGCCTTCTTAACATGTCATCATCCATGCCATCTGGTCGTATAGCAACCTGTTGCTAGGGAACCTAGCCTGCTTCACATGTCATCATCCATCTGGTCGTACAGCAACCTGTTGCTGGTGAACCTAGCCTTCTTCACATGTCATCATCCATCTGGTCGTACAGCATCTGGTCGTACAGCAACCTGTTGCTGATGAACCTAGCCTTCTTCACATGTCATCATCCATCTGGTCGTACAGCAACCCTTTGCTGGTGAACCTAGCCTTCTTCACATGTCATCATCCATCTGGTCGTACAGCAACCTGTTGCTGGGGAACCTAGCCTTCTTCACATGTCATCATCCATCTGGTCGTACTGCAACCTGTTGCTGGGGAACCTAGCCTTCTTCACATGTCATCATCCATCTGGTCGTACAGCAACCTGTTGCTTGTGAACCTAGCCTTCTTCACATGTCATCATCCATCTGGTCGTACAGCATCTGGTCGTACAGCATCTGGTCGTACAGCATCGTCATCATCTTCATCTTCTCACATTCACATCATCTGGTCGTACACATCTGGTCGTACAGCAACCTGTTGCTGGGGAACCTAGCCTTCTTCACATGTCATCATCCATCTGGTCGTATAGCAACCTGTTGCTGGGGAACCTAGCCTTCTTCACATGTCATCATCCATCTGGTCGTACAGCAACCTGTTGCTGGGAACCTAGCCTTCTTCACATGTCATCATCCATCTGGTCGTACAGCATCTGGTCGTATAGCAACCTGTTGCTGGGGAACCTAGCCTTCTTCACATGTCATCATCCATCTGGTCGTACAGCAACCTGTTGCTGGGGAACCTAGCCTTCTTAACATGTCATCATCCATCTGGTCGTATAGCATCTGGTCGTATAGCAACCTGTTGCTAGGGAACCTAGCCTGCTTCACATGTCATCATCCATCTGGTCGTACAGCAACCTGTTGCTGGTGAACCTAGCCTTCTTCACATGTCATCATCCATCTGGTCGTACAGCATCTGGTCGTACAGCAACCTGTTGCTGATGAACCTAGCCTTCTTCACATGTCATCATCCATCTGGTCGTACAGAACCTTTGCTGATGAACCTAGCCTTCTTCACATGTCATCATCCATCTGGTCGTACAGCAACCTGTTGCTGGTGAACCTAGCCTTCTTCACATGTCATCATCCATCTGGTCGTACAACATCTGGTCGTACAGCAACCTGTTGCTGATGAACCTAGCCTTCTTCACATGTCATCATCCATCTGGTCGTACAGGAACCTGTTGCTGGTGAACCTAGCCTTCTTCACATGTCATCATCCATCTGGTCGTACAGGAACCTGTTGCTGGTGAACCTAGCCTTCTTCACATGTCATCATCCATCTGGTCGTACAACATCTGGTCGTACAGCAACCTGTTGCTGGTGAACCTAGCCTTCTTCACATGTCATCATCCATCTGGTCGTACAGCAACCTGTTGCTGGTGAACCTAGCCTTCTTCACATGTCATCATCCATCTGGTCGTACAGCAACCTGTTGCTGGTGAACCTAGCCTTCTTCACATGTCATCATCCATCTGGTCGTACAGCATCTGGTCGTACAGCAACCTGTTGCTGGTGAACCTAGCCTTCTTCACATGTCATCATCCATCTGGTCGTACAGAACCTTGCTGGTGAACCTAGCTTTCACATGTCATCATCCATCTGGTCGTATAGCAACCTGTTGCTGGGGAACATAGCCTTCTTAACATGCCATCATCCATCTGGTCGTACTGCAACCTGTTGCTGGGGAACCTAGCCTTCTTCACATGTCATCATCCATCTGGTCGTACAGCATCTGGTCGTACAGCATCTGGTCGTACAGACCTGTTGCTGGGGAACCTAGCCTTCTTCACATGTCATCATCCATCTGGTCGTATAGCAACCTGTTGCTGGGGAACCTAGCCTTCTTAACATGTCATCATCCATCTGGTCGTACAGCAACCTGTTGCTGGGGAACCTAGCCTTCTTAACATGTCATCATCCATCTGGTCGTATAGCATCTGGTCGTATAGCAACCTGTTGCTAGGAAACCTAGCCTGCTTCACATGTCATCATCCATCTGGTCGTACAGCAACCTGTTGCTGGGGAACCTAGCTTTCTTAACATGTCATCATCCATCTGGTCGTATAGCATCTGGTCGTATAGCAACCTGTTGCTAGGGAACCTAGCCTGCTTCACATGTCATCATCCATCTGGTCGTACAGCAACCTGTTGCTGGTGAACCTAGCCTTCTTCACATGTCATCATCCATCTGGTCGTACAGCAACCTGTTGCTGGTGAACCTAGCCTTCTTCACATGTCATCATCCATCTGGTCGTACAGCAACCTGTTGCTGGTGAACCTAGCCTTCTTCACATGTCATCATCCATCTGGTCGTACAGCAACCTGTTGCTGGTGAACCTAGCCTTCTTCACATGTCATCATCCATCTGGTCGTACAGCAACCTGTTGCTGGGGAACCTAGCCTTCTTCACATGTCATCATCCATCTGTCGTAATGTTTGGTCGTACAACATCTGGTCGTACAGCAACCTGTTGCTAGGGATCCTAGCCTTCTTCACATGTCATCATCCATCTGGTCGTACAGCAACCTGTTGCTGGTGAACCTAGCCTTCTTCACATGTCATCATCCATCTGGTCGTACAACATCTGGTCGTATAGCAACCTGTTGCTGGGGAACCTAGCCTTCTTCACATGTCACCATCCATCTGGTCGTAAAGCAACCTGTTGCTGGTGAACCTAGCCTTCTTCACATGTCATCATCCATCTGGTCGTATAGCAACCTGTTGCTGTGGAACATAGCCTTCTTAACATGCCATCATCCATCTGGTCGTACTGCAACCTGTTGCTGGGGAACCTAGCCTTCTTCACATGTCATCATCCATCTGGTCGTACAGCATCTGGTCGTACAGCAACCTGTTGCTGGTGAACCTAGCCTTCTTCACATGTCATCATCCATCTGGTCGTACAGCAACCTGTTGCTGGGGAACCTAGCCTTCTTCACATGTCATCATCCATCTGGTCGTACAGCAACCTGTTGCTTGTGAACCTAGCCCTCTTCACATGTCATCATCCATCTGGTCGTACAGCATCTGGTCGTACAGCATCTGGTCGTACAGCATCGTACATCATCTGGTCGTACACACTGGTCGTACATCATCTGGTCGTACATCATCTGGTCGTAGAGCATCTGGTCGTACAGCATCTGGTCGTACAGTAACCTGTTGCTGGGGAACCTAGCCTTCTTCACATGTCATCATCCATCTGGTCGTACAGCAACCTGTTGCTGGGGAACCTAGCCTTCTTAACATGTCATCATCCATCTGGTCGTACAGCAACCTGTTGCTGGGGAACCTAGCCTTCTTAACATGTCATCATCCATCTGGTCGTATAGCATCTGGTCGTATAGCAACCTGTTGCTAGGAAACCTAGCCTGCTTCACATGTCATCATCCATCTGGTCGTACAGCAACCTGTTGCTGGGGAACCTAGCCTTCTTAACATGTCATCATCCATCTGGTCGTATAGCATCTGGTCGTATAGCAACCTGTTGCTAGGGAACCTAGCCTTCTTCACATGTCATCATCCATCTGGTCGTACAGCAACCTGTTGCTGGTGAACCTAGCCTTCTTCACATGTCATCATCCATCTGGTCGTACAGCATCTGGTCGTACAGCAACCTGTTGCTGATGAACCTAGCCTTCTTCACATGTCATCATCCATCTGGTCGTACAGCAACCCTTTGCTGGTGAACCTAGCCTTCTTCACATGTCATCATCCATCTGGTCGTACAGCAACCTGTTGCTGGGGAACCTAGCCTTCTTCACATGTCATCATCCATCTGGTCGTACAGCAACCTGTTGCTGGTGAACCTAGCCTTCTTCACATGTCATCATCCATCTGGTCGTACAGCATCTGGTCGTACAGCAACCTGTTGCTGGTGAACCTAGCCTTCTTCACATGTCATCATCCATCTGGTCGTACAACATCTGGTCGTACAGCAAACCACTGTTGCTGGGGAACCTAGCCTTCTTTACATGTCATCATCCATCTGGTCGTACAGCAACCTGTTGCTGGGGAACCTAGCCTTCTTCACATGTCATCATCCATCTTGTCGTACATCATCTGGTCGTAGAGCATCTGGTCGTACAGCATCTGGTCGTACAACATCTGGTCGTACAGCAACCTGTTGCTGGGGAACCTAGCCTTCTTCACATGTCATCATCCATCTGGTCGTATAGCAACCTGTTGCTGGGGAACCTAGCCTTCTTAACATGTCATCATCCATCTGGTCGTACAGCAACCTGTTGCTGGGGAACCTAGCCTTCTTAACATGTCATCATCCACTGGTCGTATAGCATCTGGTCGTATAGCAACATGTTGCTAGGAAACCTAGCCTGCTTCACATGTCATCATCCATCTGGTCGTACAGCAACCTGTTGCTGGGGAACCTAGCTTTCTTAACATGTCATCATCCATCTGGTCGTATAGCATCTGGTCGTATAGCAACCTGTTGCTAGGGAACCTAGCCTGCTTCACATGTCATCATCCATCTGGTCGTACAGCAACCTGTTGCTGGTGAACCTAGCCTTCTTCACATGTCATCATCCATCTGGTCGTACAGCATCTGGTCGTACAGCAACCTGTTGCTGGTGAACCTAGCCTTCTTCACATGTCATCATCCATCTGGTCGTACAGGAACCTGTTGCTGGTGAACCTAGCCTTCTTCACATGTCATCATCCATCTGGTCGTACAGCAACCTGTTGCTGGTGAACCTAGCCTTCTTCACATGTCATCATCCATCTGGTCGTACAACATCTGGTCGTACAGCAACCTGTTGCTGGTGAACCTAGCCTTCTTCACATGTCATCATCCATCTGGTCGTACAGCATCTGGTCGTACAGCACCTGTTGCTGGTGAACCTAGCCTTCTTCACATGTCATCATCCATCTGGTCGTACAACATCTGGTCGATAGCAACCTGTTGCTGGTGAACCTAGCCTTCTTCACATGTCATCATCCATCTGGTCGTACAGCAACCTGTTGCTGGTGAACCTAGCCTTCTTCACATGTCATCATCCATCTGGTCGTACAGCAACCTGTTGCTGGGGAACCTAGCCTTCTTAACATGTCATCATCCATCTGGTCGTACAGCATCTGGTCGTACAGCAACCTGTTGCTGGTGAACCTAGCCTTCTTCACATGTCATCATCCATCTGGTCGTACACATCTGGTCGTACAGCAACCTGTTGCTGGTGAACCTAGCCTTCTTCACATGTCATCATCCATCTGGTCGTACAGCAACCTGTTGCTGGGGAACCTAGCCTTCTTCACATGTCATCATCCATCTGGTCGTACAGCAACCTGTTGCTGGGGAACCTAGCCTTCTTCACATGTCATCATCCATCTGGTCGT
>CM026393.1:10574522-10595238 GCA_014843695.1 Archivesica marissinica
TGACCGGAACATCAGGGCAGGTAACTTAGAGCCACAGAGTGGGACTGTGACCGGAACATCAGGGCAGGTAACTTAGAGCCACAGAGTGGGACTGTGACCGGAACATCAGGGCAGGTAACTTAGAGTCACAGAGTGGGACTGTGACCGGAACATCAGGGCAGGTAACTTAGAGTCACAGAGTGGGACTGTGACCGGAACACCAGGGCAGGTAACTTAGAGTCACAGAGTGGGACTGTGACCGGAACACCAGGGCAGGTAACTTAGAGCCACAGAGTGGGACTGTGACCGGAACATCAGGGCAGGTAACTTAGAGCCACAGAGTGGGACTGTGACCGGAACACCAGGGCAGGTAACTTAGAGCCACAGAGTGGGACTGTGACCGGAACACCAGGGCAGGTAACTTAGAGCCACAGAGTGGGACTGTGACCGGAACATCAGGGCAGTTAACTTAGAACCACATAGTGGGACTGTGACCGGAACACCAGGGCATGTAACTTAGAGCCACATAGTGGGACTGTGACCGGGACACCAGGGCATGTAACTTAGAGCCACATAGTGGGACTGTGACCGGAACATCAGGGCATGTAACTTAGGGTCACAGAGTGAGACTGTGACCGGAACACCAGGGCAGGTAACTTAGAGCCACAGAGTGGGACTATGACCGGAACATCAGGGCAGGTAACTTAGGGTCACAGAGTGGGACTGTGACCGGAACATCAGGGCAGGTAACTTAGAGTCACAGAGTGGGACTGTGACCGGAACATCAGGGCAGGTAACTTAGAGTCACAGAGTGGGACTGTGACCGGAACATCAGGGCAGGTAACTTAGAGCCACATGGTGGAACTGTGACCGGAACACCAGGGCAGGTAACTTAGAGCCACAGGGTGGAACTGTGACCGGACCACCAGGGCAGGTAACTTAGAGCCACAGGGTGGGACTGTGACCGGAACATCAGGGCAGGTAACTTAGAGCCACAGGGTGGAACTGTGACCGGAACACCAGGGCAGGTAACTTAGAGCCACAGAGTGGGACTGTGACCGGAACACCAGGGCAGGTAACTTAGGGTCACAGAGTGGGACTGTGACCGGAACATCAGGGCAGGTAACTTAGAGTCACAGAGTGGGACTGTGACCGGAACACCAGGGCAGGTAACTTAGAGCCACAGAGTGGGACTGTGACCGGAACACCAGGGCAGGTAACTTAGAGTCACAGAGTGGGACTGTGACCGGAACATCAGGGCAGGTAACTTAGAGCCACAGAGTGGGACTGTGACCGGAACATCAGGGCAGGTAACTTAGAGTCACAGAGTGAGACTGTGACCGGAACACCAGGGCAGGTAACTTAGAGTCACATAGTGGGACTGTGACCGGAACACCAGGGCAGGTAACTTAGAGCCACAGAGTGGGACTGTGACCGGAACACCAGGGCAGGTAACTTAGAGTCACAGAGTGGGACTGTGACCGGAACACCAGGGCAGGTAACTTAGAGCCACATAGTGGGACTGTGACCGGAACATCAGGGCAGGTAACTTAGAGCACAGAGTGGGACTGTGACCGGAACACCAGGGCAGGTAACTTAGAGCCACAGAGTGGGACTGTGACCGGAACATCAGGGCAGGTAACTTAGAGCCACAAGTGGACTGTGACCGGAACACCAGGGCAGGTAACTTAGAGTCACAGAGTGGGACTGTGACCGGAACACCAGGGCAGGTAACTTAGAGTCACAGAGTGGGACTGTGACCGGAACATCAGGGCAGGTAACTTAGAGCCACAGAGTGGACTGTGACCGGAACATCAGGGCAGGTAACTTAGAGTCACAGAGTGGAACTGTGACCGGAACACCAGGGCAGGTAACTTAGAGTCACAGAGTGGAACTGTGACCGGAACACCAGGACAGGTAACTTAGAGCCACATAGTGGGACTGTGACCAGAACATCAGGGCAGGTAACTAAGAGTCACAAGTGGAATGTGACCCAACACCAGGGCAGGTAACTTAGAGCCACATAGTGGAACTGTGACCGGAACATCAGGGCAGGTAACTTAGAGTCACAGAGTGGGACTGTGACCGGAACACCAGGGCAGGTAACTTAGAGCCACAGAGTGGGACTGTGACCGGAACACCAGGGCAGGTAACTTAGAGTCACAGAGTGGGACTGTGACCGGAACACCAGGGCAGGTAACTTAGAGCCACAGAGTGGGACTGTGACCGGAACACCAGGGCAGGTAACTTAGAGCCACATAGTGGGACTGTGACCGGAACATCAGGGCAGGTAACTTAGAGTCACAGAGTGGGACTGTGACCGGAACACCAGGGCAGGTAACTTAGAGCCACAGAGTGGGACTGTGACCGGAACACCAGGGCAGGTAACTTAGAGTCACAGAGTGGGACTGTGACCGGAACACCAGGGCAGGTAACTTAGAGCCACAGAGTGGGACTGTGACCGGAACACCAGGGCAGGTAACTTAGAGTCACAGAGTGGGACTGTGACCGGAACATCAGGGCAGGTAACTTAGAGCCACAGAGTGGGACTGTGACCGGAACACCAGGGCAGGTAACTTAGAGCCACATAGTGGGACTGTGACCGGAACATCAGGGCAGGTAACTTAGAGCCACATAGTGGGACTGTGACCGGAACATCAGGGCAGGTAACTTAGAGTCACAGAGTGGGACTGTGACCGGAACACCAGGGCAGGTAACTTAGAGCCACATAGTGGAACTGTGACCGGAACACCAGGGCAGGTAACTTAGAGTCACAGAGTGGGACTGTGACCGGAACACCAGGGCAGGTAACTTAGAGCCACAGAGTGGGACTGTGACCGGAACACCAGGGCAGGTAACTTAGAGTCACAGAGTGGAACTGTGACCGGAACACCAGGGCAGGTAACTTAGAGTCACAGAGTGGAACTGTGACCGGAACACCAGGGCAGGTAACTTAGAGTCACAGAGTGGAACTGTGACCGGAACATCAGGGCAGGTAACTTAGAGTCACAGAGTGGAACTGTGACCGGAACACCAGGGCCGGTAACTTAGAGTCACAGAGTGGAACTGTGACCGGAACACCAGGACAGGTAACTTAGAGCCACATAGTGGGACTGTGACCAGAACATCAGGGCAGGTAACTAAGAGTCACATAGTGGAATTGTGACCCTAACACCAGGGCAGGTAACTTAGAGCCACATAGTGGAACTGTGACTGGAACATCAGGGCAGGTAACTTAGGGTCACAGAGTGGGACTGTGACCGGAACACCAGGGCAGGTAACTTAGAGTCACAGATTGGGACAGTGACCGAAACACCAGGGCAGATAACTTAGAGTCACAGGGTGGAACTGCGACCGGAACATCAGGGCAGGTAACTTAGAGTCACAGAGTGGCACTGTGACCGGAACACCAGGGCAGGTAACTAAGAGTCACAGAGTGGCACTGCCACCGGAATACCAGGGCAGGTAATTTAGAGCCACATAGTGAGAATGTGACCCTAACACCAGGGCAGGTAACTTAGAGCCACATAGTGGGACTGTGACCGGAACACCAGGGCAGGTAACTTAGAGCCACATAGTGAGACTGTGACCGGAACAACAGGGCAGGTAACTTAGAGCCACATAGTGGGACTGTGACCGGAACACCAGGGCAGGTAACTTAGAGCCACATAGTGGGACTGTGACCGGAACACCAGGGCATGTAACTTAGGGTCACAGAGTGAGACTGTGACCGGAACATCAGGGCAGGTAACTTAGAGTCACAGAGTGGGACTGTGACCGGAACATCAGGGCAGGTAACTTAGAGTCACAGAGTGGGACTGTGACCGGAACATCAGGGCAGGTAACTTAGAGTCACAGAGTGGGACTGTGACCGGAACATCAGGGCAGGTAACTTAGAGTCACAGAGTGGGACTGTGACCGGAACATCAGGGCAGGTAACTTAGAGCCACATAGTGGGACTGTGACCGGAACACCAGGGCAGGTAACTTAGAGCCACAGAGTGGGACTGTGACCGGAACACCAGGGCAGGTAACTTAGAGCCACATAGTGGGACTGTGACCGGAACATCAGGGCAGGTAACTTAGAGCCACATAGTGGGACTGTGACCGGACACCAGGGCAGTAACTTAGAGCCACATAGTGGGACTGTGACCGGAACATCAGGGCATGTAACTTAGGGTCACAGAGTGAGACTGTGACCGGAACACCAGGGCAGGTAACTTAGAGCCACAGAGTGGGACTATGACTGGAACATCAGGGCAGGTATCTTAGGTCACAGAGTGGGACTGTGACCGGAACATCAGGGCAGGTAACTTAGAGTCACAGAGTGGGACTGTGACCGGAACATCAGGGCAGGTAACTTAGAGTCACAGAGTGGGACTGTGACCGGAACATCAGGGCAGGTAACTTAGAGCCACATGGTGGAACTGTGACCGGAACACTAGGGCAGGTAACTTAGAGCCACAGGGTGGAACTGTGACTGGACCACCAGGGCAGGTAACTTAGAGCCACATGGTGGGACTGTGACCGGAACATCAGGGCAGGTAACTTAGAGCCACAGGGTGGAACTGTGACCGGAACACCAGGGCAGGTAACTTAGAGCCACAGAGTGGGACTGTGACTGGAACACCAGGGCAGGTAACTTAGGGTCACAGAGTGAGACTGTGACCGGAGCATCAGGGCAGGTAACTTAGAGTCACAGAGTGAGACTGTGACCAGAACACCAGGGCAGGTAACTTAGAGACACAGAGTGGGACTGTGACCGGAACACCAGGGCAGGTAACTTAGAGTCACAGAGTTGGACTGTGACCGGAACACCAGGGCAGGTAACTTAGAGCCACATAGTGGGACTGTGACCGGAACATTAGGGCAGATAACTTAGAGTCACAGAGAGGGACTGTGACCGGAACATCAGGGCAGGTAACTTAGAGTCACAGAGTGGGACTGTGACCGGAACATCAGGGCAGGTAGCTTAGAGCCACATAGTGGAACTGTGACCGGAACACCAGGGCATGTCACTTAAAGCCACAGAGTGGGACTGTGACCGGAACCTCAGAGCAGGTAACTTAGAGCCACAGGGTGGGACTGTGACCGGAACATCAGGGCAGTTAACTTAGGGTCACAGAGTGGGACTGTGACCGGAACATCAGGGCAGGTAACTTAGGGTCACAGAGTGGGACTGTGACCGGAACACCAGGGCAGGTAACTTAGAGCCACAGAGTGGGACTGTGACCGGAACACCAGGGCAGGTAACTTAGAGCCACAGAGTGGAACTGTGACCGGAACATCAGGGCAGGTAACTTAGAGCCACAGAGTGGGACTGTGACCGGAACACCAGGGCAGGTAACTTAGAGCCACATAGTGGGACTGTGACCGGAACATCAGGGCAGGTAACTTAGAGCCACAGAGTGGGACTGTGACCGGAACACCAGGGCATGTAACTTAGAGCCACATAGTGGGACTGTGACCGGGACACCAGGGCAGGTAACTTAGAGCCACATAGTGGGACTGTGACCGGAACATCAGGGCATGTAACTTAGGTCACAGAGTGAGACTGTGACCGGAACACCAGGGCAGGTAACTTAGAGCCACAGAGTGGGACTGTGACTGGAACATCAGGGCAGGTAACTTAGGGTCACAGAGTGGGACTGTGACCGGAACATCAGGGCAGGTAACTTAGAGTCACAGAGTGGGACTGTGACCGGAACATCAGGGCAGGTAACTTAGAGTCACAGAGTGGGACTGTGACCGGAACATCAGGGCAGGTAACTTAGAGCCACAGGTGGAACTGTGACCGGAACACTAGGGCAGGTAACTTAGAGCCACAGGGTGGAACTGTGACTGGAACACCAGGGCAGGTAACTTAGAGCCACATAGTGGGACTGTGACCGGAACATCAGGGCAGGTAACTTAGAGCCACAGAGTGGAACTGTGACCGGAACACCAGGGCAGGTAACTTAGAGCCACAGAGTGGGACTGTGACCGGAACACCAGGGCAGGTAACTTAGAGTCACAGAGTGAGACTGTGACCGGAACATCAGGGCAGGTAACTTAGAGTCACAGAGTGAGACTGTGACCGGAACACCAGGGCAGGTAACTTAGAGCCACAGAGTGGGACTGTGACCGGAACACCAGGGCAGGTAACTTAGAGTCACAGAGTGGGACTGTGACCGGAACACCAGGGCAGGTAACTTAGAGCCACATAGTGGGACTGTGACCGGAACATTAGGGCAGATAACTTAGAGTCACAGAGAGGGACTGTGACCGGAACATCAGGGCAGGTAACTTAGAGTCACAGAGTGGGACTGTGACCGGAACATCAGGGCAGGTAGCTTAGAGCCACATAGTGGAACTGTGACCGGAACACCAGGGCATGTAACTTAAAGCCACAGAGTGGGACTGTGACCGGAACCTCAGAGCAGGTAACTTAGAGCCACAGGGTGGGACTGTGACCGGAACATCAGGGCAGTTAACTTAGGGTCACAGAGTGGGACTGTGACCGGAACATCAGGGCAGGTAACTTAGGGTCACAGAGTGGGACTGTGACCGGAACATCAGGGCAGATAACTTAGAGTCACAGAGTGGAACTGTGACCGGAACATCAGGGCAGGTAACTTAGAGCCACAGGGTGGAACTGTGACCGGACCACCAGGGCAGGTAACTTAGAGCCACAGGGTGGTAATGTGACCGGAACATCAGGGCAGGTAACTTAGAGCCACAGAGTGGAACTGTGACCGGAACATCAGGGCAGGTAACTTAGGGTCACAGAGTGGGACTGTGACCGGAACACTAGGGCATGTAACTTAGAGCCACATAGTGGGACTGTGACCGGAACATCAGGGCAGTTAACTTAGAACCACATAGTGGGACTGTGACCGGAACACCAGGGCATGTAACTTAGAGCCACATAGTGGGACTGTGACCGGGACACCAGGGCATGTAACTTAGAGCCACATAGTGGGACTGTGACCGGAACATCAGGGCATGTAACTTAGGGTCACAGAGTGAGACTGTGACCGGAACACCAGGGCAGGTAACTTAGAGCCACAGAGTGGGACTATGACTGGAACATCAGGGCAGGTATCTTAGGGTCACAGAGTGGGACTGTGACCGGACCATCAGGGCAGGTAACTTAGAGTCACAGAGTGGGACTGTGACCGGAACATCAGGGCAGGTAACTTAGAGTCACAGAGTGGGACTGTGACCGGAACATCAGGGCAGGTAACTTAGAGCCACATGGTGGAACTGTGACCGGAACACTAGGGCAGGTAACTTAGAGCCACAGGGTGGAACTGTGACTGGACCACCAGGGCAGGTAACTTAGAGCCACATGGTGGGACTGTGACCGGAACATCAGGGCAGGTAACTTAGAGCCACAGGGTGGAACTGTGACCGGAACACCAGGGCAGGTAACTTAGAGCCACAGAGTGGGACTGTGACTGGAACACCAGGGCAGGTAACTTAGGGTCACAGAGTGAGACTGTGACCGGAGCATCAGGGCAGGTAACTTAGAGTCACAGAGTGAGACTGTGACCAGAACACCAGGGCAGGTAACTTAGAGACACAGAGTGGGACTGTGACCGGAACACCAGGGCAGGTAACTTAGAGTCACAGAGTTGGACTGTGACCGGAACACCAGGGCAGGTAACTTAGAGCCACATAGTGGGACTGTGACCGGAACATTAGGGCAGATAACTTAGAGTCACAGAGAGGGACTGTGACCGGAACATCAGGGCAGGTAACTTAGAGTCACAGAGTGGGACTGTGACCGGAACATCAGGGCAGGTAGCTTAGAGCCACATAGTGGAACTGTGACCGGAACACCAGGGCATGTCACTTAAAGCCACAGAGTGGGACTGTGACCGGAACCTCAGAGCAGGTAACTTAGAGCCACAGGGTGGGACTGTGACCGGAACATCAGGGCAGTTAACTTAGGGTCACAGAGTGGGACTGTGACCGGAACATCAGGGCAGGTAACTTAGGGTCACAGAGTGGGACTGTGACCGGAACATCAGGGCAGATAACTTAGAGTCACAGAGTGGAACTGTGACCGGAACATCAGGGCAGGTAACTTAGAGCCACAGGGTGGAACTGTGACCGGACCACCAGGGCAGGTAACTTAGAGCCACAGGGTGGTAATGTGACCGGAACATCAGGGCAGGTAACTTAGAGCCACAGAGTGGAACTGTGACCGGAACATCAGGGCAGGTAACTTAGAGTCAAAGAGTGAGACTGTGACCGGAACATCAGGGCAGGTAACTTAGAGCCACAGAGTGGAACTGTGACCAGAACACCAGGGAAGGTAACTTAGAGCCACAGAGTGGGACTGTGACCGGAACATCAGGGCAGGTAACTTAGGGTCACAGAGTGATACTGTGACCGGAACATCAGGGCAGGAAACTTAGAGTCACAGAAGAGTGGGACTGTGACCAGAACATCAGGGCAGGTAACTTAGAGCCACATAGTGGGACTGTGACCGGAACATCAGGACAGGTAACTTAGAGTAACAGAGTGGGACTGTGACCGGAACACCAGGGCATGTAACTTAGAGCCACAGAGTGGGACTGTGACCGGAACACCAGGGCAGATAACTTAGAGTCACAGAGTGGGACTGTGACTGGAACACCAGGGCAGGTAACTTAGAGCCACAGAGTGGGACTGTGACCGGAACACCAGGGCAGGTAACTTAGAGCCACATAGTGGGACTGTGACCGGAACATCAGGACAGGTAACTTAGAGTAACAGAGTGGGACTGTGACCGGAACACCAGGGCATGTAACTTAGAGCCACAGAGTGGGACTGTGACCGGAACACCAGGGCAGATAACTTAGAGTCACAGAGTGGGACTGTGACTGGAACACCAGGGCAGGTAACTTAGAGCCACAGAGTGGGACTGTGACCGGAACACCAGGGCAGGTAACTTAGAGTCACAGAATGGGACTGTGACCGGAACATCAGGGCAGGTAACTTAGAGCCACAGAGTGGGACTGTGACTGGAACACCAGGGCAGGTAACTTAGAGCCACATAGTGGGACTGTGACCGGAACATAAGGGCAGGTAACTTAGAGCCACATAGTGGGACTGTGACCGGAACATCAGGGCAGGTAACTTAGGGTCTCAGAGTGGGACTGTGACCGGAACATCAGGGCAGGTAACTTAGAGTCACAGAGTGAGACTGTGACCGGAACATCAGGGCAGGTAACTTAGAGCCACATAGTGGAACTGCGACCGGAACACCAGGCCAGGTAACTTAGATTCACAGAGTGGAACTGTGACCGGAACACCAGGGCATGTAACTTAGAGCCACAGAGTGGGACTGTGACCGGAACACCAGGGCAGGTAACTTAGTGTCACAGAGTGGAACTGTGACCGGAACATCAGGGCCGGTAACTTAGAGTCACAGAGTGGAACTGTGACCGGAACACCAGGGCCGGTAACTTAGAGTCACAGAGTGGAACTGTGACCGGAACACCAGGGCAGGTAACTTAGAGTCACAGAGTGGAACTGTGACCGGAACATCAGGGCAGGTAACTTAGAGTCACAGAGTGGAACTGTGACCGGAACACCAGGGCAGGTAACTAAGAGTCACAGAGTGGCACTGCCACCGGAATACCAGGGCAGGTAATTTAGAGCCACATAGTGAGAATGTGACCCTAACACCAGGGCAGGTAACTTAGAGCCACATAGTGGGACTGTGACCGGAACACCAGGGCAGGTAACTTAGAGCCACATAGTGAGACTGTGACCCTAACAACAGGGCAGGTAACTTAGAGCCACATAGTGGGACTGTGACCGGAACACCAGGGCAGGTAACTTAGAGCCACATAGTGGGACTGTGACCGGATCACCAGGGCATGTAATTTAGGGTCATAGAGTGAGACTGTGACCGGAACATCAGGGCAGGTAACTTAGAGTCACAGAGTGGGACTGTGACCGGAACATCAGGGCAGGTAACTTAGAGTCACAGAGTGGGACTGTGACCGGAACATCAGGGCAGGTAACTTAGAGTCACAGAGTGGGACTGTGACCTGAACATCAGGACAGGTAACTTAGAGCCACATAGTGGGACTGTGACCGGAACACCAGGGCAGGTAACTTAGAGCCACAGAGTGGGACTGCGACCGGAACACCAGGGCAGGTAGCTTAGAGCCACAAAGTGGGACTGTGACCGGAACATCAGGGCAGGTAACTTAGAGCCACAGAGTGGGACTGTGACCGGAACATCAGGGCAGGTAACTTAGGGTCACAGAGTGGGACTGTGACCGGAACACTAGGGCATGTAACTTAGAGCCACATAGTGGGACTGTGACCGGAACATCAGGGCAGTTAACTTAGAACCACATAGTGGGACTGTGACCGGAACACCAGGGCATGTAACTTAGAGCCACATAGTGGGACTGTGACCGGGACACCAGGGCATGTAACTTAGAGCCACATAGTGGGACTGTGACCGGAACATCAGGGCATGTAACTTAGGGTCACAGAGTGAGACTGTGACCGGAACACCAGGGCAGGTAACTTAGAGCCACAGAGTGGGACTATGACTGGAACATCAGGGCAGGTATCTTAGGGTCACAGAGTGGGACTGTGACCGGACCATCAGGGCAGGTAACTTAGAGTCACAGAGTGGGACTGTGACCGGAACATCAGGGCAGGTAACTTAGAGACACAGAGTGGGACTGTGACCGGAACACCATGGCAGGTAACTTAGAGTCACAGAGTGGCACTGCCACCGGAACACCAGGGCAGGTAACTAAGAGTCACAGAGTGGAATTGTGACCCTAACACCAGGGCAGGTAACTTAGAGCCACATAGTGGGACTGTGACCGGAACACCAGGGCAGGTAACTTAGGGTCACAGAGTGGAATTGTGACCGGAACACCAGGGCAGGTACCTTAAAGTCACAGAGTGGTACTGTGACCGGAACATCAGGGCAGGTACCTTAAAGTCACAGAGTGGGACTGTGACCGGAACATCAGGGCAGATAACTTAAAATCACAGAGTGTGACTGCGACCGGAACACCAGAGCAAGTAACTTAGTGTCACAGAGTGGGACTACTGTGTCAGACTGGGATTTCCCAATCCTATTCTACAAATCATAGTACCAAAATGACAATGAGTGTTTTGTTTTTTGAATGTTCTGTGACTTACCTGATTAATCGAAATATACACTATATATATTATATGATTGTAGTTGCGTTGTGTTGCTCGTGCTATATTAGTTTATAGAAAATTATTTTAGCTCGATTGCGAAACAAGTTCTTACAACTTATATTAATCACTCTCGAGACCTCGTTCCTGATGGAATCCATATTATCCTCCAAAACTCTAAAATGACTAATCTCTTCAGGAGGCGTCATATGGGAAACTGGTAGCGACGATAAATAAACGTAAAACACACACGCACATACTAACTGCCCCTGAATACTCCCTAAAAGTAAGTGGTTTCCTCTGCTTCTTTGGCTGTTTCCTTTAATAAAGTCACGTTAATAACATCAAAATCTGGTCACGTTAATCACACATCAACATCTGGTCACGTTAATCACACACATCAACATCTGGTCACGTTATTCACACACATCAACATCTGGTCACGTTAATCACACACATTAACATATGGTCACGTTAATCACACATATCGACATCTGGTCACGTTAATCACACATAAACATCTGGTCACGTTAATCACACACATCAACATCTGGTCACGTTATTCACACATCAACATTTGGTCACGTTAATCACACATCAACATCTGGTCACGTTATTCACACACATCAACATCTGGCCACGTTAATCACACACATCAACATCTGGTCACGTTAATCATACACATCAACATCTGGTCACGTTAATCACACACATCAACATCTGGTCACGTTAATCACACATCAACATCTGGTCACGTTATTCACACATCAACATCTGGTCACGTTAATCACACACATCAACATCTGGTCACGTTTATCACACACATCATCATCTGGTCACGTTAATCACACACATCAACATCTGGTCACGTTAATCACACACATCAACATCTGGTCACATTATTCAAACACATCAACATCTGGTCACGTTATTAACACATCAACATTTGGTCACGTTAATCACACATCAACATCTGGTCACGTTATTCACACACATCAACATATGGCCACGTTAATCACACACATCAACATCTGGTCACGTTATTCACACATCAACATCTGGTCACGTTAATCACACATCAACATCTGGTCACGTTAATCACAAACATCAAGATCTGGTCACGTTATTCACACACATCAACATCTGGTCACGTTATTCACACATCAACATTTGGTCACGTTAATCACACACATCAACATCTGGTCACGCTATTCACACACATCAACATCTGGTCACGTTATTCACACATCAACATTTGGTCACGTTAATCACACAAATCAACATATGGTCACGTTAATCACATAAATCAACATCTGGTCACGTTAATCACACATCAACATATGTCACGTTATTAACACATCAACATCTGATCACGTTTATCACACACATCATCATCTGGTCACGTTAATCACACATCAACATCTGGTCACGTTATTCACACATCAAAATCTGGTCACGTTAATCACACACATCAACATCTGGTCACGTTAATCACACACATCAACATCTGGTCACGGTATTCACACACATCAACATCTGGTCACGTTATTCATACATCAACATCTGGTCACGTTATTCACACACATCAACATCTGGTCACGTTAATCACACATCAACATCTGGTCACGTTATTCACACACATCAACATCTGGTCACGTTATTCACACATCAACATCTGGTCACGTTATTCACACATCAACATTTGGTCACGTTAATCACACACATCAACATCTGGTCACATTATTCACACACATCAACATCTGGTCACGTTATTCACATATCAACATTTGGTCACGTTAATCACACAAATCAACATATGGTCACGTTAATCACACAAATCAACATCTGGTCACGTTAATCACACATCAACATATGTCACGTTATTAACACATCAACATCTGGTCACGTTTATCACACACATCATCATCTGGTCACGTTAATCACACATCAACATCTGGTCACATTATTCACACATCAAAATCTGGTCACGTTAATCACACACACATCAACATCTGGTCACGTTAATCACACACATGAACATCTGGTCACGTTATTCACACACATCAACATCTGGTCACGTTATTCACACATCAACATTTGGTCAGAGAACAACAGTAAAAACAAAGGACAAATATACATTTCATGATCACTTTATCTCCCAAGGGAGGTTAATAGAAAAGCCAGTGATGCAGCTAATACATAGTTCCCATGGCCTATGAAAACACTGTGAAAATAGTCCAAAACACTGATACGATCCTATCTGGACCGACGTTTTGATTGGCTAAGTTTTATAAATGGACATTTCAGGATTTTACTAGTAATTCTTTAATTGCAATAACTTAATTAATGTTGGCTTCTTAATATAAAATTGTGTATGATTGTAAAGGTACTGAAATGCACTTTTTAAATATTAATTTATATTTTTGACAATGATGTATGGATTATAAATTATAAGAACTTGCACCTATTTTTGAAAGTCTATTGTCACAGTAGAAATATTAATAGACAGGTAAATTATTATGTATTCGTTATTGATACGAAATGTGTGAAATGATACAAAAAATAAATTATGTCCATTGAGAGCTTTAAAACAATGTACAAAGCACGGTGAGGGGATTTGTTATTCTTTATTTCAATCTCATCGTTGTACAATACATAAAATATACACAACAAATTATCGTGGCAAAGTACAACACCATTCATTTATAATAAAAGAATTATAAGAAACTAATCTAATCACAGATAATCTTTCAAACTTTTTTTTCAAACTTTTATTTTGCATACATGCATACTGTTTACATACAGCAAACAGAATAACAGAATTAGCATTATCATATGTACATACGTAACATTCTAAATCACATAATACACATAGCAGCATGATTATAATATTAGCACATATCTGAGAACACAAAGAGGAGGAGCGACTATCTGGTATTTCTTGTTTGTTGGTCTATGTTTTCTAGGTAGGGTTTGAACGTATATCACATCCCTGGGACAGCGTTTCCTGACACCCACACGGCAAATACCGAGCGCGAATGCCAGAGGGATACAACTTGTTAAATGAGTTCGAAGTTGCTACAATTTAGAAGGGAATTAATATGTATATGAGTACATATGTACCTGTCCAATCATGTGGAACTGTTTATTTAGGTTTAAGATGTCGTTGTGCAATATTGTTATACTACGCATGCTACCAATATAGAGTATATGTGTATAGAGTATATGTGTATAGAGTATATGTGTATAGAGTATATGTGTATATAGTATATGTGTATAGAGTATATGTGTATAGAGTATATGTGTATAGAGTATATGTGTATAGAGTATATGTGTATAGAGTATATGTGTATAGAGTATATGTAAAAAAATGTATAGAGTATATGTGTATAGAGTATATGTGTATAGAGTATATGTGAATAATAATTTTAAAAAACATATATATATGTACATTCAAGTTACAGTACATTGTACATTTTATATACAGTGTAAGTAAATAATGGTGGGATACATACACCATGTACACCGTGCTGGTGACATATTATATGCATCACACCACCTTTCACTCATATGTGGTAAGGTGTACATTTAAACATAGTAAAATAGTTATAGTGTGCTTATAGTCATATAAAGCAAACACTGATTTACATGTAACATGCTAACATCTGTTCGAATAACACCCGTAGTGGTCACCCTAACGAAACTAAATTTTAGTATAACTTGGGTGTTATGTAACATTATATTGTTGTGAATAACAGTGTGTCTACGTGGCTCCATTACTTGTTTAGATAGTTCAAGTAAGGATCTCAAGACTCTGTTGTGACACATTTACTATCATTATTATGATTACTATTATTACTATTATTATTGTCATATACGCCTGTTTAATCCTAACATACCAAACCTGTGCATACTTCCTAAAAGTATATCACAGAGATTTAGAGATTTATTCTTTATTTCAGTCTCATCGTTGTACAATACATAAAATATACACAACAAATTATCGTGGCATAGTACAACACCATTCATTATAAAAGAATTATAAGAGACTAATGTAATCACAGATAATCAAACTATCACAGTCTAACGACATATTATTATAGTTACATATTAAAACCGGGGAACAGTCGCTAATTGAAAATTAAATACTTACTAAAACCAGAAATTTTG
Source organism: Archivesica marissinica (assembly GCA_014843695.1). Lineage (NCBI taxonomy): Eukaryota > Metazoa > Mollusca > Bivalvia > Venerida > Vesicomyidae > Archivesica > Archivesica marissinica. Next base: position 10,589,822 of record CM026393.1, read on the forward strand.
AAATACTGAAATGGAAAAAAAGCACTAATGCGCAATTAAGAAATGTTTTAAAATATCAGTTATCAACCTCGATCAGATCGCGGTTGAACTAATTAGCAGCTGTTTCTCGGAATGGATAAGAGACACACAATCAATAAATCAAATGGATACATTATTTACATAAATAAAAGGATCGTCTTTGAAGAATATAACAACAGGTTTTGGCAACAATTCTAATCAGAGGTATAGTAGTAAAAATAATTCTAAGCTGGTCGGATACAGGTTTGTTCCGAAAGTCATTTTCATATAATGAGGCTTTCTCTAAGAGAACAGCTCTCAAATCATCATACAGTGAACATTCTAATAATACATGACTTTCATCTTCTAATACATTACAGAAAGGGCACTTACGTTCATCAAGTGGTAAATTATCATACCTTCCGGTTTCTATACGTAATGGAGCAGCTCCACATCTAAATTTACATAATGCTGATCTGTGAGTGTGGGTAAAATCATTTTACAATATACTTCTGTTTTAAATTTAAATGTACAGTAGGGTCTAAGCTTATTGCGACCACGTCCAGAAACACCGATCACACTGTTAATAGAGGTGGACCAGTCAGTAACATATTTCTCCATTGAAGCATTTTCCACACTACCTACCAAATTGTTCTTATGCATAGGTATAGATAGGTTACAGTAATCCATCAAAGTAATGTCTGCAAACTCTCTCTTGACATAATAAAACCAGTTTTTATGACTTGTAGATTTAGCATTCGCCCATAGTGCAACTCGCTTATTTAATCTGGAAATGTCCGTATTGGGATGAAAACTAAATATTTTATGAAGAAAACAAAATTATGCTACTATACATTATATATAATATCTGATTAACTTTGCCAATCAAAATGGCAGCCAAAGTAGGAATGATGACGTCATGCGGGAAATATGTACCGTATTCACAGATATTACTTCAACCCCACTCAGTGGCTAATAGACATACTCCTACAGTGTATATTGGTTATCACAGTTATAAGAAAACTCACCTTCCAGTCCGCAATGCCGTTCTAAAATTACTAATATACTTCCCAGTCCGCTATGCCGTTCTAAAATTACTAATATACTTCCAGGTCCGCTATGCCGTTCTAAAATTACTAATATACTTCCCAGTCCGCTATGCCGTTCTAAAATTACTAATAGACTTCCAGGTCAGCTATGCCGTTCTAAAATTACTAATATACTTCCCAGTCCGCAATGCCGTTCTAAAATTACTAATAGACTTCCAGGTCCGCTATGCCGTTCTAAAATTACTAATAGAATTCCCAGCCCCACCACAAAAACAAAACCCCACCCACACAAAAACAAAAACCCACCGCTATGCCGTTCTAAAATTACTAATAGACTTCCGGATGAAACCTTAAATCGAGGTATCGTGTCAGTGCTTGACACTATGTAAAAGAACCAGAGTAGACTGGAATTGGTTTCGATCTTTATCATTGCACTATCGTCCAAATTCTCAAATGACTAATCTCTTCAGGAGGCGTCGCTTTTGTGGGCAATCTGTAGCGATGATAAGTTCTAAACAAAACCACATAAAATCTTTTTATACCGGATTAAAACTCTATCAAGTGTGTGTTTTGTGTATGTGTGTGTGTGCACGTGCGTGCGTGTGTGTGTGCGTTACGTTTATTTATCGTCGCTACCGGTTGCCCATATGAACAATGACTCCTGAAGAGATTAGAATTTGGAGGATAGTGCAATGATATAAACAGATGACCTATTACAGAATCTCCTCTTGTTCTTTTAAGTGAACGGTGTAAAGCACCGACATAAGACCTCGGCTAAAGGACTCATCCGAAAGACAATGATATAAGTCAGTTTAGTATGCTTAGTATGGAATAGTTTATACAAATTTATTTTAGCTCGATTGCGAAACAAGTTCTTTCAACTTATATTAATCACTCTCGAGACCTCATTCCTGATGGAATCCATCGCCACGAGGGAGAGAGAAGAGGCAATGTGGAATTTAAATGCCTTGCCTAAGAGCACAATCGTAACGGCTCCAGTGGGGCTTGAACTCCGGACCTTTTGGCCCTGAAGCGAACGCTCATCCACTGCGCTCTCACGACTTCCATAGTATGGAATAGCGAGGTATCGTACCTGTGACCCCTGGATTACAAGTATAACGCATTAACCACTGGACCACTGATCTGCTAAAGCTTTCGAGTATGGTTGAAGTTGATGCTATAACAGTATATGATTATTCTATGTCATGGTCTACTACAATCAGCATATGAGTTGGAGTTCCTTCGTGTGTAACTTGAGAAGCTGCACTCATCTGGTATATTAACATCGGGGTCAGTTGCAGAACACAGCAGTCACCGTGTTTAAATGCGTATGACGCAGGGGTATTCAGGTAAACCTCCTGCAACAAAAAATAATAGTTATTTAATAAATAATTATTAATTATAACAGCATAACTACGCATATCGAAATGAAGTAATTGATACAGGACTCTATATCACATAGATCCTGTCCTCGAGGTTATACAACCATTCTCCTATCTCAAAATCTAGCTTTTGATTGGTTCAGCTGGCAGTAAAACTCAGAATTAACCAATCAAATCATTTGAGCTTTAGCTTGAGATCTGAGAAAAATGTTATAACCTCGGACACTGGTGTATACACATTTATTTTAGTTCGATTGCAAAAAATATTTTTAGTTTAATCATATTTTATTGCTTGTTTATATACAATACAATTACAAATATAAACATGATAAATATATATCGAAGGTCGAACGTTCGAATCTCGTTAGTGTTTCGTTCTGATGTGGCTGGTTGGTGAGCCGCCAGCTAGTTAAATAATGGTTACCGATTGCCTACCAGCCTATCGGCTGGCATACAAGTATATAATTCGGGAAATACTGATGTTCATAAAAAAGAGGTGTCTCATAAGTCAGAAATGGCTGGTCCTTTAAATAGGGGTGACACTATAATAAACAAACACTTTACTTTTTACTTTACTATATAAGCAAAAATGATACAACTGCAATGCTATATGCTTATACTTGAACGCTGTAAGAATACAATCTAGAAGCAAATGGGTTGGGTAAATGTGCTGTTATTCTCTACTTTCTCTATTTAGCATTTGCTTACCCCACCCCCTGTCGTTGCAATTCGGGGCGACGCCTCATATATAGGTTTTACCAACATTAGCGAGTGCTCTCCCCAAAGTAACATATTCGTACAGCATTGGCTTAATCGCGCTCAAGACATCATTATACTTGTGGAATGCATCACCATGAAGGAGAAAGAGGCAATGTATACTATTGTCTAGTAATTCGACAAAAATGGCCGTAAGATATCTCATATGACGAAGCATTGTTCTAAGTATATATGTCATAGCCATGACATGATAGAATCGATGAAAATCCCAATACATAATAAGTGACTGAACACATTGTTGTTAAGCGGAACACATTGTTGTTAAGCTGAAAACATTGTTGTTAAGCTGAAAACATTGTTGTTAAGCTGAAAACATTGTTGTTAAGCTGAAAACATTGTTGTTAAGCTGAACACATTGTTGTTAAGCTGAAAACATTGTTGTTAAGCTGAACACATTGTTGTTAAGCTGAAAATATTGTTGTTAAGCTGAAAACATTGTTGTTAAGCTGAACACATTGTTGTTAAGCTGAAAACATTGTTGTTAAGCTGAACACATTGTTGTTAAGCTGAACACAGTGTTGTTAAGCTGAACACATTGTTGTTAAGCTGAAAACATTGTTGTTAAGCTGAAAACATTGTTGTTAAGCTGAACACATTGTTGTTAAGCTGAAAACATTGTTGTTAAGCTGAAAACATTGTTGTTAAGCTGAACACATTGTTGTTAAGCTGAAAACATTGTTGTTAAGCTGAACACATTGTTGTTAAGCTGAAAACATTGTTGTTAAGCTGAACACATTGTTGTTAAGCTGAACACATTGTTGTTAAGCTGAACACATTGTTGTTAAGCTGAACACATTGTTGTTAAGCGGAACACATTGTTGTTAAGCTGAACACATTGTTGTTAAGCTGAAAACATTGTCGTTAAGCTGAAAACATTGTTGTTAAGCTGAACACATTATTGTTAAGCTGAACACATTGTTGTTAAGCTGAACACATTGTTGGTAAGCTGAACACATTGTTGTTAAGCTGAAAACATGTGGCTGGGAGCATGTCACCCCAGACTGGCACTATATGCTTATATATCCTCTCAAATATCCAAATACAATATAATAATGTCGTTAATAATTACCGAAAGATCCTCTGTTTCTGTCTGATATAATACTCTCCTGCCAGTGGTTAATTTCAGGCAATATCTTAGCTTCGTCGAGGTAGGAATAACAGGAGCGTGTATGTATTTATTAATGTAGAATGTTTTGGTATGTCTAAAGATCCCAGCCCGTGTGTGTATATCGTCATCGAGTAAGGTCAATGTTGCCTGCTTAAACTTTACCAGAGACTCGCTATCTGCTAAATTGAAAACATGTGACTTACATTAAAATAAATGAAATCCATGCAAAGTAATAATACGTGAAAAAAGCTGAAACAATTCCAGTACTATATCGAGATTAGTATTATTTTTTTTTATTCCTCATAACAGCATTAGAAAACGACTGCACAAGAGATACGCTATTGAAAGAGACCGTTGGAAACAGCAATCAGGACTGGGCTACTGGTTCCTCACATCCAATGTCATTAGCATAATGGTAATGTTTGTCTTCGGTGCTGACTTTGTCTTGATCTCTTTAGTGGAAATTGAGACTAAGCGAGACTAAGCAGTCACTATTCCAGTGACTGCGACGGCGCAGTCAACAATTACATATTTGCATATAACTAAATTATCGTCAAAAATAATGCTTTGATAAGCAGCCTACTGTTTCTAGGGATTTATCACATTGAACCTAAATTTTGGCCATAATAGTCCAATTTCAGAAATTATGTAACCTTCAATTTGAAATTTGACGATTCGTTGGAAAGCATAAAAGACAGTTGGAAAGCATAAATACTTTTTTTCAGTGAACAAGTACTTAATATACAGTCAATCATGCGCGGCGTGTTAGTGGTCAACTCCATTAAGCAACCAACCTGCATTAAGCAGCTACTTTCTGCGATTCCATTGACTAGCTGCTTGACTGACTCCGTTTATATCGAATTTCGTTAAGTCATACTTCGGTTATGTCGAAGTATTTTGTTCGACATAACAGATGTAGACTGTATACTGAAACTATATGATAGTGTTTGTTTGCGGCATGCAATTAGCATAAAGTATTTGATATTAGATTGTCGTATGCTAGCCATCGTTATCTGCTGTAATTTGACAAACATACCATAAGCGTGTGGGTAACCGATTCTTGTTTGAAAATCTTTAAGTCTATAGAGTTATCTCGCGTTCGAC
>CM026393.1:10596238-10655920 GCA_014843695.1 Archivesica marissinica
TATATGTCAATGCTATACCCAATCCGTTGTTTCAACTAACATAGTTTATGTCAATGCTATACCCTAGACGTTGTATCAACTAACGGAGTATATGTCAATGCTATACCCAATACGTTGTATCAACTAACATAGTATATGTCAATGCTATACCCTAGACGTTGTATGAACTAACGGAGTATATGTCAATTCTATACGCTACCCGTTGTATCGACTAACGGAGTATATGTCAATGCTATACCCTACACGTTGTATCAACTAACGGAGTTTTTGTCAATGCTATACCCTAGACGTTGTATCAACTAACGAAGTATATGTCAATGCTATACCCTAGACGTTGTATCAACTAACGGAGTATATGTCAATGCTATACCCTACACGTTGTATCAACTGACATAGTATATGTCAATGCTATACCCTAGACGTTGTATCAACTAACGGAGTATATGTCTATGCTATACTCTACACGTTGTATCAACTAACACAGTATATGTCAATGCTATACCTTACACGTTGTATCATCTAACGGAGTATATGTCAATTATATACCCTAGCCGTTGTATGAACTAACGGAGTATATGTCAATGCTATACTCTGCACGTTGTTTCAACTAACGGAGTATATGTCAATGCTATACCCTAGACGTTGTATCAACTAATGGAGTATATGTCAATGCTATACCCTATACGTTGTATCAACTAATGACGTATATGTCATTGCTATACCCTATACGTTGTATCAACTAATACAGTATATGTCAATGTTATACACTATACGTTTTATCAACTAATACAGTATATGTCAATGCTATACCCTAGACGTTGTATCAACTAACGGAGTATATGTCAATGCTATACCCTACACGTTGTATCAACTAACGGAGTATATGTCAATGCTATACCCTACACGTTGTATCAACTAACGAGTATATGTAATGCTATACCCTAGACGTTGTATCAACTAACGGAGTATATGTCAATGCTATACCCAAGACGTTGTATCAACTAACACAGTATATGTCAATGCTATACCTTAGACGTTGTATCAACTAACGGAGTATATGTCAATGCTATACCCAATACGTTGTATCAACTAACATAGTATATGTCAATGCTATACCCAATACGTTGTATCAACTAACGGAGTATATGTCAATGCTATACCCAATACGTTGTATCAACTAACATAGTATATGTCAATGCTATACCCTAGACGTTGTATCAACTAACGGAGTATATGTCAATGCTATACCCAATACGTTGTATCAACTAACACAGTATATGTCAATGCTATACCCAATACGTTGTATCAACTAACATAGTATATGTCAATGCTATACCCTAGACGTTGTATCAACTAACGGAGTATATGTCAATGCTATACTCTACACGTTGTATCAACTAACGGAGTATATGTCAATGCTATACCCTACACGTTGTATCAACTAACGGAGTATATGTCAATGCTATACCCTACACGTTGTATCAACTAACGGAGTATATGTCAATGCTATACCCTACACGTTGTATCAACTAACGGAGTATATGTCAATGCTATACCCTAGACGTTGTATGAACTAACGGAGTATATGTCAATGCTATACCCAATACGTTGTATCAACTAACGGAGTATTGTCAATGCCATTGTTGTTTGTTTGTAATGCTATCCCTAGACGTTGTATCAACTAACGGAGTATATGTCAATGCTATACCCTACACGTTGTATCAACTAACGGAGTATATTCAATGCTATACCCAATACGTTGTATAACTAACGGGTATATGTCAATGCTATACACAATACGTTTATCAACTAACACAGTATATGTCAATGCTTGACGTTGTATCAACTAACAGTATATGTCAATGCCATACCCTAGAATTTGTATCAACTAACACAGTATATGTCAATGCTATACCCAAGACGTTGTATCAACTAACGGAGTATATGTCAATGCTATACCCTATACGTTGTATCAACTAACGGAGTATATGTCAATGCTATACACTAGAAATTGTATCAACTAACGGAGTATATGTCAATGCTATACCCTACCCGTTGTATCAACTAACGGAGTATATCTCAATGCTATACCCAATACGTTGTATCAACTAACATAGTATATGTCAATGCTATACCCTAGACGTTGTATCAACTAACTGAGTATATGTCAATGATATACTCAATACGTTGTATCAACTAACATAGTATATGTCAATGCTATACCCTAGACGTTGTATCAACTAACGGAGTATATGTCAATGCTATACCCTACACGTTGTATCAACTAACGGAGTATATGTCAATGCTATACCCTATACGTTGTATCAACTAACATAGTATATGTCAATGCTATACCCTAGACGTTGTATCAACTAACGGAGTATATGTCAATGCTATACCCTAGACGTTGTATCAACTAACGGAGTATATGTCAATGCTATACCCTACACGTTGTATCAACTAACGGAGTATATGTCAATGCTATACCCTACACGTTGTATCAACTAACGGAGTATATGTCAATGCTATACCTGATACGTTGTTTCAACTAACACAGTATATGTCAATGCTATACCCTAGACGTTGTATCAACTAACGGAGTATATGTCAATGCTATACCCTACACGTTGTATCAACTAACGGAGTATATGTCAATGCTATACCCAATACGTTGTATCAACTAACATAGTATATGTCAATGCTATACGCTAGACGTTGTATCAACTAACGGAGTATATGTCAATGCTATACCCAATACGTTGTATCAACTAACACAGTATATGTCAATGCTATACCCTAGACGTTTTATCAACTAACGGAGTATATGTCAATGCTATACCCTAGACGTTGTATCAACTAACGGAGTATATGTCAATGCTATACCCTACACGTTGTATCAACTAACGGAGTATATGTCATGCTATACCCTCGTTGTTCAACTAACGAGTATATGTCAATGCTTACCCTAGACGTTGTTCACTAACGAGTATATGTCATGCTATACTACGTTGTATAACTAACGGAGTATATGTCTGTATCTACGTTGTATAACTACGGAGTATATGTCAATGTATACTCGTTGTTAACTAACGGAGTATATGTCAATGCTATCCCTACGTTGTTCAACTAACGATATATGTCAATGCTTACCTGTTTGTTTGATGCTATACCCAATACGTTGTATCAACTAACGGAGTATATGTCAATGCTATACCCAATACGTTGTATCAACTAACACAGTATATGTCAATGCTATACACTATACGTTTTATCAACTAACGTTTTCAACTAACACAGTATATGTAAATGCTATACCCTAGACGTTGTATCAACTAACACAGTATATGTCAATGCTATACCCTAGACGTTGTATCAACTAACGGAGTATATGTCAATGCTATACCCAATACGTTGTATCAACTAACATAGTATATGTCAATGCTATACCCTATACGTTGTATCAACTAACGGAGTATATGTCAATGCTATACCCAATACGTTGTATCAACTAACATAGTATATGTCAATGCTATACCCTAGACGTTGTATCAACTAACGGATTATATGTCAATGCTATACCCTAGACGTTGTATCAACTAACGGAGTATATGTCAATGCTATACCCTACACGTTGTATCAACTAACAGAGTATATGTCAATGCTATACCCTAGACGTTGTATCAACTAACGGAGTATATGTCAATGCTATACCCTAGACGTTGTATCAACTAACATAGTATATGTCAATGCTATACCCAAGACTTTGTATCAACTAACGGAGTATATGTCAATGCTATACCCTACACGTTGTATCAACTAACGGGGTATATGTTAATGCTATACACTACACGTTGTATCAACTAACAGAGTATATGTCAATGCTATACCCTAGACGTTGTTTCAACTAACGGAGTATATGTCAATGCTATACCCTAGACGTTGTATCAACTAACATAGTATATGTCAATGCTATACCCAAGACTTTGTATCAACTAACGGAGTATATGTCTATGCTATACCATACACGTTGTATCAACTAACGGAGTATATGTCAATGCTATACCCTAGACGTTGTATCAACTAACAGAGTATATGTCAATGCTATACCCTAGACATTGTATCAACTAACGGAGTATATGTCAATGCTATACCATACACGTTGTATCAACTAACGGAGTATATATCAATGCTATACCCTACACGTTGTATCAACTAACATAGTATATGTCAATGCTATACCCTAGACGTTGTATCAACTAACGGAGTATATGTCTATGCTATACTCTACACGTTGTATCAACTAACACAGTATATGTCAATGATATACCCTAGCCGTTTTATGAACTAACGGAGTATATGTCAATGCTATGCCCTGCACGTTGTTTCAACTAACGTAGTATATGTCAATGCTATACCCTACACGTTGTTTCAAATAACGGAGTATATGTCAATGCTATACCCTAGACATTTTATCAACTAACGGAGTATATGTCAATGCTATACCCTAGACTTTGTTTCAACTAACGGAGTATATGTCAATGCTATACCCTACACGTTGTATCAACTAACATAGTATATGTCAATGCTATACCCTAGACGTTGTATCAACTAACGGAGTATATGTCTATGCTATACTATACACGTTGTATGAACTAACGGAGTATATGTCAATGATATACCCTAGCCGTTGTATGAACTAACGGAGTATATGTCAATGCTATACCCTGCACGTTGTTTCAACTAACGTAGTATATGTCAATGCTATACCCTAGACGTTGTATCAACTAACGGAGTATATGTCAATGCTATAACCAATACGTTGTACCAACTAACGAAGTATATATCAATGCTCTACCCAATACGTTGTATCAACTAACACAGTATATGTCAATGCTATACACAATACGTTTTATCAACTAACACAGTATATGTCAATGCTATAACCTAGACGTTGTATCAACTAACGGAGTATATGTCAATGCTATACCCTAGACGTTGCGTCATCTAACGGATTATAGGTTAATGCTATACCCTAGACGTTGTATCAACTAACGGAGTATATGTCAATGCTATACCCTAGACGTTGTATCAACTAACGGAGTATATGTCAATGCTATACCCTACACGTTGTATCAACCAACGGAGTATATGTCAATGCTATACCCTAGACGTTGTATCAACTAATGGAGTATATGTCAATGCTATACCCAATACGTTGTATCAACTAACATAGTATATGTCAATGCTATACCCAATGCGTTGTATCAACTAACGGAGTATATGTCAATGCTATACCCAATACGTTGTATCAACTAACATAGTATATGTCAATGCTATACCCTAGAAGTTGTATCAACTAATGGAGTATATGTCAATGCTATACCAAATACGTTGTATCAACTAACACAGTATATGTCAATGCTATACCCAATACGTTGTATCAACTAACACGGTATATGTCAATGCTATACCCTAGACGTTGTATCAACTAAAACAGTATATGTCAATGCTATACTCTACACGTTGTATCAACTAACGGAGTATATGTCAATGCTATACCCAATACATTGTATCAACTAACACAGTATATGTCAATGCTATACCCTACACGTTGTATCAACTAACGGAGTATATGTCAATGCTATACCCTAGACGTTGTATCAACTAACGGAGTATATGTCAATGCTATACCCAAGACGTTGTATCAACTGACGGAGTACATGTCAAAGCTATACCCAATACGTTGTTTCAACTAACGGAGTATATGACAATGCTATACCCTAGACGTTGTATGAACTAACGGAGTATATGTCAATGCTATACCCTACCCGTTGTATCAACTAACGGAATATATGTCAATGCTATACCCTACACGTTGTATCAACTAACGGAGTATATATCAATGCTATACCCAAGACGTTTTATCAACTAACACAGTATATGTCAATGCTATACCTTAGACGTTGTATCAACTAACGGAGTATATGTCAATGCTATACCCAATACGTTGTATCAACTAACATAGTATATGTCAATGCTATACCCAATGCGTTGTATCAACTAACGGAGTATATGTCAATGCTATACCCAATACGTTGTATCAACTAGCATAGTATATGTCAATGATATACCCTAGCCGTTGTATGAACTAACGGAGTATATGTCAATGCTATACCCTGCACGTTGTTTCAACTAACATAGTATATGTCAATGCTCTACCCTAGACGTTGTATCAACTAACGAAGTATATGTCAATGTTATACCCAATACGTTGTATCAACTAACACAGTATATGTCAATGCTATACACAATACGTTTTATCAACTAACACAGTATATGTAAATGCTATACCCTAGACGTTGTATCAACTAACACAGTATATGTCAATGCTATACCCAAGACATTGTATCAACTAACGGAATATATGTCAATGCTATACTCAATACGTTGTTTCAACTAACGGAGCATATGTCAATGCTATACCCAATACATTGTATCAACTAACATAGTATATGTCAATGCTATACCCTAGACGTTGTATCAACTAACGGATTATATGTCAATGCTATACCCTAGACGTTGTATCAACTAACGGAGTATATGTCAATGCTATGCCCAAGACGTTGTATCAACTAACATAGAATATGTCAATGCTATACCCTACACGTTGTATCAACTAACATAGTATATGTCAAAGCTATACCCTAGACGTTGTATCAACTAACGGAGTATATGTCTATGCTATACTCTACACGTTGTATCAACTAACACAGTATATGTCAATGATATACCCTAGCCGTTTTATGAACTAACGGAGTATATGTCAATGCTATACCCTGCACGTTGTTTCAACTAACGTAGTATATGTCAATGCTATACCCTACACGTTGTTTCAAATAACGGAGTATATGTCAATGCTATACCCTAGACATTTTATCAACTAACGGAGTATATGTCAATGCTATACCCTAGACTTTGTTTCAACTAACGGAGTATATGTCAATGCTATACCCTACACGTTGTATCAACTAACATAGTATATGTCAATGCTATACCCTAGACGTTGTATCAACTAACGGAGTATATGTCTATGCTATACTATACACGTTGTATGAACTAACGGAGTATATGTCAATGATATACCCTAGCCGTTGTATGAACTAACGGAGTATATGTCAATGCTATACCCTGCACGTTGTTTCAACTAACGTAGTATATGTCAATGCTATACCCTAGACGTTGTATCAACTAACGGAGTATATGTCAATGCTATAACCAATACGTTGTACCAACTAACGAAGTATATATCAATGCTCTACCCAATACGTTGTATCAACTAACACAGTATATGTCAATGCTATACACAATACGTTTTATCAACTAACACAGTATATGTCAATGCTATAACCTAGACGTTGTATCAACTAACGGAGTATATGTCAATGCTATACCCTAGACGTTGCGTCATCTAACGGATTATAGGTTAATGCTATACCCTAGACGTTGTATCAACTAACGGAGTATATGTCAATGCTATACCCTAGACGTTGTATCAACTAACGGGGTATATATCAATGCTATACCCTACACGTTGAATCAACCAACGGAGTATATGTCAATGCTATACCCTAGACGTTGTATCAAATAATGGAGTATATGTCAATGCTATACCCAATACGTTGTATCAACTAACATAGTATATGTCAATGCTATACCCAATGCGTTGTATCAACTAACGGAGTATATGTCAATGCTATACCCAATACGTTGTATCAACTAACATAGTATATGTCAATGCTATACCCTAGAAGTTGTATCAACTAATGGAGTATATGTCAATGCTATACCAAATACGTTGTATCAACTAACACAGTATATGTCAATGCTATACCCAATACGTTGTATCAACTAACACGGTATATGTCAATGCTATACCCTAGACGTTGTATCAACTAAAACAGTATATGTCAATGCTATACTCTACACGTTGTATCAACTAACGGAGTATATGTCAATGCTATACCCAATACATTGTATCAACTAACACAGTATATGTCAATGCTATACCCTACACGTTGTATCAACTAACGGAGTATATGTCAATGCTATACCCTAGACGTTGTATCAACTAACACAGTATATGTCAATGCTATACCCTAGACGTTGTATGAACTAACGGAGTATATGTCAATGCTATACCCAAGACGTTGTATCAACTGACGGAGTACATGTCAAAGCTATACCCAATACGTTGTTTCAACTAACGGAGTATATGACAATGCTATACCCTAGACGTTGTATGAACTAACGGAGTATATGTCAATGCTATACCCTACCCGTTGTATCAACTAACGGAATATATGTCAATGCTATACCCTACACGTTGTATCAACTAACGGAGTATATATCAATGCTATACCCAAGACGTTTTATCAACTAACACAGTATATGTCAATGCTATACCTTAGACGTTGTATCAACTAACGGAGTATATGTCAATGCTATACCCAATACGTTGTATCAACTAACATAGTATATGTCAATGCTATACCCAATGCGTTGTATCAACTAACGGAGTATATGTCAATGCTATACCCAATACGTTGTATCAACTAACATAGTATATGTCAATGCTATACCCTAGACGTTGTATCAACTAATGGAGTATATGTCAATGCTATACCAAATACGTTGTATCAACTAACACAGTATATGTCAATGCTATACCCAATACGTTGTATCAACTAACACAGTATATGTCAATGCTATACCCTAGACGTTGTATCAACTAACACAGTATATGTCAATGCTATACTCTACACGTTGTATCAACTAACGGAGTATATGTCAATGCTATACCCAATACATTGTATCAACTAACACAGTATATGTCAATGCTATACCCTACACGTTGTATCAACTAACGGAGTATATGTCAATGTTATGCCCAAGACGTTGTATCAACTAACATAGTCTATGTCAATGCTATACCCTACACGTTGTATCAACTAACGGAGTATATGTCAATGCTATACCCTAGACGTTGTATCAACTCACACAGTATATGTCAATGCTATACCCTAGACGTTGTATGAACTAACGGAGTATATGTCAATGCTATACCCAAGACGTTGTATCAACTGACGGAGTATATGTAAAAGCTATACCCAATACGTTGTATCAACTAACGGAGTATATGTCAATGCTATACCCTAGACGTTGTATGAACTAACGGAGTATATGTCAATGCTGTACCCTACCCGTTGTATCAACTAACGGAGTATATGTCAATGCTATACCCTACACGTTGTATCAACTAACGGAGTATATATCAATGCTATACCATAGACGTTGTATCAACTAACGGAGTATATGTCAATGCTATACCCTAGACGTTGTAGCAACTAACGGAGTATATGACAATGCTATACCCTACACGTTGTATCAACTAACATAGTATATGTCCATGCTATACTCTACACGTTATATCAACTAACACAGTATATGTCAATGATATACCCTAGCCGTTGTATAAACTAACGGAGTATATGTCAATGCTATACACTGCCCGTTGTTTCAACTAACGGAGTATATGTCAATGCTATACCCTAGACGTTGTATCAACTAACGGAGTATATGTCAATGCTATACCCAATACGTTGTGTTTCAACTAACGAAGTATATGTCAATGCTATACCCAATACGTTGTATCAACTAACACAGTATATGTCAATGCTATACACAATACGTTTTTTCAACTAACACAGTATATGACAATGCTATACCCTAGACGTTGTATCAACTAACGGAGTATATGTCAATGCTATACCCTACACGTTGTATCAACTAACGGAATATATGTAAATGCTATACCCTAGACGTTGTATGAACTAACGGAGTATATGTCAATGCTATACCCTACCCGTTGTATCAACTAACGGAGTATATGTCAATGCTATACACTACACGTTGTATCAACTAACGGAGTATATATCAATGCTATACCATAGACGTTGTATCAACTAACGGAGTATATGTCAATGCTATACACTAGACGTTGTATCAACTAACGGAGTATATGTCAATGCTATACCCTACACGTTGTATCAACTAACATAGTATATGTCAATGCTATACCCTAGACGTTGTATCAACTAACGGAGTATATGTCCATGCTATACTCTACACGTTACATCAACTAACACAGTATATGTCAATGCTATACCTAATACGTTGTATCAACTAACATAGTATATGTCAATGCTATACCCAATACGTTGTATCAACTAACGGAGTATATGTCAATGCTATACCCAATACGTTGTATCAACTATCATAGTATATGTCAATGCTATACCCTAGACGTTGTATCAACTAACGGAGTATATGTCAATGCTATACCCTAGACGTTGTATCAACTAACGGAGTATATGTCAATGCTATACCCTAGACGTTGTATCAACT
Organism: Archivesica marissinica; assembly: GCA_014843695.1. Taxonomy (NCBI): domain Eukaryota; kingdom Metazoa; phylum Mollusca; class Bivalvia; order Venerida; family Vesicomyidae; genus Archivesica; species Archivesica marissinica. Next base: position 10,606,703 of record CM026393.1, read on the forward strand.
AACGGAGTATATGTCAATGCTATACCCTACACGTTGTATCAACTAACATAGTATATGTCAATGCTATACCCTAGACGTTGTATCAACTAACGGAGTATATGTCTATGCTATACTCTACACGTTGTATCAACTAACACAATATATGTCAATGATATACCCTAGCTGTTGTTTGAACTAACGGAGTATATGTCAATGCTATACCCTAGACGTTGTATCAACTAACGGAGTATATGTCAATGCTATACCTGATACGTTGTTTCAACTAACACAGTATATGTCAATGCTATACCCTAAACGTTGTATCAACTAACACAGTATATGTCAATGCTATACCCTACACGTTGTATCAACTAACGGAGTATATGTCAATGCTATACCCAATCCGTTGTTTCAACTAACATAGTTTATGTCAATGCTATACCCTAGACGTTGTATCAACTAACGGAGTATATGTCAATGCTATACCCAATACGTTGTATCAACTAACATAGTATATGTCAATGCTATACCCTAGACGTTGTATGAACTAACGGAGTATATGTCAATTCTATACGCTACCCGTTGTATCGACTAACGGAGTATATGTCAATGCTATACCCTACACGTTGTATCAACTAACGGAGTATTTGTCAATGCTATACCCTAGACGTTGTATCAACTAACGAAGTATATGTCAATGCTATACCCTAGACGTTGTATCAACTAACGGAGTATATGTCAATGCTATACCCTACACGTTGTATCAACTGACATAGTATATGTCAATGCTATACCCTAGACGTTGTATGAACTAACGGAGTATATGTCAATGCTATACCCTACCCGACGTATCAACTAACGGAGTATATGTCAATGCTATACCCTACACGTTGTATCAACTAACGGAGTATATGTCAATGCTATACCCTAGACGTTGTATCAACTAACGGAGTATATGTCAATGATATACCCTAGACGTTGTATCAACTAACGGAGTATATGTCAATGCTATACCCTACACGTTGTATCAAGTAACATAGTATATGTCAATGCTATACCCTAGACGTTGTATCAACTAACGGAGTATATGTCTATGCTATACTCTACACGTTGTATCAACTAACACAGTATATGTCAATGCTATACCCAATCCGTTGTTTCAACTAACATAGTTTATGTCAATGCTATACCCTAGACGTTGTATCAACTAACGGAGTATATGTCAATGCTATACCCAATACGTTGTATCAACTAACATAGTATATGTCAATGCTATACCCTAGACGTTGTATGAACTAACGGAGTATATGTCAATTCTATACGCTACCCGTTGTATCGACTAACGGAGTATATGTCAATGCTATACCCTACACGTTGTATCAACTAACGGAGTTTTTGTCAATGCTATACCCTAGACGTTGTATCAACTAACGAAGTATATGTCAATGCTATACCCTAGACGTTGTATCAACTAACGGAGTATATGTCAATGCTATACCCTACACGTTGTATCAACTGACATAGTATATGTCAATGCTATACCCTAGACGTTGTATCAACTAACGGAGTATATGTCTATGCTATACTCTACACGTTGTATCAACTAACACAGTATATGTCAATGCTATACCTTACACGTTGTATCATCTAACGGAGTATATGTCAATTATATACCCTAGCCGTTGTATGAACTAACGGAGTATATGTCAATGCTATACTCTGCACGTTGTTTCAACTAACGGAGTATATGTCAATGCTATACCCTAGACGTTGTATCAACTAATGGAGTATATGTCAATGCTATACCCAATACGTTGTATCAACTAACGACGTATATGTCATTGCTATACCCAATACGTTGTATCAACTAACACAGTATATGTCAATGTTATACACAATACGTTTGATCAACTAATACAGTATATGTCAATGCTATACCCTAGACGTTGTATCAACTAACGGAGTATATGTCAATGCTATACCCTAGACGTTGTATCAACTAACGGAGTATATGTCAATGCTATACCCTACACGTTGTATCAACCAACGGAGTATATGTAAATGCTATACCCTAGACGTTGTATCAACTAACGGAGTATATGTCAATGCTATATCCAAGACGTTGTATCAACTAACACAGTATATGTCAATGCTATACTCTAGACGTTGTATCAACTAACGGAGTATATGTCAATGCTATACCCAATACGTTGTATCAACTAACATAGTATATATCAATGCTATACCCAATACGTTGTATCAACAAACGGAGTATATGTCAATGCTATACCCAATACGTTGTATCAACTAACATAGTATATGTCAATGCTATACTCTAGACGTTGTATCGACTAACGGAGTATATGTCAATGCTATACCCAATACGTTGTATCAACTAACGGAGTATATGTCAATGCTATACCCAATACGTTGTATCAACTAACATAGTATATGTCAATGCTATACCCTAGACGTTGTATCAACTAACGGAGTATATGTCAATGCTATACTCAATACGTTGTATCAACTAACATAGTATATGTCAATGCTATACCCTAGACGTTGTATCAACTAACGGAGTATATGTCAATGCTATACCCAATACGTTGTATCAACTAACACAGTATATGTCAATGCTATACCCAATACGTTGTATCAACTAACACAGTATATGTCTATGCTATACCCTAGACGTTGTATCAACTAACACAGTATATGTCAATGCTATACCCAATACGTTGTATCAACTAACACAGTATATGTCAATGCTATACCCTAGACGTTGTATCAATTAACACAGTATATGTCAATGCTATACCCTACACGTTGTTTCAACTAACGTAGTATATGTCAATGCTATGCCCAAGACGTTGTATCAACTAACATAGTATATGTCAATGCTATACTCTACACGTTGTATCAACTAACGGAGTATATGTCAATGCTATACCCTAGACGTTGTATCAACTAACGGAGTATATGTCAATGCTATACCCAAGACGTTGTATCAACTAACGGAGTATATGTCAAAGCTATACCCAATACGTTGTATCAACTAACACAGTATATGTCAATGCTATACCCTAGACGTTGTATGAACTAACGGAGTATATGTCAATGCTATACCCTACCCGACGTATCAACTAACGGAGTATATGTCAATGCTATACCCTACACGTTGTATCAACTAACGGAGTATATGTCAATGCTATACCCTAGACGTTGTATCAACTAACGGAGTATATGTCAATGATATACCCTAGACGTTGTATCAACTAACGGAGTATATGTCAATGCTATACCCTACACGTTGTATCAAGTAACATAGTATATGTCAATGCTATACCCTAGACGTTGTATCAACTAACGGAGTATATGTCTATGCTATACTCTACACGTTGTATCAACTAACACAGTATATGTCAATGATATACCCTAGCCGTTGTATGAACTAACGGAGTATATGTCAATGCTATACCCTGCACGTTGTTTCAACTAACGGAGTATATGTCAATGCTATACCCTAGACGTTGTATCAACTAACGGAGTATATGTCAATGCTATACCCAATACGTTGTATCAACTAACACAGTATATGTCAATGCTATACACAATACGTTTTATCAACTAACACAGTATATGTCAATGCTATACCCTAGACGTTGTATCAACTAACGGAGTATATATCAATGCTATACCCTAGACGTTGCGTCAACTAACGGAGTATAGGTTAATGCTATACCCTAGACGTTGTATCAACTAACGGAGTATATGTCAATGCTATACCCAAGACGTTGTATCAACTAACGGAGTATATGTCAAAGCTATACCCAATACGTTGTATCAACTAACACAGTATATGTCAATGCTATACCCTAGACGTTGTATGAACTAACGGAGTATATGTCAATGCTATACCCTACACGTTGTATCAACTAACGGAGTATATGTCAATGCTATACCCTAGACGTTGTATCAACTAACGGAGTATATGTCAATGATATACCCTAGACGTTGTATCAACTAACGGAGTATATGTCAATGCTATACCCTACACGTTGTATCAAGTAACATAGTATATGTCAATGCTATACCCTAGACGTTGTATCAACTAACGGAGTATATGTCTATGCTATACTCTGCACGTTGCATCAACTAACACAGTATATGTCAATGATATACCCTAGCCGTTGTATGAACTAACGGAGTATATGTCAATGCTATACCCTGCACGTTGTTTCAACTAACGGAGTATATGTCAATGCTATACCCTAGACGTTGTATCAACTAACGGAGTATATGTCAATGCTATACCCAATACGTTGTATCAACTAACACAGTATATGTCAATGCTATACACAATACATTTTATCAACTAACACAGTATATGTCAATGCTATACCCTAGACGTTGTATCAACTAACGGAGTATATGACAATGCTATACCCTAGACGTTGTATCAACTAACGGAGTATATGTCAATGCTATACCCTAGACGTTGTATCCACTAACGTAGTATATGTCAATGCTATACCCTAGACGTTGTATCAACTAACGGAGTATATGTCAATGCTATACCCAATACGTTGTATCAACCAACGGAGTATATGTCAATTCTATACCCTAGACGTTGTATCAACTAACGGAGTATATGTCAATGCTATACCCAATACGTTGTATCAACTAACATAGTATATGTCAATGCTATACCCTAGACGTTGTATCGACTAACGGAGTATATGTCAATGCTATACCCAATACGTTGTATCAACTAACGGAGTATATGTCAATGCTATACCCAATACGTTGTATCAACTAACATAGTATATGTCAATGCTATACCCTAGACGTTGTATCAACTAACGGAGTATATGTCAATGCTATACTCAATACGTTGTATCAACTAACATAGTATATGTCAATGCTATACCCTAGACGTTGTATCAACTAACGGAGTATATGTCAATGCTATACCCAATACGTTGTATCAACTAACACAGTATATGTCAATGCTATACCCAATACGTTGTATCAACTAACACAGTATATGTCAATGCTACACCCTAGACGTTGTATCAACTAACACAGTATATGTCAATGCTATACCCTACACGTTGTATCAACTAACGGAGTATATGTCAATGCTATACTCAATACGTTGTATCAACTAACACACTATATGTCAATGCTATACCCTACACGTTGTATCAACTAATGGAGTATATGTCAATGCTATGCCCAAGACGTTGTATCAACTAACATAGTATATGTCAATGCTATACCCTACACGTTGTATCAACTAACGGAGTATATGTCAATGCTATACCCAAGACGTTGTATCAACTAACGGAGTATATGTCAAAGCTATACCCAATACGTTGTATCAACTAACACAGTATATGTCAATGCTATACCCTAGACGTTGTATCAACTAACGGAGTATATGTCAATGCTATGCCCAAGACGTTGTATCAACTAACATAGTATATGTCAATGCTATACCCTACACGTTGTATCAACTAACGGAGTATATGTCAATGCTATACCCTAGACATTGTATCAACTAACGGCGTATATGTCAATGCTATACCCAAGACGTTGTATCAACTAACGGAGTATATGTCAATGCTATACCCAAGACGTTGTATCAACTAACGGAGTATATGTCAATACTATACCCAAAACGTTGTATCAACTAACGGAGTATATGTCAATGCTATGCCCAAGACGTTGTATCAACTAACGTAGTATATGTCAATGCTATACCCTACACGTTGTATCAACTAATACAGTATATGTCAATGCTATACCCTACACGTTGTATCAACTAATACAGTATATGTCAATGCTATACCCTACACGTTGTATCAACTAATACAGTATATGTCAATGCTATACCCTACACGTTGTATCAACTAATACAGTATATGTCAATACTATACCCAAAACGTTGTATCAACTAACGGAGTATATGTCAATGCTATGCCCAAGACGTTGTATCAACTAACGTAGTATATGTCAATGCTATACCCTACACGTTGTATCAACTAATACAGTATATGTCAATGCTATACCCTACACGTTGTATCAACTAATACAGTATATGTCAATGCTATACCCTACACGTTGTATCAACTAATACAGTATATGTCAATGCTATACCCTACACGTTGTATCAACTAATACAGTATATGTCAATGCTATACCCTACACGTTGTATCAACTAATACAGTATATGTCAATGCTATACCCTACACGTTGTATCAACTAATACAGTATATGTCAATGCTATACCCTACACGTTGTATCAACTAATACAGTATATGTCAATGCTATACCCTACACGTTGTATCAACTAATACAGTATATGTCAATGCTATACCCTACACGTTGTATCAACTAATACAGTATATGTCAATGCTATACCCTACACGTTGTATCAACTAATACAGTATATGTCAATGCTATACCCTACACGTTGTATCAACTAATACAGTATATGTCAATGCTATACCCTACACGTTGTATCAACTAATACAGTATATGTCAATGCTATACCCTACACGTTGTATCAACTAATACAGTATATGTCAATGCTATACCCTACACGTTGTATCAACTAATACAGTATATGTCAATGCTATACCCTACACGTTGTATCAACTAATACAGTATATGTCAATGCTATACCCTACACGTTGTATCAACTAATACAGTATATGTCAATGCTATACCCTACACGTTGTATCAACTAATACAGTATATGTCAATGCTATACCCTACACGTTGTATCAACTAATACAGTATATGTCAATGCTATATCATTCGATTCCACTTTCTGTTGTGACCTTCTATATCATGGGAAATATCCTCTCTTTTTCTGATACCTAATTCATTATTCCTATAAAAAATTTACTAAATGCATTTGTGTATACTATATTAGGATATATAGTAGAGGTTATTGTAATTGAACTGTACTTCCTATCATATGTTTATAAATGTATGTGTTAATTATGTTATGAAAAATAACCGGCTACTCCATGTAGCTGGAAACAAAACAACACTCAGGATGTGGCAGGGTCATATTGTGGTTATGTGAGATATTTGTGTTCTGTCTATGTTTTTTTAAAACTATTTATTTTACAATGATTGCGTAGCAAGTTTTAACAACTTATATTAATCACTCTCTTTGGCTCGGATGAAAGCGTATATTTGGTCATTCATGTGGGAGGAAACCGGAGTACCCGGAGAAAACCCACCTGTCCGATCTGGCGACCATCTCACATACTTACCGGTCCGAGGATCGAACCCGGGTCGCATTGGTGAGAAGCGAGCACGCTATCTGTCTATGTGATTTGTCCTGGCATGAATCGCTGAGCAATGCTATGGCTAATATGATATACAAAAGATGAACACGTGCATTACCCGCGATACGACTGTATATACCAATGATGAACACGTGCATTACCTGCGATACGACTGTATATACCAATGATGAACACGTGCATTACCCGCGATACGACTGTATATACCAATGATGAACACGTGCATTACCTGCGATACGACTGTATATACCAATGATGAACACGTGCATTACCCGCGATACGACTGTATATACCAATGATGAACACGTGCATTACCTGCGATACGACTGTATATACCAATGATGAACACGTGCATTACCCGCGATACGACTGTATATACCAATGATGAACACGTGCATTACCTGCGATACGACTGTATATACCAATGATGAACACGTGCATTACCCGCGATACGACTGTATATACCAATGATGAACACGTGCATTACCTGCGATACGACTGTATATACCAATGATGAACACGTGCATTACCCGCGATACGACTGTATATACCAATGATGAACACGTGCATTACCCGCGATACGACTGTATATACCAATGATGAACACGTGCATTACCCGCGATACGACTGTATATACCAATGATGAACACGTGCATTACCCGCGATACGACTGTATATACCAATGATGAACACGTGCATTACCTGCGATACGACTGTATATACCAATGATGAACACGTGCATTACCCGCGATACGACTGTATATACCAATGATGAACACGTGCATTACCTGCGATACGACTGTATATACCAATGATGAACACGTGCATTACCCGCGATACGACTGTATATACCAATGATGAACACGTGCATTACCCGCGATACGACTGTATATACCAATGATGAACACGTGCATTACCTGCGATACGACTGTATATACCAATGATGAACACGTGCATTACCTGCGATACGACTGTATATACCAATGATGAACACGTGCATTACCCGCGATACGACTGTATATACCAATGATGAACACGTGCATTACCTGCGATACGACTGTATATACCAATGATGAACACGTGCATTACCTGCGATACGACTGTATATACCAATGATGAACACGTGCATTACCTGCGATACGACTGTATATACCAATGATGAACACGTGCATTACCTGCGATACGACTGTATATACCAATGATGAACACGTGTATTACCTGCGATACGACTGTATATACCAATGATGAACACGTGCATTACCTGCGATACGACTGTATATACCAATGATGAACACGTGCATTACCCGCGATACGACTGTATATACCAATGATGAACACGTGCATTACCCGCGATACGACTGTATATACCAATGATGAACACGTGCATTACCCGCGATACGACTGTATATACCAATGATGAACACGTGCATTACCTGCGATACGACTGTATATACCAATGATGAACACGTGCATTACCTGCGATACGACTGTATATACCAATGATGAACACGTGCATTACCTGCGATACGACTGTATATACCAATGATGAACACGTGCATTACCTGCGATACGACTGTATATAGCAATGATGAACACGTGCATTACCTGCGATACGACTGTATATACCAATGATGAACACGTGCATTACCTGCGATACGACTGTATATACCAATGATGAACACGTGCATTACCTGCGATACGACTGTATATACCAATGATGAACACGTGCATTACCTGCGATACGACTGTATATACCAATGATGAACACGTGCATTACCTGCGATACGACTGTATATACCAATGATGAACACGTGCATTACCTGCGATACGACTGTATATACCAATGATGAACACGTGCATTACCTGCGATACGACTGTATATACCAATGATGAACACGTGCATTACCTGCGATACGACTGTATATACCAATGATGAACACGTGCATTACCTGCGATACGACAGTATATACCAATGATGAACACGTGCATTACCTGCGATACGACTGTATATACCAATGATGAACACGTGCATTACCTGCGATACGACTGTATATACCAATGATGAACACGTGCATTACCTGCGATACGACTGTATATACCAATGATGAACACGTGCATTACCTGCGATACGACTGTATATACCAATGATGAACACGTGCATTACCTGCGATACGACTGTATATACCAATGATGAACACGTGCATTACCTGCGATACGACTGTATATACCAATGATGAACACGTGCATTACCTGCGATACGACTGTATATACCAATGATGAACACGTGCATTACCTGCGATACGACTGTATATACCAATGATGAACACGTGCATTACCTGCGATACGACTGTATATACCAATGATGAACACGTGCATTACCTGCGATACGACTGTATATACCAATGATGAACACGTGCATTACCTGCGATACGACTGTATATACCAATGATGAACACGTGCATTACCTGCGATACGACTGTATATACCAATGATGAACACGTGCATTACCTGCGATACGACTGTATATACCAATGATGAACACGTGCATTACCTGCGATACGACTGTATATACCAATGATACACGTGCATTACCTGCGATACGACTGTATATACAATGATGAACACGTGCTTACCTGCGATACGACTGTATATACCAATGATGAACACGTGCATTACCTGCGATACGACTGTATATACCAATGATGAACACGTGCATTACCTGCGATACGACTGTATATACTGTGAACACGTGCATTACCTGCGATACGACTGTATATACCAATGATGAACACGTGCATTACCTGCGATACGACTGTATATACCAATGATGAACACGTGCATTACCTGCGATACGACTGTATATACCAATGATGAACACGTGCATTACCTGCGATACGACTGTATATACCAATGATGAACACGTGCATTACCTGCGATACGACTGTATATACCAATGATGAACACGTGCATTACCTGCGATACGACTGTATATAGCAATGATGAACACGTGCATTACCTGCGATACGACTGTATATACCAATGATGAACACGTGCATTACCTGCGATACGACTGTATATACCAATGATGAACACGTGCATTACCTGCGATACGACTGTATATACCAATGATGAACAGTGCATTACCTGCGATACGATGTATATCCAAGATGAACACGTGCATTACCTGCGATACGACTGTTATACCAATGATGAACACGTGCATTCCTGCGATAGACTGTATATACCAATGATGAACACGTGCATTACCTGCGATACGACTGTATATACCAATGATGAACACGTGCATTACCTGCGATACGACTGTATATACCAATGATGAACACGTGCATTACCTGCGATACGACTGTATATACCAATGAATCACCGTCCTTATCTGTTGCATGAAGTACCTTTATGACAGCCCCAGGTAATGTATCAGCTTCTGTCGTCATCATTATTGCCCCATTTATAGGATCCGTAAATATTGGCCCTGAAAGAAATATGATTGTTTGTCGTTTACAGTAACATATTTGGAATGCAAAATTACTTTATTGGGCTGTTATTAACATCTGATCAGGCTTAGAAACCTCTGTGGTCTATGCTTTATTTATGTAGGCATGGCATATGAAATGTCTTCATTGTAGCATAAGGCTTGAGTATTTAGTAGATATAAAAACCCATACAAAGTGCTAGGAATTAATGTACTTACTTGAAGAAGTTCAGTGTTGATGTTTCGATAAACAATTGTCACGATTGTGTAACTAAATTGACCATACCATAGACAATAGTGTACCAGGAATCAACATAATATCAGCATTTAGTCTATATATCTATTTTCCAGCATAATATCAGAACATTGTCTATATATCTATATTCCAGCATAATATCAGAACATTGTCTATATATCTATATTCCAGCATAATATCAGAACATTGTCTATATATCTATATTCCAGCATAATATCAATACATTGTCTATATATCTATATTCCAGCATAATATCAATACATTGTCTATATATCTATATTCCAGCATAATATCAATACATTGTCTATATATCTATATTCCAGCATAATATCAGAACATTGTCTATATATCTATATTCCAGCATAATATCAATACATTGTCTATATATCTATATTCCAGCATAATATCAGAACATTGTCTATATATCTATATTCCAGCATAATATCAGAACATTGTCTATATATCTATATTCCAGCATAATATCAATACATTGTCTATAAATCTATATTCCAGCATAATATCAGAACAGTGTCTATATATCTATATTCCAGCATAATATCAATACATTGTCTATATATCTATATTCCAGCATAATATCAATACATTGTCTATATATCTATATTCCAGCATAATATCAATACATTGTCTATATATCTATATTCCAGCATAATATCAATACATTGTCTATATATCTATATTCCAGCATAATATCAATACATAGTCTATATATCTATATTCCAGCATAATATCAATACATTGTCTATATATCTATATTCCAGCATAATATCAGAACATTGTCTATATATCTATATTCCAGCATAATATCAGAACATAGTCTATATATCTATATTCCAGCATAATATCAATACATTGTCTATATATCTATATTCCAGCATAATATCAATACATTGTCTATATATCTATATTCCAGCATAATATCAGAACATTGTCTATATATCTATATTCCAGCATAATATCAGAACATAGTCTATATATCTATTGTCAAACGATATGTGATTACAGTGTTCCTTGTGGTCAAGTTTGCTGGAATGTGGATGTCAAATGCATAAACTGCATAAATCACATAGCATGTAGCAACATATAGCAGCAGCTGCTGTATAAAACGCACATATTACTGTATATGCACACACGAACCGTTATTCCGTCGATAAATTATAAAGGTTATATTGCTACATGCACACATGCATCTTTATTTTGTCCATCATATGTATATGTGGTATTGCTACATGTACACATGCATCTTTATTTTGTCTATCAGATGTATCTGTGGTATTGCTACATGTACACATGCATCTTTATTTTGTCTATCAGATGTATCTGTGGTATTGCTACATGTACACATGCATCTTTATTGTGTCCATCAGATGTATCTGTGGTATTGCTACTGAAATATGGAGTACTATTCTGTACTGTTTACCTGTTTTTATATAAACATTAACGGTTCCACTGCTACTTAAGGCTGAGTTGCCACTACCATCTGCAGCGGTCACTGTTAGCGTGATCTGTGACGTTTCATGTGTATAGTTTAATACGACATTTGCTGCAACTGATATAACCCCGCTGTTCGTATCTATGCTGAACTCGCTGGATCCTGTTTCAATGAGAGATCGTAAAGTTGAGCAACAGTTGATGTACTTCAACTTACTTCAAATATTCATTTTAGTGTTAACTATTTCTAACTATTTTCTTTTTTAGCATCATCAACTTAGGCTCTAATATTATCCATTGTTTACGTAAACATTAGAAATTGGTTAGCATATATCCTGATTAGGTATCACGTAATGTCAGTGTTAAATATATTATGCTTTAGCCTATTGCATACCTACCAATTAACCAGTCGCCAAATGCCGTATCGCTCCACACATATGACCAGGTGACGCAGTAACGGGAAACCTCCGACAATCAAATACGATATTACTATGTGGCCTAGTGGTTAAGGCCTCCGCATACGGAGCCGGGGCTCGAAGGTTCGAATCTCGTCAGGGGTTCGTTCTGATATGGCCGGTTGGTGAGCCGTCAGCTTGTTATAGGACGTTGCCTTGGTATTTTAGTATATAAGGTCGATGAATGGTTCTGTGTATAGGACGTTGCCTTGGTATATTAGTATATAAGGTCGTTGAATGGTCCTGTGTATAGGACGTTGCCTTGGTATCTTAGTATATAAGGTCGATGAATGGTCCTGTGTATAAGATGTTGGTATTTTAGTCTATAAGGTCGATGAATGGTCCTGTGTATAAGATGTTGGTATTTTAGTATATAAGGTCGATGAATGGTCCTGTGTATAGGACGTGGGTATTTTAGTATATAAGGTTGGTGAATGGTCCTGTGTATAGGACGTTGGTATTTTAGTATATAAGGTCGATGAATGGTCCTGTGTATAGGACGTGGGTATTTTAGTATATAAGGTCGATGAATGGTCCTGTGTATAGGACGTTGGTATTTTAGTATATAAGGTCGATGAATGGTCCTGTGTATAGGACGTTGGTATTTTAGTATATAAGTTTGATGAATGGTCCTGTGTATAGGACGTTGGTATTTTAGTATATAAGGTTGATGAATGGTCCTGTGTATAGGACGTTGGTATTTTAGTATATAATGTCGATGAATGTTCGGTCCTGTGTATAGGACGTTGGTATTTTAGTATATAAGATCGATGAATGGTCCTATGTATAAGACGTGGGTATTTTAGTATATAAGGTTGATGAATGGTCCTGTGTATAGGACGTTGGTATTTTAGTATATAAGGTCGATGAATGGTCCTGTGTATAGGACGTTGGTATTTTAGTATATAATGTCGATGAATGTTCGGTCCTGTGTATAGGACGTGGGTAATTTAGTATATAAGATCGATGAATGGTCCTGTGTATAGGATGTTGGTATTTTAGTATATACGGTTGATGAATGGTCCTGTGTATAGGATGTTGGTATTTTAGTATATAAGATCGATGAATGGTCCTGTGTATAGGACGTTGGTATTTTAGTATATAAGGTCGATGAATGGTCCTGTGTATAGGAAATTGATATTTTAGTATTTAAGGTTGGTGAATGGTCCTGTGTATAGGACGTTGGTATTTTAGTATATAAGATCGATGAATGGTCCTATGTATAAGACGTGGGTATTTTAGTATATAAGGTTGATGAATGGTCGGTCCTGTGTATAGGACGTTGGTATTTTAGTATATAATGTCGATGAATTGTCCTGTGTATAGGACGTTGGTATTTTAGTATATAAGGTCGATGAATGGTCCTGTGTATTGGACGTTGGTATTTTAGTATATAAGGTTGATGAATGGTCCTGTGTATAGGACGTTGGTATTTTAGTATATAAGGTTGATGAATGGTCCTGTGTATAGGACGTTGGTATTTTAGTATATACGGTTGATGAATTGTCCTGTGTATAGGACGTTGGTATTTTAGTATATACGGTTGATGAATTGTCCTGTGTATAGGACGTTGGTATTTTAGTATATAAGGTTGATGAATGGTCCTGTGTATAGGACGTTGATATTTTGTTGTGTCATCTATTCTTATATAATGTCAATAAAATGGCTTGTGGAAGTCGTGGTAGCGCTGTGGTAGCGCTTTTGCTTCATGTGCAAAAGGCCCGGAGTTCGAGGCTCACTGGAGCCATTACGATTGTGCCCATAGGCAAGGAATTTAAATACCACGTGCCTCTTCTCTCTCCCTCGTGGCGATGGATTCCATCAGGACGGAGGTATCGAGAGCAATTAATATATGTCATAAGAACTTGTTTCGCAATCGAGCTAAAATAAATTTGTATAAACTAAATAAAAAGGCAATGTTAATTTCTTCCCTGTTGTCGGCACCTTCTCAAGCACTGCATTAAAAGAACAACAAATTACAACCAGCTTTATAAATTTCAACACCCCTAGACCTTAATTAACACAAACATTCAACTTGTGAATAGACCATGACAAAGTATCGTATTACAATTTAAAATATCTTGATACAAGTTTCCATATAGTATCCACATGTATATGTCACTAGTTTCCTTATAGTATCCACATGTATATGTCACTAGTCTATATATAGTATCCACTTGCATATGTCACTAGTTTCCTTATAGTATCCACATGCATATGTCACTAGTTTCCATATAGTATCCACATGTATATGTCACTAGTCTATATATAGTATCCATATGTATATGTCACTAGTTTCCTTATAGTATCCACATGTATATGTCACTAGTTTCCATATAGTATCCACATGCATATGTCACTAGTTTCCACATAGTATCCACATGCATATGTCACTAGTTTCCATATAGTATCCACATGTATATGTCACTAGTTTCCTTATAGTATCCACATGCATATGTCACTAGTTTGCACATAGTATCCACATGCATATGTCACTAGTTTCCATATAGTATCCACATGTATATGTCACTAGTTTCCATATAGTATCCACATGCATATGTCACTAGTTTCCATATAGTATCCACATGCATATGTCACTAGTTTCCATATAGTATCCACATGTATATGTCACTAGTTTCCATATAGTATCCACATGCATATGTCACTAGTTTCCATATAGTATCCACATGTATATGTCACTAGTTTCTATATAGTATCCACATGTATATGTCACTAGTTTCCATATAGTATCCACATGTATATGTCACTGGTCTATATATAGTATCCACATGTATATGTCACTAGTTTCCATATAGTATCCACATGCATATGTCACTAGTTTCCATATAGTATCCACATGCATATGTCACTGGCTTGTTCCATATAGTATCCACATGTATATGTCACTAGTTTCCATATAGTATCCACATGCATATGTCACTAGTTTCCATATAGTATCCACATGTATATGTCACTAGTCTATATATAGTATCCACATGTATATGTCACTAGTTTCCATATAGTATCCACATGTATATGTCACTATTTCCATATAGTATCCACATGCATATGTCACTAGTTTCCACATATTATCCACATGCATATGTCACTAGTTTCCATATAGTATCCACATGTATATGTCACTAGTTTCCTTATAGTATCCACATGCATATGTCACTAGTTTGCACATAGTATCCACATGCATATGTCACTAGTTTCCATATAGTATCCACATGTATATGTCACTAGTTTCCATATAGTATCCACATGCATATGTCACTAGTTTCCATATAGTATCCACATGTATATGTCACTAGTTTCCATATAGTATCCACATGCATATGTCACTAGTTTCCATATAGTATCCACATGCATATGTCACTGGTTTTCATATAGTATCCACATGTATATGTCACTAGTTTCCATATAGTATCCACATGCATATGTCACTAGTTTCCATATAGTATCCACATGTATATGTCACTGGCTTGTTCCATATAGTATCCACATGTATATGTCACTGGCTTGTTCCATATAGTATCCACATGCATATGTCACTGGCTTGTTCCATATAGTATCCACATGCATATGTCACTGGCTTGTTCCATATAGTATCCACATGCATATGTCACTGGTTTCCATATAGTATCCACATGTATATGTCACTAGTTTCCAAATAGTATCCACATGTATATGTCACTAGTTTCCATATAGTATCCACATGCATATGTCACTAGTTTCCATATAGTATCCACATGCATATGTCACTAGTTTCCATATAGTATCCACATGCATATGTCACTAGTTTCCATATTATCCACATGCATATGTCACTAGTTCCATATAGTATCCACATGCATATGTCACTGGCTTGTTCCATATAGTATCCACATGTATATGTCACTAGTCTATATATAGTATCCACATGTATATGTCACTAGTTGTTCCATATAGTATCCACATGTATATGTCACTAGTTTCCATATAGTATCCACATGTATATGTCACTAGTCTATATATAGTATCCACATGCATATGTCACTAGTTTCCATATAGTATCCACATGTATATGTCACTAGTCTATATATAGTATCCACATGTATATGTCACTAGTTTCCATATAGTATCCACATGCATATGTCACTAGTTTCCATATAGTATCCACATGCATATGTCACTAGTTTCCATATAGTATCCACATGTATATGTCACTAGTTTCCATATAGTATCCACATGTATATGTCACTGGCTTGTTCCATATAGTATCCACATGCATATGTCACTAGTTTCCATATAGTATCCACATGCATATGTCACTGGCTTGTTCCATATAGTATCCACATGTATATGTCACTAGCTTTCCATATAGTATCCACATGTATATGTCACTAGTTTCCATATAGTATCCACATGCATATGTCACTAGTTTCCATATAGTATCCACATGCATATGTCACTAGTTTGTTCATATAGTATCCACATGTATATGTCACTAGTTTCCATATAGTATCTACATGTATATGTCACTAGTCTATATATAGTATCCACATGTATATGTCACTAGTTTCCATATAGTATCCACATGCATATGTCACTAGTTTCCATATATTATCCACATGCATATGTCACTAGTTTCCATATAGTATCCACATGTATATGTCACTAGTCTATATATAGTATCCACATGTATATGTCACTGGCTTGTTCCATATAGTATCCACATGCATATGTCACTTGTTTCCATATAGTATCCACATGTATATATCACTGGCTTGTTCCATATAGTATCCACATGTATATGTCACTAGTTTCCATATAATATCCACATGTATATGTCACTAGTCTATATATAGTATCCACATGCATATGTCACTAGTTTCCACATAGTATCCATATGCATATGTCACTAGTTTCCATATAGTATCCACATGTATATGTCACTAGTCTATATATAGTATCCACATGTATATGTCACTAGTTTCCATATAGTATCCACATGCATATGTCACTAGTATCTATATAGTATCCACATGTATATGTCACAAGTTTCCATATAGTATCCACATGTATATGTCACTAGTTTCCTTATAGTATCAACATGTATATGTCACTGGCTTGTTCCATATAGTATCCACATATATATGTCACTAGTTTCCATATAGTATCCACATGTATATGTCACTAGTCTATATATAGTATCCACATTTATATGTCACTAGTTTCTATATAGTATCCACATGTATATGTCACTAGTTTCCTTATAGTATCCACATGTATATGTCACTAGTTTCCATATAGTATCCACATGCATATGTCACTAGTTTCCATATAGTATCCACATGTATATGTCACTAGTTTCCTTATAGTATCCACATGCATATGTCACTAGTTTCCTTATAGAATCCACATGCATATGTCACTGGCTTGTTCCATATAGTATCCACATGCATATGTCACTGGCTTGTTCCATATAGTATCCACATGCATATGTCACTGGCTTGTTCCATATAGTATCCACATGTATATGTCACTGGCTTGTTCCATATAGTATCCACATGCATATGTCACTAGTTTTCATATAGTATCCAAATGTATATGTCACTAGTTTCCATATAGTATCCACATGCATATGTCACTAGTTTCCTTATAGTATCCACATGCATATGTCACTAGTTTCCATATAGTATCCACATGTATATGTCACTAGTTTCCATATAGTATCCACATGTATATGTCACTAGTTTCCATATAGTATCCACATGTATATGACACTGGTTTCCATATGGTATCCACATGCATATGTCACTAGTTTCCATGTAGTATCCACTTGTATATGACACTAGTTTCCATATAGTATCCACATGCATATGACACTAGTTTCCATATAGTATCCACATGTATATGTCACTAGTTTCCAGATAGTATCCACATGTATATGTCACTGGCTTGTTCCATATAGTATCCACATGCATATGTCATTGGCTTGTTCCACATAGTATCCACATGCATATGTCACTGGCTTGTTCCACATAGTATCCACATGCATATGTCACTGGCTTGTTCCATATAGTATCCACATGTATATGTCACTAGTCTATATATAGTATCCACATGTATATGTCACTAGTTTCCATATAGTATCCACATGTATATGACACTAGTTTCCATATAGTATCCACATGTATATGTCACTAGTTTCCATATAGTATCCACATGCATATGTCACTAGTTTCCATATAGTATCCACATGTATATGTCACTAGTTTCCATATAGTATCCACATGTATATGTCACTAGTTTCCATATAGTATCCACATGTATATGTCACTAGTTTCCATATAGTATCCACATGCATATGTCACTGGCTTGTTCCATATAGTATCCACATGCATATGTCACTGGCTTTCCATATATTATCCACATGTATATGTCACTAGTCTATATATAGTATCCACATGTATATGTCACTGGTTTCCATATAGTATCCACATGTATATGTCACTAGTTTCCATATAGTATCCACATGCATATGTCACTAGTTTCCATATAGTATCCACATGTATATGTCACTAGTTTCCATATAGTATCCACATGTATATGTCACTAGTTTCCATATAGTATCCACATGTATATGTCACTAGTTTCCATATAGTATCCACATGCATATGTCACTAGTTTCCATATAGTATCCACATGTATATGTCACTAGTTTCCCTATAGTATCCACATGTATATTTCACTAGTTTCCATATAGTATCCACATGTATATTTCACTAGTTTCCATATAATGTCCACATGCATATGTCACTAGTTTCCTTATAGTATCACCATGTATATGTCACTGGCTTGTTCCATATAGTATCCACATGTATATGTCACTAGTTTCCATATAGTATCCACATGTATATGTCACTAGTTTCAATATAGTATCCACATGCATATGTCACTAGTTTCCATAGAGTATCCACATGCATATGTCACTAGTTTCCATATAGTATCCACATGTATATGTCACTAGTTTCAATATAGTATCCACATGCATATGTCACTAGTTTCCATATAGTATCCACATGCATATGTCACTAGTTTCCATATAGTATTCACATGTATATGTCACTAGTTTCCATATATATTATCCACATGTATATGTCACTAGTTTCCATATAGTATCCACATGCATATGTCACTAGTTTCCATATAGTATCCACATGCATATGTCACTAGTTTCCATAGAGTATCCACATGTATATGTCACTAGTTTATATATAGTATCAACATGCATAATTAACTGGCTTGTTCCATATAGTATCCACATGCTTATGTCACTAGTTTCCATATAGTATCCACATGCATATGTCACTGGCTTGTTCCACATAGTATATCCACATTTATATGTCACTAGTTTCCATATAGTATCCACATGCATATGTCACTAGTTTCCATATAGTATCCACATGCATATGTCACTAGATTCCTTATAGTATCCACATGCATATGTCACTGGCTTGTTCCATATAGTATCCACATGCATATGTCACTGGCTTGTTCCATATAGTATCCACATGCATATGTCACTAGTTTCCATATAGTATCCACATGCATATGTCATTGGCTTGTTCCACATAGTATATCCACATGTATATGTCACTAGTTTCCATATAGTATCCACATGCATATGTCACTAGTTTCCATATAGTATCCACATGCATATGTCACTAGTCTATATATATTATCCACATGTATATGTCACTAGTTTCCATATAGTATCCACATGTATATGTCACTAGTTTCCATATAGTATCCACATGTATATGTCACTAGTTTCCATATAGTATCCACATGCATATGTCACTAGTTTCCTTAAAGTATCAACATGTATATGTCACTGGCTTGTTCCATATAGTAACCACATGTATATGTCACTAGTTTCCATATAGTTTCCACATGTATATGTCACTAGTTTCCATATAGTATCCACATGCATATGTCACTAGTTTCCATATAGTATCCACATGCATATGTCACTAGTTTCCATATAGTATCCACATGTATATGTCACTAGTTTCCACATAGTATCCACATGTATATGTCACTAGTTTCCATATAGTATCCACATGCATATGTCACTAGTTTCCATATAGTATCCACATGTATATGTCTCTAGTTTCCATATAGTATCCACATGCATATGTCACTAGTTTCCATATAGTATCCACATGCATATGTCACTAGTTGCAATATAGTATCCACATGTATATGTCACTAGTTTCCATATAGTATCCACATGTATATGTCACTAGTTTCCATATAGTATCCACATGTATATGTTACTGGCTTGTTTCATATAGTATCCACATGTATATGTCACTGGCTTGTTCCATATAGTATCCACATGCATATGTCACTGGCTTGTTCCATATAGTATCCACATGCATATGTCACTAGTTTCCATATAGTATCCACATGCATATGTCACTGGCTTGTTCCATATAGTATCCACATGCATATGTCACTGGCTTGTTCCATATAGTATCCACATGTATATGTCACTAGTTTCCATATAGTATCCACATGCATATGTCACTAGTTTCCATATAGTATCCACATGCATATGTCACTAGTTTCCATATAGTATCCACATGTATATGTCACTATTTTCCATATAGTATCCACATGCATATGTCACTAGTTTCCATATAGTATCCACATGCATATGTCACTAGTTGCCATATAGTATCCACATGTATATGTCACTAGTTTCCATATAGTATCCACATGTATATGTCACTAGTTTCCATATAGTATCCACATGTATATGTCACTGGCTTGTTCCATATAGTATCCACATGTATATGTCACTGGCTTTTTCCATATAGTATCCACATGCATATGGTACTAGTTTATATATAGTATCCACATGCATATGTCACTGGCTTGTTCCATATAGTATCCACATGCATATGTCACTAGTTTCCTTATAGTATCCACATGCATATGTCACTGGCTTGTTCCATATAGTATCCACATGCATATGTCACTGGCTTGTTACATATAGTATCCACATGCATATGTCACTAGTTTCCATATAGTATCCACATGCATATGTCACTAGTTTCCATATAGTATCCACATGCATATGACACTAGTTTCCTTATAGTATCCACATGTATATGTCACTAGTTTCCTTATAGTATCCACATGCATATGTCACTGGCCTGTTCCATATAGTATCCACATGCATATGTCACTGGCTTGTTCCATATAGTATCCACATGTATATGTCACTGTCTTGTTCCATATAGTATCCACATGCATATGTCACTAGTTTCCTTATAGAATCCACATGCATATGTCACTGGCTTGTTCCATATAGTATCCACATGCATATGTCACTGGCTTGTTCTATATAGTATCCACATGCATATGTCACTAGTTTCCATATAGTATCCACATGCATATGTCACTGGCTTGTTCCACATATAGTATCCACATGTATATGTCACTAGTTTCCATATAGTATCCACATGTATATGTCACTGGTTTTCCATATAGTATACACATGCATATGTCACTAGTTTCCATATAGTATCCACATGTATATGTCTCTAGTTTCCATATAGTATCCACATGTATATGTCACTAGTTTCCATATAGTATCCACATGTATATGTCACTAGTTTCCATATAGTATCCACATGTATATGTCACTGGCTTGTTCCATATAGTATACACATGCATATGTCACTAGTTTCCATATAGTATCCACATGTATATGTCTCTAGTTTCCATATAGTATCCACATGTATATGTCACTAGTTTCCATATAGTATCCACATGTATATGTCACTAGTTTCCATATAGTATCCACATGTATATGTCACTGGCTTGTTCCATATAGTATACACATGCATATGTCACTAGTTTCCATATAGTATCCACATGTATATGTCTCTAGTTTCCATATAGTATCCACATGTATATGTCACTAGTTTCCATATAGTATCCACATGTATATGTCACTAGTTTCCATATAGTATCCACATGTATATGTCACTAGTTTCCATATAGTATCCACATGCATATGTCACTAGTTTCCATATAGTATCCACATGTATATGTCACTAGTTTCTATATAGTATCCATATGTATATGTCACTAGTTTCTATATAGTATCCACATGTATATGTCACTAGTTTCCTTATAGTATCCACATGCATATGTCACTGGCTTGATTCACTAACACCTTATAGAAACTACCAACAGATTTACTGAGACTAGTCCATATAACATTGTAATAATTTTGTCTATGATTTCAAAATAATTAGTTTATACAAATTTATTTTAGCTCGATTGCGAAACAAGTTCATACAACTTATATTAATCGCTCGAGAAACCTCATTCCTGTTGTATTCCGTCGCCATGGGGGAGATAGAAGAGACAATGTGGAATTTAAATGCCTTGTCTAAGGGCACAATCGAAACGGCTCCAGCGGAGACTCGAACTCCGGATATTTCGCACCTGAAAATAATTAAAACAAATGTAAAAGTTGAACTCTATATTCATATTACTATCAGGCTTGGTTTACAATTCCTGCGTCTGGTGTTGCATGCAAATTGCTATTTGCTGCGTCTGGTGTTGCATGTAAATTGCTATTTGCTGCGTCTGGTGTTGCATGTAAATTGCTATTTGCTGCGTCTGGTGTTGCATGTAAAGTGCTATTTGCTGCGTCTGGTGTTGCATGTAAATTGCTATTTGCTGCGTCTGGTGTTGCATATAAAGTGTTATTTGCTGCGTCTGGTGTTGCATGTAAATTGCTATTTGCTGCGTCTGGTGTTGAATGTAAAGTGCAATTTGCTGCATCTGGTGTTGCATGTAAATTGCTATTTGCTGCGTCTGGTGTTGCATGTAAATTGCTATTTGCTGCGTCTGGTGTTGCATGTAAATTGCTATTTGCTGCGTCTGGTGTTACATGTAAAATGCTATTTGCTGCGTCTGGTGTTGCATGTAAATTGCTATTTTCTGCGTCTGGTGTTGCATGTAAATTGCTATTTGCTGCGTCTGGTGTTGCATGTAAAGTGCAATTTGCTGCGTCTGGTGTTGCATGTAAATAGCTATTTGCTGCGTCTGGTGTTGCATGTAAATTGCTATTTGCTGCGTCAGGTGTTGCATGTAAAGTGCTATTTGATGCGTCTGGTGTTGCATGTAAATTGCTATTTGCTGCGTCTGGTGTTGCATGTAAATTGCTATTTGCTGTGTCTGGTGTTGCATATAAAGTGTTATTTGCTGCGTCTGGTGTTGCATGTAAATTGCTATTTGCTGCGTCTGGTGTTGCATGTAAAGTGCTATATCTGGTTTAACGTAATTGATATATAATTACAACTATATAGAGTAATGGCACTAGTTCTTGGCGCAAATAGTAAATGCAGCCAACCATTTCTGATAAGTAACCTTCAATGTGTCAGTCCAGTGCGTTGCGAGGGTGGGTGTGTCTTCAGACCCCGAATGCAGTACAAGGAATACGGGTCAACCGAATAATGTATGCGGTGCACGGTCTATATACGACAAGACACATGCAGTACTGTCCAAATGCAAACCATGCACACACGCAATATTCATCATACACACACGCAATATTTCTCATACACACCCGCAATATTCCCCATACACACACGCAATATGCCTCATACACATACGCAATATTCCTCATACACACCAGATATGCGAACTGTTTGGATTGAATCAAACTATTTGATCTCACCTGTCATACTAAATGTAAATTCATTGTTTGCATTACCAACATCTGCATCTGTAGCTGCTACCGTGTACACACTTGATCCTGAAGGCACAGTACATGCTTAATATGTAGTGAACGGAATGTATAAACTATTTCACATCTAATTGAACTCAGTATCACGTCTAATTGAACTCAGTATCACGTCGAATTAAACTCAGTATCACATCTAATTAAACTCAGTATCACATCTAATTGAACTCAGTATCACGTCTAATTAAACTCAGTATCACGTCGAATTAAACTCAGTATCACGTCGAATTAAACTCAGTATCACGTCTAATTAAGCTCAATATCACGTCTAATTGAACTCAGTATCACGTCTAATTGAACTCAGTATCACGTCTAATTAAACTCAGTATCACGTCTAATTGAACTCAGTATTATGTCTAATTGAACTCAGTATTATGTCTAATTGAACTCAGTATTACGTCTAATTGACCTCAGTATCACGTCTAATTGACCTCAGTATCACGTCTAATTGACCTCAGTATCACGTCTAATTGAACTCAGTATCACATCTAATTGAACTCAGTATCACGTCTAATTGAACTCAGTATCACGTCTAATTAAACTCAGTATCACGTCTAATTGACCTCAGTATCACGTCTAATTGACCTCAGTATCACGTCTAATTGACCTCAGTATCACGTCTAATTAAACTCAGTATCACGTCTAATTAAATCCCGTATCACGTCTAATTGACCTCAGTATCACGTCTAATTGACCTCAGTATCACGTCTAATTGAACTCAGTATCATGTCTAATTAAATCCCGTATCACGTCTAATTGACCTCAGTATCACGTCTAATTGACCTCAGTATCACGTCTAATTGACCTCAGTATCACGTCTAATTAAACTCAGTATCACGTCTAATTAAATCCCGTATCACGTCTAATTGCCTAAAAGTTTAAACATTATTTATTTTACAACGATTGCAAAGCAAGTTTTAACAACTTATATTAATCACTCTCGTTGGCTCGGATGAAAGCGTATATGTGGTCATTCATGTGGGAGGAAACCAGAGTACCCGGAGAAAACCCACCTGTCCGATCTGGCGACCATCGTACCATCTCACATACTTCCCGGTCTAAGGATCGAACCCGGTCGCATTAGTGAGAAGCGAGCGCGCTAACCACTGTGGTAATCGGACAGCCATTAGTCTAATTGCTTGAGGTTTGGTATGGGATCTAATCTCCATGCACTATTATTGATATTTTAAGATAAAGAAATATCGCGACTTTCAGATAGTTTGTTTGCTATTTAGATTTCAGGTTAATGGGCTGCGGAAGATCTCGAGTGTACATTCGAACATTGTATCGGGCATGGGCTAGATTACGAACAGTTCGCAAGCCAATCATACAAAGTATAGCTTCAATTTGTTGAGTAATGGAAAATATTGGGTACATTACATAGCAGAGGGTCAATAGATTAACAACTACTGAAGACAAACACAAAACACATTGACATATGTCATGTTCCAAGGTACGTGTTGATTAATCTGTCATAATAGACAATATACTACACATGTATACATAGTATAATTGTGAAGCATAGAGAACTACTGGTGGACAAGCATAGAGTACTACTGATGGACAAGCATAGAGTACTACTGGTGGACAAGCATAGAGTACTACTGATGGACAAGCATAGAGTACTACTGATGGACAAGCATAGATTACTACAGATGGACAAGCATAGAGTACTACTGGTGAACAAGTATAGAGTACTACTGATGATCAAGCATACAGTTCTACTGGTGAACAAGCATAGAGTACTACTGGTGGACAAGCATAGAGTACTACTGGTGAACAGGCATAGAGTACTACTGGTGGACAAGCATAGAGTACTACTGTAGAACAAACATAGCGTACTACTGGTGACCAAGCATAGAGTACTACTGGTGGACAAGCATAGAGTACTACTGGTGGACAAGCATTGAGTACTACTGGTGAACAAGCATAGAGTACTACTGGTGAACAAGTATAGAGTACTACTGGTGAACAAGTATAGAGTACTACTGGTGAACAAGTATAGAGTACTACTGGTGAACAAGTATAGAGTACTACTGGTGAACAAGCATAGAGTACTACTGGTGAACAAGTATAGAGTACTACTGGTGAACAAGCATAGAGTACTACTGTAAAACAAGCATAGCGTACTACTGGTGAACAAGCATAGAGTACTACTGGTGAACAAGTATAGAGTACTACTGGTGAACAAGCATAGCGTATTACTGGTGAACAAGCATAGAGTACTACAGGTGAACAAGCATAGCGTACTACTGGTGAACAAGCATAGAGTACTACTGGTGAACAAACATAGAGTACTACTGTAGAACAAACATAGCGTACTACTGGTGAACAAGCATAGAGTACTACTGGTGAACACGTATAGAGTACTACTGGTGAACAAGCATAGAGTACTACTGGTGAACAGGCATAGAGTACTACTGTAGAACAAACATAGCGTACTACTGGTGAACAAGCATAGAGTACTACTGGTGAATACGTATAGAGTACTACTGGTGAACAAATATAGAGTACTACTGTAGAACAAACATAGCGTACTACTGGTGAACAAGCATAGAGTACTACTGGTGAACACGTATAGAGTACTACTGGCGAACAAGCATAGAGTACTACTGTAGAACAAACATAGCGTACTACTGGTGAACAAGTATAGAGTACTACTGGTGAACAAGTATAGTGTACTACTGGTGAACAAGAATAGAGTACTACTGGTGAACAAGTATAGTCTACTACTGGTGAACAAGAATAGAGTACTACTGGTGAACAAGCATATAGTACTACTTGTGAACAAGCATAGAGCACAAATGGTGAACAAGTATAGTGTACTACTGGTGGACAAGCATAGAGTACTACTGTAAAGCAAGCATAGAGTACTACTGGTGAACACGCATATAGTACTACTGTAGAACAAGCGTAGAGTACTACTGATGAACACGTATAGAGTACTACTGTACAACAAGTATAGAGTACTACTGATGAACAATTATAGAGTACTACTGATGTAAAAGCATAGAGTACCACTGGTGAACAAGTATAGAGTATTACTGTAGAACACGTATAGAGTACTACCGGTGAACATGTATAGAGTACTACTGGTGAACAAGCATACAGTTCTACTGGTGAACAAGTATAGAGTACTACTGTAGAGCAAGCATAGAGTACTACTGGTGAACAAGTATAGAGTACTACAGGTGAACAAGCATAGAGTACTACTGGTGAACAAGCATAGAGTACTACTGGTGAACAAGCATAGAGTACTACTGGTGAACAAGAATGGAGTACTACTGATGATCAAGCATACAGTTCTACTGGTGAACAAGTATATAGTACTACTGTAAAGCAAGCATAGAATACTACTGGTGAACCAGTATAGAGTACTACTGTAGAGTAAGCATAGAGTACTACTGGTGAACAAGCATAGAGTACTACTGGTGAACAAGCATAGATTACTACAGGTGAACACGCATAGAGTACTACTGGTGAACAAGTATAGTGTACTACTGGTGAACAAGAATAGAGTACTAGTGGTGAACAAGCATAAAGTACTACTGGTGAACAAGTATAGAGTACTACTGGTGAACACGCATAGAGTACTACCGATGAACAAGCATAGAGTACTACTGGTGAACAAGTATATAGTACTACTGGTGAACAAGCATAGAGTACTACTGGTGAACAAGCATAGAGTACTACTGATGAACAAGCATAGAGTACTACTGGTGAACAAGTATATAGTACTACTGGTGAACACGCATATAATACTACTGATGAACAAGTATAGAGTACTACTGGTAAACAATCATAGAGTACTACTGATGGACAAGTATAGAGTACTACTGATGAACAAGTATAGAGTACTACTGGTGAACAAGTATAGAGTACTACTGGTGAACAAGAATAGAGTACTACTGGTGAACAAGCATAGAGTACTACTGGTGAACAAGTATAGAGTACTACTGGTGAACAAGCATAGAGTACTACTGTAGAACAAGCATAGCGTACTACTGGTGAACAAGAATAGAGTACTACTGGTGAACAAGTATAGAGTACTACTGATGAACAATTATAGAGTACTACTGGTGAACACGCATAGAGTACTACTGATGAACAAGTATATAGTATTACTGCTGAACACGCATAGAGTACTACTGATGAACAAGTATATAATACTACTGGTGAACACGCATAGAGTACTACTGATGATCAAGTATAGAGTACTACTGGTAAACAAGCATAGAGTACTACTGATGGACAAGTATAGAGTACTACTGATGAACTAGTATAGAGTACTACTGGTGAACAAGAATAGATTACTACTGGTGAACAAGCATAGAGTACTACTGGTGAACAATCATAGAGTACTACTGGTGAACAAGTATAGAGTACTACTGGTGAACAAGCATAGAGTACTACTGGTGAACAAGTATAGAGTACTACTGTAGAACAAGCATAGAGTACTACTGGTGAACAAGTATAGAGTACTACTGATGAACAAGCATAGAGTTCTACTGATGAACACGAATAGAGTACTACTGGTGAACAAGCATAGAGTACTACTGATGAACAAGCATAGAGTACTAGTGGTGAACAAGTATAGAGTACTACTGGTGAACAAGCATAGAGTACTGCTGATGAACAAGAATAGAGTACTACTGGTGAACAAGTATAGCATACTACTGGTGAACAAACATAGAGTACTACTGGTGAACACGCATAGAGTACTACTGGAGAACAAGCATAGAGTACTACTGGTGAACAAGTATAGAGTACTACTGGTGAACAAGCATAGAGTACTACTGATGAACAAGCATAGAGTACTACTGGTGAACAAGCATAGCGTACTACTGATGAACAAGTATAGCGTACTACTGATGAACAAGTATAGAGTACTACTGATGAACACGCATAGAGTACTACAGGTGGACAAGTATAGAGTACTACTGGTGAACACGCATAGAGTACTACTGGTGGACAAGTATAGAGTACTACTGGTTAACAAGCATATACTACTACTGTAGAGCAAACATATAGTACTACTGATGAACACGCTTAGAGTACTACTGGTGAACAAGCATAGATTACTACTGATGAGCAAGTATAGAGTACTACAGGTGAACAAGCATAGAGTACTACTGGTGAACAAGAATAGAGTACTACTGGTGAAAAAGCAGAGAGTACTCCTGGTGAACAAGTATAGAGTATTACTGTACAGCAAGCATAGAGTACTACTGGTGAACACGTATAGTACTACTGATGAACAAGCATAGAGTACTACTGATGAACAAGAATAGAGTACTACTGGTGAACAAGCATTGAGTACTACTGGTGAACAAGCATAGAGTACTACTGATGAACAAGAATAGAGTACTACTGGTGAACAAGCATAGAGTACTACTGTAGAACAAGCATAGCGTACTACTGGTGAACAAGTATAGAGTACTACTGATGAACAAGAATAGAGTACTACTGGTGAACATGTATAGAGTACTACTGGTGAACAAGTATAGAGTACTACTGGTGAACAAGCATAGAGTACTACTGATGAACAAGCATAGAGTACTACTGGTGAACAAGAATAGGGTACTACTGGTGAACACGCATAGAGTACTACTGATGAAGAAGCATAGAGTACTACTGGTGAACAAGTATAGAGTACTACTGGTGAACAAGTATAGAGTATTACTGGTGAACAAGTATATAGTACTACTGGTGAACACGCATATAGTACTACTGGTGAACAATCATAGAGTACTACTGGTGAACAAGCATAGAGTACTACTGGTGAACAAGTATAGAGTACTACTGGTGAACAAGTATATAGTACTACTGGTGGACAAGCATATAGTACTACTGATGGACAAGCATAGAGTAATACTGGTGAACAAGCATAGAGTACTACTAGTGAACACGTATATAGTGTTACGGGTGAACCCCCAGAGAGTACTACCTGTGAACAAGAATAGAGTACTACTGGTGAACAAGTATAGAGTACTACTTGTGAACAAGTATAGAGTACTACTGGTGAACAAGTATAGAGTACTACTGGTGACCAAGCATAGATTACTACTGTAGAGAAAGCATAGAGTACTATTGGTGAACAAGTATAGAGTAGTACAGGTGAACAAGTATAGAGTACTACTGGTGAACAATCATAGAGTACTACTGGTGACCAAGCATAGATTACTACTGTAGAGCAAGCATAGAGTACTACTGGTGAAAAAGTGTAGAGTAGTACAGGTGAACAAGTATAGAGTACTACTGGTGAACAATCATAGAGTACTACTGATGAGCAGGCATATAATACTACTGGTGAACAAGCATAGAGTACTACTAGTGAACACGTATATAGTACTACTGGTGAACACGCATATAGTACTACTGGTGAACAAGTATAGAGTACTACTTGTGAACAAGCATAGAGTTCTACTGGTGAACAAGCATAGAGTACTACTGGTGACCAAGCATAGAGTACTACTGGTTAACAAGCATAGAGTATTACTGGTGAACAAGCATAGAGTACTACTGGTGAACAAGTATAGAGTATTACTGGTGAACAAGCATAGAGTACTACTGATGAACAAGCATAGAGTACTACTGATGAACACTCATAGAGTACTACTGGTGAACAAGCATAGAGTACTACTGATGAACAATCATAGAGTACTACAGGTGAACAAGCATAGAGTACTACTGGTGAACAAGCATAGAGTACTACTGATGAACAAGTATAGAGTACTACTGGTGAACAAGAATAGAGTACTATTGATGAACAAGAATAGAGTACTACTGGTGAACAAGTATAGCGTACTACTGGTGAACAAGCATAGAGTACTACTGGTGAACACGGATAGAGTACTACTGGTGAACAAGTATAGCGTACTACTGGTGAACAAGCATAGAGTACTACTGGTGAACACGCATAGAGTACTAATGGTGAACAAGTATAGTGTACTACTGGTGAACAAGCATAGAGTACTACTGGTGAACAAGCATAGAGTACTACTGGTGAACAAGCATAGAGTACTACTGATGAACAAGCATAGAGTACTACTGGTGAACAAGCATAGAGTACTATTGGTGAACAAGTATAGAGTACTACTGGTGAACAAGCATAGAGTACTACTGGTGAACAAGCATAGAGTACTACTGATGAACAAGCATAGAGTAGTACTGGTGAACAGGTATATGGTACTACTGGTGAAGAAGCATAGAGTACTACTGATGAACAAGAATAGATTACTACAGATGAACAAGAATAGATTACTACTGGTGAACAAGTATAGTCTACTACTGGTGAACAAGAATAGAGTACTACTGGTGAACAAGCATATAGTACTACTTGTGAACAAGCATAGAGTACAACTGGTGAACAAGTATAGTGTACTACTGGTGGACAAGCATAGAGTACTACTGTAAAGCAAGCATAGAGTACTACTGTTGAACACGCATATAGTACTACTGTAGAACAAGCGTAGAGTACTACTGATGAACACGTATAGAGTACTACTGTACAACAAGCATAGAGTACTACTGTAGAACAAGTATAGAGTACTACTGGTGAACAGGTATAGAGTACTACTGATGAAAAAGCATAGAGTAATACTGGTGAACAAGTATAGAGTACTACTGGTGAACAAGCATAGAGGACTACTGTAGAACAAGAATAGAGTACTACCGGTGAACATGTATAGAGTACTACTGGTGAACAAGCATACAGTTCTACTGGTGAACAAGTATAGAGTACTACTGTAGAGCAAGCATAGAGTACTACTGGTGAACAGGTATAGAGTACTACAGGTGAACAAGCATAGAGGACTACTGGTGAACAAGTATAGAGTACTACTGATGAACAAGCATAGAGTTCTACTGATGAACACGAATAGAGTACTACTGGTGAACAAGCATAGAGTACTACTGATGAACAAGCATAGAGTACTACTGGTGAACAAGCATATAGTACTACTGATGAACAAGCATATAGTACTGCTGATGAACAAGAATAGAGTACTACTGATGAACAAGTATAGCATACTACTGGTGAACAAACATAGAGTACTACTGGTGAACACGCATAGAGTACTACTGGAGAACAAGCATAGAGTACTACTGGTGAACAAGTATAGAGTACTACTGGTGAACAAGCATAGAGTACTACTGATGAACAAGCATAGAGTACTACTGGTGAACAAGCATATAGTACTACTGATGAACAAGCATAGCGTACTACTGATGAACAAGTATAGCGTACTACTGATGAACAAGTATAGAGTACTACTGATGAACACGCATAGAGTACTACAGGTGGACAAGTATAGAGTACTACTGGTGAACACGCATAGAGTACTACTGGTGGACAAGTATAGAGTACTACTGGTTAACAAGCATATATTACTACTGTAGAGCAAACATATAGTACTACTGATGAACACGCATAGAGTACTACTGGTGAACAAGCATAGATTACTACTGATGAGCAAGTATAGAGTACTACAGGTGAACAAGCATAGAGTACTACTGGTGAACAAGCATAGAGTACTACTGATGAACAAGAATAGAGTACTACTGATGGACAAGAATAGAGTACTACTGGTGAAAAAGCAGAGAGTACTCCTGGTGAACAAGTATAGAGTATTACTGTACAGCAAGCATAGAGTACTACTGGTGAACACGTATAGTACTACTGATGAACAAGCATAGAGTACTACTGATGAACAAGCATAGAGTACTACTGGTGAACAAGCATTGAGTACTACTGGTGAACAAGCATAGAGTACTACTGATGAACAAGCATAGAGTACTAGTGGTGAACAAGCATAGAGTACTACTGATGAACAAGAATAGAGTACTATTGATGAACAAGAATAGAGTACTACTGGTGAACAAATATAGCGTACTAATGGTGAACAAGCATAGAGTACTACTGGTGAACACGCATAGAGTACTACTGGTGAACAAATATAGTGTACTACTGGTGAACAAGCATAGAGTACTACTGGTGAACAAGTATAGAGTACTACTGGTGAACAAGCATAGAGTACTACTGATGAACAAGCATAGAGTACTACTGGTGAACAAGCATAGAGTACTTCTGATGAACAAGCATAGCGTACTACTGATGAACAAGCATAGAGTACTACTGGTGAACAGGTATATAATACTACTGGTGAAGAAGCATAGAGTACTACTGATGAACAAGAATAGATTACTACTGATGAACAAGAATAGATTACTACTGGTGAACAAGAATAGTCTACTACTGGTGAACAATAATAGAGTACTACTGGTGAACAGGCATATAGTACTACTTGTGAACAAGTATAGAGTACTACTGGTGAACAAGTATAGAGTACTACTGTACAACAAGCATAGAGTACTACTGTAGAACAAGTATAGAGTACCACTGACGAACAATTATAGAGTACTACTGATGAAAAAGCATAGAGTTCTAATGGTGAACAAGTATAGAGTACTACTGTAGAGCAAGCATAGAGTACTACTGGTGAACAAGTATAGAGTACTACTGGTGAACAAGCATAGAGTACTACTGGTGAACAAGCATAGAGTACTACTGATGAACAAACATAGAGTTCTACTGGTGAACAAGCATAGAGTACTACTGGTGAATAAGAATAGAGTACTACTGATGATCAAGCATACAGTTCTACTGGTGAACAAGTATAGAGTACTACTGTAGAGCAAGCATAGAATACTACTGGTGAACCAGTATAGAGTACTACTGTAGAGTAAACATAGAGTACTACTGGTGAACACGAATAGAGTACTACTGCTGAACAAGCATAGAGTACTACCGATGAACAAGCATAGCCTACTACTGGTGAACAAGCATATAGTACTACTGATGAACACGCATATAGTACTACTGGTGAACAAGCATAGAGTACTGCTGATGAACAAGAATAGAGTACTACTGGTGAACAAGTATAGCGTACTACTGGTGAACAAACATAGAGTACTACTGTTGAACACACATAGAGTACTACTGGAGAACAAGCATAGAGTACTACTGTAGAACAAGCATAGAGTACTACTGGTGAACAAGCATATAGTACTACTGTAGAGCAAGCATAGAGTACTACTGGTAACACGCATAGAGTACTACAGATGAACAAGCATTGAGTACTACTGGTGGACAAGAATAGATTACTACTGGTGAACAAGCATAGATTACTACTGTAGAGCAAACATATAGTACTACTGATGAACACGCATAGAGTACTACTGGTGAACAAGCATAGAGTACTACTGATGAGCAAGTACAGAGTACTACTGGTGAACACGCATAGAGTACTACTGATGAACAAGCATAGAGTACTACTGATGGACAAGTATAGAGTACTACTGATGGACAAGCATTGAGTACTACTGTAAAACAAGCATAGAGTACTTCTGATGAACAAGCATAGAGTACTACTGGTGAACAATCATAGAGTACTACTGATGAACAAGCATATAGTACTACTGGTGAACACGTATAGAGTACTACTGATGGACAAGCATGGAGTACTACTGTAGAACAAGAATATAGTACTACTGATGAACAAGCATAGAGTACTACTGGTGAACAAGCATAGAGTACTACTGATGAACAAGCATAGAGTACTACTGATGAACAAGAATAAAGTACTATTGATGAACCAGAATAAAGTACTAATGGTGAACAAGTATAGCGTACTACTGGTGAACAAGAATAGAGTACTACTGGTGAACAAGCATAGAGTACTACTAGTGGACAAGCATAGAGTACTACTGGTGAAAAAGTATAGAGTACTACTGATGAAAACGCATAGAGTATTACTGGTGAACTAATATAGAGTATTACTGGTGAACAAGCAGAGAGTACTCCTGGTGAACAAGTATAGAGTACTACTGATGAACACGAATAGAGTACTACGGGTGAACATGCATAGAGTACTACTGTACAGCAGGTATAGAGTACTACTGGTGAACACGTATATAGTACTACTGATGAACACGCATAGAGTACTACTGATGAACAAGCATAGCGTACTACTGGTGAAAAAGAATTGAGTACTACTGGTGAACAAGCATAGAGTACTACTGATGAACAAGCATAGAGTACTACTGATGAACAAGAATAGAGTACTATTGATGAACCAGAATAGAGTACTACTGGTGAACAAGTATAGCGTACTACTAGTGAACAAGAATAGAGTACTACTGGTGAACAAGCATAGAGTACTACTAGTGAACAAGCATAGAGTACTACTGGTGAACAAGTATAGAGTACTACTGGTGAACAAGCATATAGTACTACTGATGAACAAGCATAGAGTACTACTGGTGAACAAGCATAGAGTACTACTGATGAACAGGCATAGCGTACTACTGATGAACAAGTATAGCGTACTACTGATGAACAAGCATAGAGTACTACTGATGAACACGCATAGAGTACTACTGGTGAACAAGTATAGAGTACTACTGGTGAACACGCATAGAGTACTACTGATGAACAAGCATAGAGTACTACTGATGGACAAGTATAGAGTACTACTGATGGACAAGCATTGAGTACTACTGATGGACAAGCATGGAGTACTACTGTAGAACAAGCATAGAGTACTTCTGATGAACAAGTATAGAGTACTACTGGTGAACATGTATAGAGTACTATTGATGGACAAGCATGGAGTACTACTTTAGAACAAGAATATAGTACTACTGGTGAACATGTATAGAGTACTATTGATGGACAAGCATGGAGTACTACTTTAGAACAAGCATATAGTACTACTGGTGAACATGTATAGAGTACTATTGATGGACAAGCATGGAGTACTACTTTAGAACAAGAATATAGTACTACTGATGAACAAGCATAGAGTACTACTGGTGAACAAGCATAGAGTACTACTGATGAACAAGCATAGAGTACTACTGATGAACAAGAATAGAGTACTATTGATGAACCAGAATAAAGTACTACTGGTGAACAAGTATAGCGTACTACTGGTGAACAAGAATAGAGTACTACTGGTGAACAAGCATAGAGTACTACTAGTGGACAAGCATAGAGTACTACTGGTGAACAAGTATAGAGTACTACTGGTGAACAAGCATAGAGTACTACTGATGAACAAGCATAGAGTACTACTGGTGAACAAGCATAGAGTACTACTGATGAACAGGCATAGCGTACTACTGATGAACAAGTATAGAGTACTACTGATGGACAAGCATGGAGTACTACTGTAGAACAAGAATATAGTACTACTGATGAACAAGCATAGAGTACTACTGGTGAACAAGCATAGAGTACTACTGGTGAACAAGTATAGAGTACTACTGGTGAACACGTATAGAGTACTACTGATGAACAAGTATAGAGTACTACTGGTGAACAAGCATAGAGTACTACTGGTGAACAAGTATAGCGTACTACTGGTGAGCAAGTATAGAGTACTACTGGTGAACACGCATAGAGTACTACTGGTGAACACGTATAGTGTACTACTGGTGAACAAGAATAGAGTACTACTGGTGAACAAGCATAGAGTACTACTGATGAACAAGAATAGAGTACTACTGATGAACAAGAATAGAGTACTACTGATGAACAAGTATAGCGTACTACTGGTGAACAAGTATAGAGTACTACTGGTGAACACGCATAGAGTACTACTGTTGAACACGTATAGTGTACTACTGATGAACAAGAATAGAGTACTACTGGTGAACAAGCATAGAGTACTACTGGTGAACAAGTATAGAGTACTATATTATATGTTATGATTCGGGTTTTACGCCTGCATCAGCACCATTTTGGGCTATATCGCCGGCGGGCAGTTTACCTAACAACACCTTTCCTGGGCAGGCTCCAGCGGTTAACCAGTACTTGGGTGCACCAACCTCCATAAGAAACTGCCAACTTTTTCATATAAATGAGACACGGCCTGAGCGGGGCTCGAACCCGTGACCATCAGTGATGATAGGTTACAGTGGTATACAATTCAGCGACCTTAACCACTCGACCACGGAGGCGGACTTGTATAGAGTACTACTGGTGAACACGCATAGAGTACTACTGGTGAACAAGTATAGAGTACTACTGGTGAACACGCATATATTACTACTGATGAACAAGCATAGAGTACTACTGATGGACAAGTATAGAGTACTACTGATGGACAAGCATTGTGTACTACTGATGGACAAGCATGGAATACTACTGTATAACAAGCATAGAGTACTTCTGATGAACAAGTATAGAGTACTACTGATGAACAATCATAGAGTACTACTGGTGAACAAGCATATTGTACTACTGGTGAACAAGTATAGAGTACTACTGATGGACAAGCATGGAGTATTACTGTAGAACAAGAATATAGTACTACTGATGAACAAGCATAGAGTACTACTGGTGAACAAGCATAGAGTACTACTGGTGAACAAGTATATAGTACTACTGGTGAACAAGTATAAAGTACTACTGATGAACAAGTATAGAGTACTACTGGTGAACAAGCATAGAGTACTACTGGTGAACAAGTATAGCGTACTACTGGTGAACAAGTATAGAGTACTACTGGTGAACACGCATAGAGTACTACTGGTGAACACGTATAGTGTACTACTGGTGAACAAGAATAGAGTACTACTTGTGAACAAGCATAGAGTACTACTGATGAACAAGCATAGAGTACTAGTGGTGAACAAGAATAGAGTACTATTGATGAACCAGAATAGAGTTCTACTGGTGAACAAGTATAGCGTACTACTGGTGAACAAGAATAGAGTACTACTGATGAACAAGCATAGAGTACTACTGGTGAACAAGCATAGAGTACTACTGGTGAACAAGTATAGAGTACTACTGGTGAACAAGCATAGAGTACTACTGATGAACAAGCATAGAGTACTACTGGTGAACAAGCATAGATTACTACTGATGAACAAGCATAGCGTACTACTGATGAACAAGTATGGCGTACTACTGATGAACAAGCATAGCGTACTACTGATGAACACGCATAGAGTACTACTGGTGAACAAGTATAGAGTACTACTGGTGAACACGCATAGAGTACCACTGATGAACACGCATAGAGTACTACTGATGGACAAGTATAGAGTACTACTGATGGACAAGCATTGAGTACTACTGATGGACAAGCATTGAGTACTACTGTAGAACAAGCATAGAGTACTACTGATGGACAAGTATAGAGTACTACTGATGGACAAGCATTGAGTACTACTGATGGACAAGCATTGAGTACTACTGTAGAACAAGCATAGAGTACTTCTGATGAACAAGTATAGAGTACTACTGGTGAACAATCATAGAGTACTACTGATGAACAAGCATATAGTACTACTGGTGAACAAGTA
The DNA here is from genome assembly GCA_014843695.1 of Archivesica marissinica. Classification (NCBI taxonomy): domain Eukaryota; kingdom Metazoa; phylum Mollusca; class Bivalvia; order Venerida; family Vesicomyidae; genus Archivesica; species Archivesica marissinica. The sequence goes on from CM026393.1 coordinate 10,645,857, forward strand.
TAGAGTACTACTGATGGACAAGCATGGAGTACTACTGTAGAACAAGAATATAGTACTACTGATGAACAAGCATAGATAACTACTGGTGAACAAGCATAGAGTACTACTGATGAACAAGCATAGAGTACTACTGGTGAACAAGTATAGAGTACTACTGGTGAACAAGTATAGACTACTACTGGTGAACAAGTATAGAGTACTACTGATGAACAAGTATAGAGTACTACTGATGATCAATCATATAGTACTACTGATGAACAAGCATAGAGGGGGGGGGGCGAGTAACAAAATAAATGGGATCCTTTTTTATTAAAATAAAGCTCTCCAACTCGTTCTAATTCCCAAATAATCGAATTTGGGGGGTTAAAATATCGACCTAAATTTGTTATTATATTATAACCAAAACGACGAGGAATATACCCAACTAATTGGAATATTATGTCAACATTCTTCGACACATTTTACTCAGCAGGGGGGGTGAGTAACAAAATAAATGGGAGCATCGGCGCCCCACGTTGAGCCCTCCCTCCATGTTCCGGGTGAACAGACCTCTTAATTTGGGCCGAGGAGGCTCCTAGCCCCATTTCAGACAGCCAAAAAACACCCATATATGAGCCAGGGGACGGACCACAACCCTCGCCGGCCCAGGGCTCTCAGACACTACGTGCCAAAACAGATATGACAAACCACTTACCTGTCGGGGGTGAATCTCAATGATTATTAAGCCTTTTGGTCGTACCCCGGGCGCCTAATATAAGAGATATTATTTAAGAACCCTTTTTTTCCCCTTAAGTCGAAAATGTTTAATATTCTGGAGCACTAGAGATTGCTCGAGGCGTGTAATTGGGAGGACTTTCACGTTCGAGAGGACCTCCCCACATACATAAACACACTACGAGCTTAGTTGTTTTAACACTTTTTTTCTCTCGTCCGATTTACCGTCAGCGATTAATTTATCGATGTTGGCCTTCGATAATACATCGGGAGATGCTCTACATTTAGTTCGGATATCCTCTGTTAAGGATTGGTATCGATCCCATTCTTCGCATACTATTTTAAATTCGGGGTCGGATATTACGTTATCCCGAATAGCTTCGCTTATTATGAGATCGATACTGTTTTTCTTAGATTGGGCGGCAATCGCTATACGATCGTGTTTTTTACTTTTATTTTCTAGATGGCGTACGACTTTTCTTCCTACCATGCATAAAAGTCAGCTAGCCGCGGCAGCTACACCCAATCCTATAGCTATCGGTGTTCCTACGATCGTCGTTGTTATAGTAACGCTTCCGACTCCGCTAACTATAGAACCCGTAGCGAATATTGTATTAGCTCCTTCGATGATATTCGCTAATCGTTTATATTTTTTAGATATAGTTACCCGATTATTACGTTCGTTATGTAGTAAGGTTTGAATCTCTACGATTCTCCTATTCTAAAAAGCGAGGGATCTACATTAATCTCTTCCGTTATAGGTATAGTTGGGTATAACGCCATCTTTTTTCTTACTCTTTCATATTATAAATCTAGTTCAACTATTATAGCTACAACACTAATAGCGTCTAACGGTCTAGCCGAAGTCGTTACAAAGTTTATAACATTACCCGCCATCACTTCAATAGGATTAGCAAAAACTATATACGCCGATCGAACGTCCTTAATTTTTGTAATACTTTCTTTTTGTGTAATTCCGTTAATTACGGGATGTACCGTAATCGTATCTAAACCATCACCTCCGCTACCAGTTTTTATGGAAGAAATAGACATGCGTAAAATTCTACCCGCTATAGTCATAGGGTATCCGGAATATTTATTATTAGCGCTATTACCGAATGCCCATCCCAATACATCGCGTAAAGGATCCCTTTCCTCGGCCCATATAGTAATAATATCTTTTTTAGGTTTATTTAATATAGTTGATGTTACGGCAATTAATCCGTCTAAGTGTTTTTCTAGAGCATTTAATTTACGAGTATCCGAATCGGGTTTATTTAATATAGTCGACGTTACGGTAACTAATCTGTTTAATTGTTTTTCTATACTATTTAATTTAGCCGATTCGGATTTATCTAATATATTTGACGACGTTATGGCTATAAATTTATTTAATCGTTTTTCTAGATCATTTAATTTACCGTTATCTTTAATATATTCTTTATGACTACCCGGCCCGTAAATACTCAATTTACTTCGAGTACTACGGAGATCGGAAATTCGTGATTCTCTAACTTTCTTCCGTTATCATCTCTGATAGTAATATCCAATTCGTTAATACAACCGCGTTCCAAATGTTTGAATTCTGGATTAGGATAATCTATAACAACGGGTTCCCCGAAGAAAGCATTTCCCGCGTCTATTATCTTAAGGAGTGTACTCGGAGCTCCATCACATACGTTATACGACGTATTTAATTGTTCTAAGTGCACTCGAATAGTTTTAGTTAAGGAAAAACTTACCGGTTTTTCGCCGAGGTATATACCGGGTTCCAACCAACCTTTATTAGCGTTATACGTTTTAAATATACCTAGTATGTCACACATACCAGGTGTCATAGTTATTTTTTCGCGTTTGACATTTAGGGTTGCGATTCCATTAGATTTACAAATGCTGATACTCGCGAAGTCGGTAAATTCTGTATCTATAAATGTTTGTAAATCCTCGAAATTCCATAAACCCGGTGATAATTTTACCGCGGTTACAGTACTCTCTTTTAGGTACCCAAATCCTTCGTTTATGATCGTATTATACCAACCGACCGTAAGTGTTATTGATCTAAGGCCAACGCGTAGATCCCCGCCGCGGTTCTCAATATATTGTTGGAGGCTTGTGGCCTCACCCCTTTGAACATCGGTGATTGTTTGAAACATAGTTATAATAAAATATGGCTAATACTTTAAATAGAACTTTCGGCTATAATCCTTCGGTTACTTATAAAACCGGCGGTGTATATAAACGCCAGCTTGAGGCCGTGAACCTAACCACCCTGATGATCACGGTCGGCCCGAACGAGGTCTTCTACACCGAGGTTACGAATATCTGGCGAAAATACAGGCTACCTCCTGTCAAGACGGACACCGTAGCGCAGGCTTGGAACAACACACCGATGCAGTTTTGGCAGAATCAGCTCAACTTCGCCATGTGGTGTGCCACGACCGGTTGCGGTGTGTCGTTCGAAGACAATCTGAACGGTGTAGGTGCCCAAAACGAACCGCTGATGCAATCGGTCTATATCTTCCACGTCTACTATACTATTAGGAGGATTTTAGACGAATTACGAGTCTCGCTACCGCAGGATAATAATTTCGATCCCTTCTCAAATACGTACGACAGACGGGCCTATGAGCGGATATGCGCAGAGTTTGACGTGAGACCGATGACCGACTGGCGGCAGAAGAGCTACCAGAACAGCAACGGGCTCGGTGATGTCTACACCCTAAGTCACAGCACGAGGGCGCGGACGAGCATGGCAGACCACGCAAAAATATTATCGGTCAATGTCGGTAATTTAGATCGGTCGTCGGCGACCTTCGGTCCTGAGGTCCCAGGTGAGTTTCATACGCCTTTCCTAGCTAAAGCATATTACGCTCCTCCGGTGAAAGCTCATATTGATCATATTCTGCAGGATCCGGGCGTAGACGGCGCCTGGAGCACATTTGTGCTAGATAAGTCAAACGGGTTCACCCGGGCCGGTGTTTCCCGCCTGAATGATTCAATCCGGACCTATGTCTGGGCTCTCCTGGGAGCCCAGTCACAGACGAGGTCCTGCATCATGGGAGTGGGCACGGCATTTGACGCACAGAAGCAGTTTCTAGCGAATGTCGAGGACGCCATAAACTCCCCGGTGGACATCCCATCGGCAATCGTGCGGTACCAAGACGTTCTTCAGTATGCGAAGAGTCAGGTAGATTTCGTCTTCGGCCACAGCCTCTACATGGCACCGAGCGACATGTTGCTGCGAATCGGTCATCAGGCCGGATACAACAATGAAATCGTGATAGCTAGCTCCAACCTGTCCTTAGGTCGCAATGACGATGTCAACGGGGTGGCTGTCATACCAACAACTCACGGGAGCTTCTCCGCCGGTCCGCTTCATCAAAAGATTGCCGAGCCGGAACCAGGCCCACCGGCAGCGGTTCCCACGGGAACGACTGATGAAGAACAGCATGAAGATGAGATACATGCGCTCATTGTGGTTGGCGTCATCTCAGGGTTGGCAATTCTTTGGCTATTACCCTAGTAATGTACTAACCTAGGCCGCGCCAGGCTGCAACATACAGTAGCCCGCCGACGGCAACGACCAGTGCCCATATATTTTCTGAGAGCCACCCCGCCGTCTTGCTCAAGAAGGTGAGGAGCCAGGAGGCAATGCCACCGATAATGTCAGGAAGCGCTGCCGCAGCCTTTCCGGCGAGTTTTGCCAGTGCCCTACCAAAATATTTCAACACCTTTTTAGCCCACTCCTTGATGCCCTCCTTAGCGGGAACCGCTGCAGCGGCACCCGCAGCACCCCGCCTGTAAGAGCCAGCACAAGCGTACTCACAATAAACCCGAGTGCAGTCATAATGCTTACTAGTGTGACGCCCTGCTCTCTGAACAACGTGCGAAGACGCTCGCCGAGCGTGGTGTCCTCATGGAGGACCCATGATATAGTTTCGCGGATCCGATTGATTTGTGTACGGAGCGCCTCCCGGTTGGCAGAGGCGGCCCCCAAGCGGGCTGCTCTTTCATCCTGCAACCCCTGCAGGCGCTCAGTGATCCGCCGCTTATCGTGTGTTGTGTCGGCCTCGGCTAGTTTCCTTTTTTCTAGCGCTATATGTTCATCGAGTTCCGTCAATTTGGCGAGGTTGTTGGTTAGCTCGCCCCGGACCGTCTGCATGGTTTTATTAAGCCCGCGGAGTTCACGAAGGTTTAACGGCGGATCATCCATTGTGCTGAGTATGTCTTCTATCTGATTATCGGTGAAAGTCGTCTCCACTGTGCGAATAACATCGGTGGCGACTTGCGGGATCTCGTTGAGTTCAACTGTTTCTATTTTGTCTGCTGCTCCACCTAGCTCAGTGGTAGCTGCATGGAGGGCCTCTACTGCCCGGGCGGATATAATTGTTTTACCTCGCACCCATTCCGTGAATCCAAGCTCGTCTCTGATGATTTGGCCGCCACCTCGCTTCCCGGCAATGGTATTTAATGAGAGTGGCTCGCCGGTGCGGGCATTGACAATCTCGATGTTAGAGGCGGATTTCAAGTGCAATCTACCGTACCGATTCAATTCAAACTTGGAGTAGTCACGGCCAACCGACGGGACCATGCCTTTTTCTGCCAGTTCGCCGTAGTAGGCATCTACGGCGGATCCGAGCAGTTCCTGACTAAGAGGCCCGATGGCCCCCCCCCCCCAGGAGTGACATTTTCGAACGCCTGCGTCCCGCCAGGCAACATATCGGTATCATAGGTGTCTTCTACATCATCTTCTACATCATCGTCGTGTACGAAATCATCCATATCAATGTCTGCCATCGTATTGAAGGCTACCACATTTGGGTTCAATATAGTAATGGCTTCAACTCAATACGGACGCAAACTTAATCTATACCGCAGGCTGCGGGAGCCCCTCGGGGCAAAGGGCATAAGACAGAGCGTGGTCATTACGAACAACCCCTCGACGATTGACCAGAACCAGCAGCTCTTGGTCCGCTTCCCCAACCTTGGAGCTAACGACGTGATTGTGCCAGGGACCGTTCGCCTCGCTTTCACCATCTCACTGACGTCGACAGACGTAAATCGAACCGTCGTCCAGAACCTGGGCCGCGCCATAGTCAAGAAAACGACTATCAAAATCAGTGGTAATGAGATTATGTCTATCGACGACTCCGATGTCTACTACTGTTACCAAGATCTCTGGAAGACTGCACAAGAGCGCAGAAATGCTGTCTATCAGGGCATTGACACTAGCACCAATCAGAACGTAACCAGACTTAGAATCGATGCTGGCAACAAGGCAGATAACGATGCCGCGCACAACGCAATTTCTGCGGCATACGGTAATCGCTATCATATCCCACTCGACTTTGAGCTGCTGGAGAGCCATATGCCATTCTATCAAAGCGCACTGGCAGACCGCCTGGAATACGAACTAACGTTCAACGACTATAGCCGTGTTATCATCGCTACAGACGTGAACTCGACGTATGCGGTGGAAAACATTTCACTGGAGTACGACATGGTCACGCTGCCCGACCTCGCACGGAGGATTAGAGAGCAGTATACCGGGCGGCTTGCAATCCTTTATGACAGAGTTCTTCGTCATCGCAAAATAACGAAAAACAAAAACGACACCCTGTGGAACATTAATATCAACGTCCCTGCCCGCTCGATGAAGGGAATCCTGATGCTGTTCGAGGAGGCCGAGGCTAGAGAAACCGAAAGCTTCTACAATCCCAAAATTACCAAGGTTGAGGTGACAATTGAGGGTGTCCCCAACCAGCTGTACAGCCAAGGCATGCGCGCCTACCAGCAGTGGGATGAAGCCAAAAAGCAGTTTGCATGCGGCTCTAAACGCGCCCCAGAGGTTGCTGCGGTAGCCAAAGACCTACAACTCTCGGACGTCTCTCTGGCAGAGTTCCTAACTTCGAAATACTCATTGTGGCTCGATTTGCGGACCAGCAATGATGACCAACTCCATGGTAATGGGCGCAGAGTGGAGAATGCCAGCGAGGGTGTAACAATCCAGATAGCTAAAGAAGCAGACACCGATGGCGCATTGAACGTGTATCTGTACATTATTACAGATGCACAGCTCAACATTGAAGATGGTCGATTCGTCAGTGCGCTCTACTGATCTACTACCCCGCGACCCCCATTCGGCCATCATATGCGGTCAGACTGGTTGCGGTAAAACTGTATTCATACTGGACTTGCTCGAGGGCCCCTACCGCGGGATCTTTCGGCACATAGTTATCCTCTGCACTACGATTGCGCATAACGCAACTTACCAGAACCGCCCTTGGATCTGGAGGGATCCCGAGGTCTACATACTAGACCCCTGTGAAAAGTTACATACCTGGCTGCGGGTATTCTACACCATGTTCCAGGGTGAGCCCACCCTGTACGTGATTGACGACTGCTCGGCCAAGGCAGCTATGACCAAAAAGAAGGACATGCTATCAGAGCTGGCCTTCAGCGGACGGCATGCGCTGCAAAGAGTCTGGGTGTTGACCCAGAAATACAACTCAGTTCTGAAGGATCTCCGCGAGCAGACACGCTGGGCCGCGGTCTTTCACTGCAAAGATCGTGATTCCTTCGAAGAGTGCCTTCGAGAGAATGACGTCATTCCTACGTATGAAGAGCGAGCCAAGGTACGGCAAACGCTTGCAGGAACAAAACACAGCACATTGCTGTTAAAGACGGACCAACCAGCTGCTTATAAAGTGCTATTCACAGCTTAACATGTGGGAAGCAATTCTGCTAATCACCCATATCATAATTTCCACCACATTGGGTTGGTTCGTGTGGCAGTATGTTAGACTTAAGAGGAGAGTACGGATAGCACTAAGAAAAATGAACTGCGACGAACTTCTTGATCAGTTGATGGATGCCGCGCCCCCGATTGATGGGCCGATGGAAACATCGGTCCCGACTACCGAGACGCCGGGAGACGAGAGCGCCCGTCAAGACAACAAGCGTCAACGACTTGCAGCCCTAGCAGCAGGGGGGCAGACTGAACAATATCTAGGACGACAACTCACAACCGAGCATATTGACAATATGGCAAATAATACTATCGAGAAGCTCTATGCGCGCTATGAAGCGAGACTCGGGGCCGCAATGACAAAAACCTTAGGGGCCGCAGTCATTCAGTTCTACGCAACAGTAGCAAGTATGTTTCTACCCATACAACCAGAATATCAACCGAGACTAGTTGCAGACCTCGAATCTGATCCGTTTATCAACCACGCGTTAAGCACAGCCACGTGCGAGCTATATCACAGGTATGGCATGTACCTTGCACCGCTCACTGCGAAGCATTGCCAATTTGGACACGTATGCCCGCTTACCATAGCTAACGATGTCTACACCGGAGAGAGTGACAGATCCTGTAGTTCTGACACCGGAGGAGACGCCTGCGAAGCTGCAAACAACACGACGGAAGGATCCTAAAAAACAAGCGGCAGGACGGGCAGGGGCTGCGGCTCGGAAGGCCAAGGAAGATAAAATACGTGCCGAGCTCAGAGATGCTAAAGCCACGTTGCAAACATCGAAACCCTCAGTTGCTGTCACCCCGGTGGAACAGGGCAACGCTGGAGAACAAACGGTTGTCGCCCCGCAGCATGTTTCAGCGGTGGAAACCGAGACGAAACACTGGTACCAGTGTAGCGAGGTCTGGACCCCGTGGATCGTTGGCGGTCTTGCATGTGCCTTATGGGTTGTTGTGAACAGTAGGCGGGAGGCGCATAAACCAATGCCCGCCCGAGCTAACATTGTCGTTCCGACAGCGAGTCATTTAAAGACTTCGCTTGACCCATTGTATATGCAATAGTCGCGCGAAGAAAAACAATGTCTACTGACGGAAAAATGTTGGCCAATGCGGCGTATCATTCGGTTGTGGTATCTGGCCTGGCTGTGGGCTATGCACGCCTGGGTAAGATGACCTTCAAAGCAGCTACCCCCAAGCTGGACTTCAATGGCTATGACGTCGGCATGGTAGTTCTTGATGTGGGCCTGGCCATGGCCACGAAAGATATGCTAATTAAACATGGGATCATACCTGCAAATATCATGAAGTAGACGTATGTATAACAACGATGGCCTCGATCGCAATGCTAGTTGTGGGCGCCCTGGTCAACGCGCTGGCCTTCAGCGGTAGCAACTACCTATTCTCGAAGCTGCGAAGCTCGGGTGTTGACGAGGAGCGCAAACGGCACGACACAGCTGTAGAACAGCTCCAGGCCGCGCAGTCAGCATGGTCCAACAAACGGGCTGAGCGCCTTGATTGGATTAACGAAGAACTCCGCCGTCAGGGTCATGCCGTGCACACTTTCCGGGACGTCGACACGGCGATCCGTGAGTACGCGCAGGTATTTCCGCATGTCGCGCCGCTGGTGTCGGAACGACAGCCCCGGCTCATAGACTTCTATACACCTAGCGATGACCAGAAAGATCGTGAGATTGTCTTCGCCGTCCTGGGGATGACCGCGATAGTCCTCGTGGTATACAAACTCGCCAAGTAATTGTCGCGCTTGAGATTTTGTTTCCTTTCTATATAGATATGGGTTTACCAGAGGAGCTGTACTTTGCAATGCTTGAAGTCGGGTACTGTGCCAAGCGAAACAAACATCCTGGCCCCCTTGGTGATACTATGATAAACACGGCGCGGCGATTCCTGTAGTCCTGGCGTACCGATCACGCTGCTGTGCAGAAATTCGCTACCAGGGTCCTATCAGGCCCAACTGACCTTAGAGCTACAACGGGGTTGCTAGATCCGATGACACGCAGGGCATGTTGGAGACTCATAGAATTATTATAATACATTCGCGCGCTAGATAGCGAAACAGCCATGTCACAAGCTTAGCTTATACCATGACCGACAGTAATTTTAGCTCGCTATACTACAGTCCCCGCGGTTACTGGAAGGGGCTCGCAGCCATAAAAAACCTTGCCGCGGCCGCTAAGGTCTCCGAAGATGTGACACGGGGTTGGCTGAAGAAGCAGGCCATCTGGCAGATCTACCTCCCCGCCCCACGACACATACCGCGACCCAAGTTCGACGTACCGGTGCCAAACGACGTCCACCAGGCCGACCTCCTATTTCTGCCTCACGACAGGGTGGGTCGCAAAACGTTCAAGTACGCCCTCACCATCGTTGACGTGGCCTCCCGGTACAAAGAGGCAGAGCCCCTGGCCACGAAAGAGGCTAAGGAGGTCTCAGCCGCCCTTGAAAGGATTTACAGGCGGAGCCCACTGAAATGGCCAAAGTTGCTTCAGGTCGATCCGGGGCGCGAGTTCATGGGTGCGGTGACCCAACTGCTGGCCAAACACGGTGTCTCTGTCAGGCGTGGCCGTGTAGATATCCA
>CM026393.1:10656920-10717166 GCA_014843695.1 Archivesica marissinica
TGTCTATATCCGGTGAACAATGTCTATATCCGGTGAACAATGTCTATGTCCTGTGAACATAGAACGTGACAGTGTCGCCATCGTTTAATTAGTCAGTATCTAACAAGGCAAAACATTTTAGTTGTTTGTGTATAACTATAGAATATTAGGTAACATAATATATAAATTGCAAAGCTGCAGATTCTATAATAAAATATAAATTGCAAAGCTGCAGATTCTATAATAAAATATCAATTGCAAAGCTGTAGATTCTATAATAAAATATCAATTGCAAAGCTGTAGATTCTATAATAAAATATGAATTGCAAAGCTGTATATTCTATAATAAAGTATAAATTACAAAGCTGTAGATTCTATAATAAAATATGAATTGCAAAGCTTTATATTCTATAATAAAGTATAAATTACAAAGCTGTAGATTATATAATAAAATATAAATTGCAAAGCTGTATATTCTATAATAAAGTATCAATTGCAAAGCTGTATATTCTATAATAAAGTATCAATTGCAAAGCTTTATATTCTATAATAAAGTATAAATTACAAAGCTGTAGATTATATAATAAAGTATCAATTGCAAAGCTGTATATTCTATAATAAAGTATAAATTGCAAAGCTGTAGATCCATAATATATGTTTATTTGTATCTTAAATGTTGGGTACATTCAAAAAGACCCCTACACTACTTTATATGATAAGCACACAGCACAGCAATTAACATTGGTACGTTTGTACAATTAACATTGGTACGTTTGTACATTTAACATTGGTACGTTTGTACATTTAACATTGGTACGTTTGTACATTTAACATTGGTACGTTTGTACATTTAACATTGGTACGTTTGTACATTTAACATTGGTACGTTTGTACATTTAGTAGTAAGACACCCAAGTAAGCGCAAACCGAAATGATTCAATGTATGATCCGCCTCCGTAGTCGGGTGGTTAATGTATGATCCGCCTCCGTAGTCGGGTGGTTAATGTATGATCCGCCTCCGTGGTCGGGTGGTTAATGTATGATCCGCCTCCGTGGTCGGGTGGTTAATGTATGATCCGCCTCCGTAGTCGGGTGGTTAATGTATGATCCGCCTCCGTAGTCGGGTGGTTAATGTATGATCCGCCTCCGTAGTCGGGTGGTTAATGTATGATCCGCCTCCGTAGTCGGGTGTTTAATGTATGATCCGCCTCCGTAGTCGGGTGTTAATGTATGATCCGCCTCCGTAGTCGGGTGTTAATGTATGATCCGCCTCCGTAGTCGGGTGGTTAATGTATGATCCGCCTCCGTAGTCGGGTGGTTAATGTATGATCCGCCTCCGTAGTCGGGGTAATGTATGATCCGCCTCCGTAGTCGGGTGGTGGGTTAATGATATCCGCCTCCGTAGTCGGGTGGTTAATGTATGATCCGCCTCCTAGTCGTCGTTAAGTTCCGCGTAGTGGTTAATGTATGATCCGCCTCCGTAGTCGGTGGTTAATGTATGATCCGCCTCCGTAGTCGGGTGGTTAATGTATGATCCGCCTCCGTAGTCGGGTGGTTAATGTATGATCCGCCTCCGTAGTCGGGTGGTTAATGTATGATCCGCCTCCGTGGTCGGGTGGTTAATGTATGATCCGCCTCCGTAGTCGGGTGGTTAATGTATGATCCGCCTCCGTAGTCGGTGGTTAATGTATGATCCGCCTCCGTAGTCGGGTGGTTAATGTATGATCCGCCTCCGTAGGTCGGGTGGTTAATGTATGATCCGCCTCCGTGGTCGGGTGGTTAATGTATGATCCGCCTCCGTAGTCGGGTGGTTAATGTATGATCCGCCTCCGTAGTCGGGTGGTTAATGTATGATCCGCCTCCGTAGTCGGGTGGTTAATGTATGATCCGCCTCCGTGGTCGGGTGGTTAATGTATGATCCGCCTCCGTAGTCGGGTGGTTAATGTATGATCCGCCTCCGTAGTCGGGTGGTTAATGTATGATCCGCCTCCGTAGTCGGGTGGTTAATGTATGATCCGCCTCCGTAGTCGGGTGGTTAATGTATGATCCGCCTCCGTAGTCGGGTGGTTAATGTATGATCCGCCTCCGTAGTCGGGTGGTTAATGTATGATCCGCCTCCGTAGTCGGGTGGTTAATGTATGATCCGCCTCCGTAGTCGGGTGGTTAATGTATGATCCGCCTCCGTAGTCGGGTGGTTAATGTATGATCCGCCTCCGTAGTCGGGTGGTTAATGTATGATCCGCCTCCGTGGTCGGGTGGTTAATGTATGATCCGCCTCCGTAGTCGGGTGGTTAATGTATGATCCGCCTCCGTAGTCGGGTGGTTAATGTATGATCCGCCTCCGTGGTCGGGTGGTAATGTATGATCCGCCTCCGTAGTCGGGTGGTTAATGTATGATCCGCCTCCGTGGTCGGGTGGTTAATGTATGATCCGCCTCCGTGGTCGGGTGGTTAATGTATGATCCGCCTCCGTAGTCGGGTGGTTAATGTATGATCCGCCTCCGTAGTCGGGTGGTTAATGTATGATCCGCCTCCGTAGTCGGGTGGTTAATGTATGATCCGCCTCCGTAGTCGGGTGGTTAATGTATGATCCGCCTCCGTAGTCGGTGGTTAATGTATGATCCGCCCTGTGGTCGGGTGGTTAATGTATGATCCGCCTCCGTGTTCGGGTGGTTAATGTATGATCCGCCTCCGTGGTCGGGTGGTTAATGTATGATCCGCCTCCGTAGTCGGGTGGTTAATGTATGATCCGCCTCCGTGGTCGGGTGGTTAATGTATGATCCGCCTCCGTGGTCGGGTGGTTAATGTATGATCCGCCTTCGTGGTCGGGTGGTTAATGTATGATCCGCCTCCGTAGTCGGGTGGTTAATGTATGATCCGCCTCGTAGTCGGGTGGTTAATGTATGATCCGTCTCCGTGGTCGGGTGGTTAATGTATGATCCGCTCCGTAGTGGGTGGTTTGTTGTCGCGTGTGTGGGTGGTTATGTGATCCGCCTCCGTAGTCGGGTGGTTAATGTATGATCCGCCTCCGTAGTCGGGTGGTTAATGTATGATCCGCCTCCGTAGTCGGGTGGTTAATGTATGATCCGCCTCCGTGGTCGGGTGGTTAATGTATGATCCGCCTCCGTAGTCGGGTGGTTAATGTATGATCCGCCTCCGTGGTCGGGTGGTTAATGTATGATCCGCCTCCGTAGTCGGGTGGTTAATGTATGATCCGCCTCCGTAGTCGGGTGGTTAATGTATGATCCGCCTCCGTAGTCGGGTGGTTAATGTATGATCCGCCTCCGTAGTCGGGTGGTAATGTATGATCCGCCTCCGTGGTCGGTGGTTAATGTATGATCCGCCTCCGTAGTCGGGTGGTTAATGTATGATCCGCCTCCGTAGTCGGGTGGTTAATGTATGATCCGCCTCCGTAGTCGGGTGGTTAATGTATGATCCGCCTCCGTAGGTCGGTGTTTAATGTATGATCCGCCTCCGTAGTCGGGTGGTTAATGTATGATCCGCCTCCGCCTCTAGTCGGGTGGTTAATGTATGATCCGCCTCCGTAGTCGGGTGGTTAATGTATGATCCGCCTCCGTAGTCGGTGGTTAATGTATGATCCGCCTCCGTAGTCGGGTGGTTAATGTATGATCCGCCTCCGTAGTCGGGTGGTTAATGTATGATCCGCCTCCGTAGTCGGGTGGTTAATGTATGATCCGCCTCCGTAGTCGGGTGGTTAATGTATGATCCGCCTCCGTAGTCGGGTGGTTAATGTATGATCCGCCTCCGTAGTCGGGTGGTTAATGTATGATCCGCCTCCGTAGTCGGGTGGTTAATGTATGATCCGCCTCCGTAGTCGGTGTTTAATGTATGATCCGCCTCCGTAGTCGGGTGGTTAATGTATGATCCGCCGTAGTCGGGTGGTTAATGTATGATCCGCCTCCGTAGTCGGGTGGTTAATGTATGATCCGCCTCCGTGGTCGGGTGGTTAATGTATGATCCGCCTCCGTGGTCGGGTGGTTAATGTATGATCCGCCTCCGTAGTCGGGTGGTTAATGTATGATCCGCCTCCGTGGTCGGGTGGTTAATGTATGATCCGCCTCCGTAGTCGGGTGGTTAATGTATGATCCGCCTCCGTAGTCGGGTGGTTAATGTATGATCCGCCTCCGTAGTCGGGTGGTTAATGTATGATCCGCCTCCGTAGTCGGGTGGTTAATGTATGATCCGCCTCCGTAGTCGGGTGGTTAATGTATGATCCGCCTCCGTAGTCGGGTGGTTAATGTATGATCCGCCTCCGTGGTCGGGTGGTTAATGTATGATCCGCCTCCGTAGTCGGGTGGTTAATGTATGATCCGCCTCCGTGGTCGGGTGGTTAATGTATGATCCGCCTGTAGTGGGTGGTGTAATGTATGATCCGCCTCCGTAGTCGGGTGGTTAATGTATGTCCGCCTCCGTGGTGGGGTGGTTAATGTATGATCCGCTCCGTGGTCGGGTGTGTTAATGTATGATCCGCCTCCGTAGTCGGGGTTAATGTATGATCCGCTCCGTAGTCGGGTGGTTTAATGTATGATCCGCCTCCGTGGTCGGGTGGTTAATGTATGATCCGCCTCCGTGGTCGGGTGGTTAATGTATGATCCGCCTCCGTGGTCGGGTGGTTAATGTATGATCCGCCTCCGTGGTCGGGTGGTTAATGTATGATCCGCCTCCGTAGTCGGGTGGTTAATGTATGATCCGCCTCCGTAGTCGGGTGGTTATGTATGATCCGCCTCCGTAGTCGGGTGGTTAATGTATGATCCGCCTCCGTAGTCGGGTGGTTAATGTATGATCCGCCTCCGTGGTCGGGTGGTTAATGTATGATCCGCCTCCGTAGTCGGGTGGTTAATGTATGATCCGCCTCCGTAGTCGGGTGGTTAATGTATGATCCGCCTCCGTAGTCGGGTGGTTAATGTATGATCCGCCTCCGTGGTCGGGTGGTTAATGTATGATCCGCCTCCGTAGTCGGGTGTTAATGTATGATCCGCCTCCGTAGTCGGGTGGTTAATGTATGATCCGCCTCCGTGGTCGGGTGGTTAATGTATGATCCCCTCCGTAGTCGGGTGGTTAATGTATGATCCGCCTCCGTTGTCGGGTGGTTAATGTATGATCCGCCTCTGTTCGGGTGGTTAATGTATGATCCGCCTCCGTAGTCGGGTGGTTAATGTATGATCCGCCTCCGTAGTCGGGTGGTTAATGTATGATCCGCCTCCGTAGTCGGGTGGTTAATGTATGATCCGCCTCCGTAGTCGGGTGGTTAATGTATGATCCGCCTCCGTAGTCGGGTGGTTAATGTATGATCCGCCTCCGTAGTCGGGTGGTTAATGTATGATCCGCCTCCGTAGTCGGGTGGTTAATGTATGATCCGCCTCCGTGGTCGGGTGGTTAATGTATGATCCGCCTCCGTAGTCGGGTGGTTAATGTATGATCCGCCTCCGTAGTCGGGTGGTTAATGTATGATCCGCCTCCGTAGTCGGGTGGTTAATGTATGATCCGCCTCCGTAGTCGGGTGGTTAATGTATGATCCGCCTCCGTAGTCGGGTGGTTAATGTATGATCCGCCTCCGTGGTCGGGTGGTTAATGTATGATCCGCCTCCGTAGTCGGTGGTAATGTATGATCCGCCTCCGTGGTCGGGTGGTTATGTATGATCCGCCGTAGTCGGGTGGTTAATGTATGATCCGCCTCCGTAGTCGGGTGGTTAATGTATGTTCCGCCTCCGTGGTCGGGTGGTTAATGTATGATCCGCCTCCGTGGTCGGGTGGTTAATGTATGATCCGCCTCCGTAGTCGGGTGGTTAATGTATGATCCGCCTCCGTAGTCGGGTGGTTAATGTATGATCCGCCTCCGTAGTCGGGTGGTTAATGTATGATCCGCCTCCGTGTCGGGTGGTTAATGTATGATCCGCCTCCGTAGTCGGGTGGTTAATGTATGATCCGCCTCCGTAGTCGGGTGGTTAATGTATGATCCGCCTCCGTAGTCGGGTGGTTAATGTATGATCCGCCTCCGTGGTCGGGTGGTTAATGTATGATCCGCCTCCGTAGTCGGGTGTTTGTTGTGTGTGTGGGTGGTTAATGTATGATCCGCCTCCGTAGTCGGGTGGTTAATGTATGATCCGCCTCCGTAGTCGGGTGGTTAATGTATGATCCGCCTCCGTAGTCGGGTGGTTAATGTATGATCCGCCTCCGTAGTCGGGTGGTTAATGTATGATCCGCCTCCGTGGTCGGGTGGTTAATGTATGATCCGCCTCCGTAGTCGGGTGGTTAATGTATGATCCGCCTCCGTAGTCGGGTGGTTAATGTATGATCCGCCTCCGTGTGTGGTCGGTGGGTAATGTATTATCCGCCTCCGTAGTCGGGTGGTTAATGTATGATCCGCCTCCGTGGTCGGGTGGTTAATGTATGATCCGCCTCCGTGGTCGGGTGGTTAATGTATGATCCGCCTCCGTAGTCGGGTGGTTAATGTGTGATCCGCCTCCGTGGTCGGGTGGTTATGTATGATCCGCCTCCGTGGTCGGGTGGTTAATGTATGATCCGCCTCCGTGGTCGGGTGGTTAATGTATGATCCTCCTCCGTAGTCGGGTGGTTAATGTATGATCCGCCCTGTGGTCGGGTGGTTAATGTATGATCCGCCTCCGTGGTCGGGTGGTTAATGTATGATCCGCCTCCGTGGTCGGGTGGTTAATGTATGATCCGCCTCCGTAGTCGGGTGGTTAATGTATGATCCGCCTCCGTGGTCGGGTGGTTAATGTATGATCCGCCTCCGTGGTAAGGTGGTTAATGTATGATCCGCCTTCGTGGTCGGGTGGTTAATGTATGATCCGCCTCCGTAGTCGGGTGGTTAATGTATGATCCGCCTCCGTAGTCGGGTGGTTAATGTATGATCCGCCTCCGTAGTCGGGTGGTTAATGTATGATCCGCCTCCGTAGTCGGGTGGTTAATGTATGATCCGCCTCCGTAGTCGGGTGGTTAATGTATGATCCGCCTCCGTAGTCGGGTGGTTAATGTATGATCCGCCTCCGTAGTCGGGTGGTTAATGTATGATCCGCCTCCGTGGTCGGGTGGTTAATGTATGATCCGCCTCCGTAGTCGGGTGGTTAATGTATGATCCGCCTCCGTAGTCGGGTGGTTAATGTATGATCCGCCTCCGTGGTCGGGTGGTTAATGTATGATCCGCCTCCGTAGTCGGGTGGTTAATGTATGATCCGCCTCCGTAGTCGGGTGGTTAATGTATGATCCGCCTCCGTAGTCGGGTGGTTAATGTATGATCCGCCTCCGTGGTCGGGTGGTTAATGTATGATCCGCCTCCGTAGTCGGGTGGTTAATGTATGATCCGCCTCCGTAGTCGGGTGGTTAATGTATGATCCGCCTCCGTAGTCGGGTGGTTAATGTATGATCCGCCTCCGTAGTCGGGTGGTTAATGTATGATCCGCCTCCGTAGTCGGGTGGTTAATGTATGATCCGCCTCCGTGGTCGGGTGGTTAATGTATGATCCGCCTCCGTGGTCGGGTGGTTAAAGGTCGCTGACTTGTATACCACTGTAACCAATGCTCACTCACGGGATCCGCCTCCGTGGTCGGGTGGTTAAGGTAGCTGACTTGTATACCACTGTAACCAATGATCACTCACGGGATCCGCCTCCGTGGTCGAGTGGTTAAGGTCGCTGACTTGCATACCACTGTAACCAATGATCACTCACGGGATCCGCCTCCGTGGTCGAGTGGTTAAGGTCGCTGACTTGTATACCACTGTAACCAATGCTCACTCACGGGATCCGCCTCCGTGGTCGGGTGGTTAAGGTAGCTGACTTGTATACCACTGTAACCAATGATCACTCACGGGATCCGCCTCCGTGGTCGAGTGGTTAAGGTCGCTGACTTGCATACCACTGTAACCAATGATCACTCACGGGATCCGCCTCCGTGGTCGAGTGGTTAAGGTCGCTGACTTGTATACCACTGTAACCAATGCTCACTGATGGTCATCCGCCTCCGTGGTCGAGTGGTTAAGGTCGCTGACTTGTATACCACTGTAACCAATGATCACTGATGGTCACGGGTTCGAGCCCCATTTATATGAAACTGTTGGCACTTTTATTTTTACGGAGGTTGGTGCACAAAGTACAGGTTAACCGCTGGAGCCTGACCATGAGAGATAGACGGTATAATTCCATCGGCGATATATCCTGATGCAGACGTAAAACTCCACCAATGAAACAAATAAACAAACACACATTAATGGTATGAATAACATCTCAGCACCTATATTGCGATTGTACAAGTACATGCACATATCGATAGTTATTGTGTAACGCGGAAAGGGAATTCGCGGCGACCCCTAAACCATCTGTATGAACTGGGTTACCCTTTTTCGGAGGCGGAAAGATAGGGGAGGGGCGTAAAGAATAAAAACACGACCAACCCATTCAACGTGGTACATCCTACTTATACCGTATTACACCGCGACACGCATTCCACGTGGTACATCATACTTATACCGTACTACACCGCGACACGCATTCCACGTGGTACATCATACTTATACCGTATTACACCGCGACACGCATTCCACGTGGTACATCATACTCATACCGTATTACACCGCGACACGCATTCCACGTGGTACATCATACTCATACCGTACTACACCGCGACACGCATTCCACGTGGTACATCCTACTCATACCGTATTACACCGCGACACGCATTCCACGTGGTACATCATACTCATACCGTACTACACGGAGAAACCGTGTAATATGGTATGAGTAGGATGTACCACGTGTTATGGGTTTCGTCGTGTAATATGACATGAGTACGATGTACAGCGTGGAATGGGTTTCGCTGTGTGATATGGTATGAGTGTGATGTACCACGTGAAATGGGTTTTGCCGTGTAATATGGTATGAGTTTGATGTACCCCGTGGAATGGGTTTCTTCGTGTAATATGGTATACATATGATGTACCACGTTGAATGGATTTTGCCGTGTAATTCGGTTTTGAGTAGGATGTACATCGTGGAATGGGTTTCGTCGTGTAATATGGTTTGAGTACGATGTATCTTGTGGAATGGGTTTTGACGTGTAATATGGTTTGAGTAGGATATATCACGTGGAATGGGTTTCGACGTATAATATGGTATAATACCATATTACAAGGAGAAACCCCTTACACGTGGTACATCCTGCTCATACCATATTACACGACGAAACCCATTCGACGTGGTACATTCTACTCATACCGTATTACACGACGAAACCCATTCAACGTTGTACATCCTACTCATACCATAATACACGACGAAATCCATTCCATGTACTGCATCATACTTATACCATATTACAATGCGAAACCCATTCCATGTGGTACATCCTACTCATACTGTATTTCACGGAGAAACCCATTCCAGGTGATACACCCTACTCATACCGTATTATACGGCGAAACACATTTCTCGTGATACATCCTACACATACCATATTACAAGGCGAAACCCATTCCACGTGATACATGCTACTAATATTATATTACACAACGAAACCCATTACAATTGGTACATCCTACCCATACCGTATTATAATGCGAATCCCATTCCACGTGTAACATCCTACTCATACCGTATTACACGGCGAAACCCATTCCACGTGTAACATCCTACTCATACCGTATTACACGGCGAAACCCATTCCACGTGTAACATCCTACTCATACCGTATTACACGGCGAAACCCATTCCACGTGTAACATCCTACTCATACCGTATTACACGGCAAAACCCATTCCACGTGTAACATCCTACTCATACCGTATTACACGGCAAAACCCATTCCACGTGATACATCCTACTCATACCGTATTACACGGCAAAACCCATTCCACATGGTACATCCTACTCATACCATATTACACGGCAAAACCCATTCCACATGGTACATCCTACTCATACCATATTACACGGCAAAACCCATTCCACATGGTACATCCTACTCATACCATATTACACGGCAAAACCCATTCCACATGGTACATCCTACTCATACCATATTACACGGCAAAACCCATTCCACATGGTACATCCTACTCATACCATATTACACGGCAAAACCCATTCCACATGGTACATCCTACTCATACCATATTACACGGCAAAACCCATTCCACATGGTACATCCTACTCATACCGTATTACACGGCAAAACCCATTCCACATGGTACATCCTACTCATACCATATTACACGGCGAACCACATTCCACATGGAACATCCTACTCATACCATATTACACGGCGAAACCCATTCCACGTGATACATCCTAGTCATTCCATATTACACGGCAAAACCCATTCGACGTTGTACATCCTACTCATACCGTATTACACGGCAAAACCCATTCCACATGGTACATCCTACTCATACCATATTACACGATGAAACCCATTCCACGTGTAACATCCTACTCATACTATATTACACGATGAAACCCATTCCACGTGTAACATCCTACTCATACCGTATTACACAATGAAACCCATTCACGTGTAACATCCTACTCTTACCATATTACACGACGAACCCCTTGCACATGGAACATCCTACTCATACCATATTACATGGCGAAACCCATTCCACGTGATACATCCTAGTCATTCCATATTACACGGCAAAACCCATTCGACGTTGTACATCCTACTCATACCATATTACACGGCAAAACCCATTCCACAAGGAACATCCTACTCATACCATATTACACAACGAAACCCATTCCACGTGTAACATCCTACTCATACCATATTACACAACGAAACCCATTCCACGTGTAACATCCTACTCATACCATATTACACGGCGTAACCCATTCCATCTGGTACATCCTACACATACCCTATATCACGACGAAACCCATTCCACTTACTACATCATACTCATACCATATTACAATGCGAAACCCATTCCACGTGTAACATCCTACTCATACCATATTACACGGCGTAACCCATTCCATCTGGTACATCCTACACATACCCTATATCACGACGAAACCCATTCCACTTACTACATCATACTCATACCATATTACAATGCGAAACCCATTCCACGTGTAACATCCTACTCATACCGTATTACACGGCGAAACCCATTCCACCTGGTACATCCTACTCATACCGTATTACACGGCGAAACCCATTCCACCTGGTACATCCTACTCATACCGTATTACACGGCGAAACCCATTCAACGTGGTACATCCTACTCATACCGTATTATACGGCGAAACCCATTCCACCTGGTACATCCTACTCATACCGTATTTCACGGCAAAACCCATTCCACTTACTACATCCTACTCATACCATATTACAAGGCGAAACACAATCCAGGTGATACATCCTACTCATACCCTATATCACGGCGAAACCCATTCCACTTACTACATCATACTCATACCATATTACACGACGAAACCCATTCCATGTGATTAATCCTACTCATACCCTATATCACGACGAAACCCATTCCATGTGATTAATCCTACTCATACCCTATATCACGACGAAACCCATTCCATGTGATTAATCCTACTCATACCCTATATCACGACGAAACCCATTCCACGTGGTACATCCTACTCATACCGTATTACACAAGGAAACCCATTCCAGAGTCACCTCCTGATGTATTGCTCGGAGTGCACCTGGGGTCTTCCTCCATCAATGCTATCTGGAGAGTTTCCTCCTGATGTACTGCTCGGAGTGCACCCGGGGTCTTCCTCCATCAATGATAGCTGGAGAGTCTCCTTCTGATGTATTGCTCGGAGTGCACCCGGGATCTTCCTCCATCAATTATAGCTGGAGAGTCTCCTCCTGATGTATTGCTCGGAGTGCACCCGGGGTCTTCTTCCATCAATGATAGCCGGAGAGTTTCCTCCTGATGTACTGCTCGGAGTGCACCCGGGATCTTCCTCCATCAATGATAGCTGGAGAGTCGCCTCCTGCTCGGAGTGTACCGTATCTTCCTCCATCAATCATAGCTGGAGAGTCGCCTCCTGCTCGGAGTGTACCGGATCTTCCTCCATCAATCATAGCTGGAGAGTCGCTTCCTGCTCGGAGTGCACCGGATCTTCCTCCATCAATCATAGCTGGAAAGTCGCCATATGACATATGCTGTTATAATTCGGTTTCACACATACTGTGACGTATGTACGCTAAATAACCACTACATATACATCATGGAAACAGCAAATACGCACATCAAAACACACACCTGGATACGTGTACTCGGGCAATACTTTAAAGTGTTTCTCTGGATATAAGATGATGGTACCCTGTTTGTCCCTACCAGCACTTCTTACTCATTAACATAATACATACATACATGTACTAGTACTATATGCATGTGCATAGTCAACATATGAAACACATGCATGGAATATTTATGTCATATTTATGTCTATTTTCTGCAAGTGATTACCACACAATATTTCTATGAAGATATATATATGTATAGATAGATAGTTTATTTTCAATTCCATTAGGCTTAAAAGCCCATGAGGATAATGTATGCATGATATAAATGAACAGACAGTGAATTAACAAATAAATATAGTAAACAATGCATGCATGTTAATAACTGATTTAACTAAATGGAGAAGGTTACAGAATTATTTTGAAATGTTTCAATGTACACTGAGTATAAATTCGTGCACTATGAATCTAAATATTACGGACTTTGAGAAAACATGCATACATGGCATAAATATTATTTTCAAATAATTAATTTATTTTTACCCTTTGTACATTGAAATCAATTTCATGCAAATTTACAATGTTGTAATGAATAAAATAAAATAAAATAATAGAAATATTACTCCAAAATATAATTCCAACACTAGTTAGTTAACCTGTATCGAAAGGAAAAGGCCAACTCAAAATACTTCTATTGATTTAACATATGGACATATGTTATTTTTAAATATTAAGATATATATATACTCGACTAACCCGCCCTGTATTTTGTGTTCCCAGACGAGACCGTGTTAAGACAGTCGTTCACAGCTAAACGATGTAACACAGAGAACGTACACATACAATTCTCCAAATATAGAGTGTGCCCATCCGTTGTTCGCATCATGTACATTCTCTAGTCACAATGCTATACAGCTCTATATTATGTCCGCATCATGTACATTCTCTAGTCACAATGCTATACAGCTCTATATTATGTCCGCATCATGTACATTCTCTAGTCACAATGCTATACAGCTCTATATTATGTGAAGAAGGAGGCGGCCATGCTTTTCTCAATGAAAATAAAACATGAACATATTTAAGGAACTAAAATATTTCCTGCACTGCGCAAACTCTGATCTCAACAATCAACTGAGTAGGCCTATATATACACCAAGAAACAAGTACCTGTATTGTAATCTGTAGAAACTATTCACTTTGTATACAGTCATGTTACGATAATTATGCTTTTCCATTTGTTACGCATATACAACTTGCAGATAAGACCAACAAATATTAGCAAGTGTGTGACCTATATTAAGTACATGCATATTGTTTTGAAATATGTGAATATCGAAAAGGCGTGTTCAATTGTGTGCTTAATGTTGAAGCTGGGGTGTAATACCTATGGCTATAAATCAAGTCTTGTTTGTTCGGGTTTTACGCCTTCATCAGCACCATTTTGGGTTATGCCGTAATGTAATTACTAAATGGTTTAGCATTTTCAGTTATTTCTAGGTTATTATATCGTTGTACTGAATAGTATCGTAGTTCTTTATGTAGTCATAACCTGTATTGTTTCATGGTTGATACATTTGGGGATACGGAAACATAAATAAATTCTCAATTGGCAGCAACAGGGGTATGATTTACTTACAAGATTACTTTGTGTGGTTGTATCATTATAGTTGGCAGTATGATCTATATAAACGTAAAACCTGCCTAACCATAGGTATTTCATAGGTAATTGTGAACGGTAATTATAATGTTTCAGCAGATTGGTGAACCTAACGTTGATACAAGCTATGTCAAAAATCTGACAAGTTACAAAAAATATCTGGCCTAGTGGCTAAAATGTCTGCCGATGGAGCAGGGTTGTAGACTCAGTTCAGCCAGGAATTCATTTTCATATGGCCGCCTAGCTATACAATGTTAACCGATTGCCTATGAGCGTGTCGCTTGTAGTTAAGGATATGATGTGGAAAGAAACGATGTTCACGAGGTGTATCATTGGTCACAGATATCTTGCCTTTTCAATTAGGGTGATAGTTAATATATACTTGCACTTTACATTATATTTATATGCCATTTTAAGTAGCTTTGGTAACATGTGAACCCACAGGATCTGGTTCATATTTAATTATATGCCATATAGGAGAGACATTAGTCAGTTACTGCCGCTGAATAATCCTAAAAATAGATTGGCCCTCTTAATTGGTTTCCTCTGTTTTTATCGTTGTTTTCTTTGCACCACATGTAATCTATTTTTAGCCGTGTTTTCATCTTCTAATTATTAAATAATAACTCTCGACAGATATCCTACAGTACTTTACTGTAAACATCATTTATCAATTCATTAACACGATTTTGATAAAATTACATTTATCCTACCGCAACATCATGTTAGGGAAAAACAGTAAAAATAGGGTCCAACTAAAAGTACCAATATACAGGATGGGATAAATCGTACTTTATCTGTCAAGGGAGGTAATAGCAAATCCAGTACATTCTCGCATTGGTGCTTGCTATTGTTTGTATATTTTGGGCAATTATTTGCACTTATTTCTTTTAATACAACAAAAACATATATTTGCCTACTCACTGACTATATTATCTTATTATTAACATGAATAGATTGTGGATTCTAAAGAAAAACAGCACGATATGCTTTCACGAAATTAACAAACGGGGAGGAATTACCAATCTCGTTTCGTTCATATTCATGGCGCTTCTTGATTATATTGAAACGACAATTAGGCATGCAAACAAACGCCTGCGATGTTAACGATGGTGTCTATACCAATATTGACTGTTTCTGTGAGTTTGATGTTATGTATGTAGACATGTTCCCTTGAATTACTACTATTAACGTAAACAACAGTTATAATCTATTTATATAATCATTGTTATATCGTGCTGAATGGTGCTGCGTCAATATTTCATTTCGTGAACACCAATACAATACAATATGCTGAAAAGCAATATGAACATATATATATATATATATATATATATATATATATATGCACTATACATAAATACGAGGCTGAATGTACATAAACAAACAAAACAAAACGCAGTGCTGTACATGGTAGATCCTGCTGGCATGTTAACATATCAATCAATAAATCAATAAATCAATAAATCAATCAATCAATCAATCAATAAATCAATCAATCAATCAACCAACCAATCAGTCAATCAATCAATCAATCAATCAACCAACCAATCAACCAATCAATCAAGCTATCCTTCACTGCGTCTGATGCACCGTATTCGCAACTTGTTATTTTCCTGTCTATATGTAGATTGGAGACGTACCAACAACGTAACGTATGACATATTACCACTTTCAGGTTTTCTGTTGGTATATATATTTGTTTTTATATACTTGTTTTTGTTTCTATGAATGATTGACATTGAGGTTCCTCGTATAACAAACGCTTTTCTGCTCCCGTGAAAGACCCATATAGGTATCGAACCTACCTCAATATAACTTATCGTCTGTACTCATCCAAAAGTAGTTACTGTGCACTGATATTCCTCACAATTCAACATTTAAGAATGTATGCAGACAACATTGTTAACTTAAATCGAGGGGGTGGGGGATTGGACGGCATACTGTTTGGCCATTTTTTTGGAAATGTGAGCACAATGCTGAACATATAGGAATATCATGAAATAAACCAGTTACAGAGAATTCTATTTTAAAAACATTAAACTTTGTTCAAAATGACTGCCATTTTGAATAGCTGTGGGTAGTTATGACATCATATATATTTATAAAATATGACTTCATCTGTTCTAAGATAGTTAAAACATATGCAACTTACACAGTGTTACAGAGGAGATCATACACAAGTGTACTCGAACAGAGGTTGGTTAAACCATGCCCGCATCCGTACCGCACATATCGTTGTCGGCCTTACGGTCCTTCCGACTTTGCTGGAAACCAACATAACCGCAAAGTCGACTGGACTAGGCTAAAACCGTAATATTAATTTCAGTTTCATGAGCGTTCAATGATACTCTTTATTTTGGAGGTCACATATTTGCACTTCCGGATCATATTCAATTTGAGCTATCACTTATCTCGTACTCACGAATAGAGACAGTGTTTACGTGCATAGTGTGCTGAAGTTGGTATACTTGATGAAGAAACAGTCAGATGCAATGTTGTTACATGTCTGTTACTTATTCAGCACACATTAACCTGGAAACAGGCGTCGATATAATTTGCCTGGTCAGTCAAATGAATCTATTTTAACACCGATACTATTAATGGGGCCATATTGAGTTTCTGATCATATCATTTTGCCAGAAGTTAAAAAGTGAAAATTCGACAGAGTGGCACCCAAGGCTAAGCACACATATACGAGTAGTTCAAAAGCAACAAAGTTGTTCCCCGGCATAATTTCCGAGAATTCCTGCGGTGCTGGTATTTTATTTTTACAAGTACAATGGAATAAATGAAGGAAAGCTGTTAGAGATTCGGATTACAGGTATACGCAACGTAAACGCAGCAGTTACTAATATATTGGGTGCCATCATTTATGATAATTGATTGAAATAACTGAAGAGGTGCACTCCATTTTCTTATTTTAACTATTTCCGTGGTCAGGTGGTTAAGGCGTCCACCTACGTAGCGGGATGTGGAAGGTTGGTATCTCGTCAGCTTGGTGAGCATCCATATACTGATGGCCTACCATCCTGACGCCTGCCTACGGATAGGATAGGGCAGTACCGATGTTCATAAGAGGCGTCTCATAAGTCAGAAAGGACTGGCCCTTTCAGTATGAGTGGCAGTTTAAATAAACAAACACTTTTACTTTACTGTTTTACAATAATAATCTTTCATAGACAATTTATTCATTATATAGGGTTCATATATTATGCACAGTGTGATCTAGAGTAAGTTTATATTCTTGTTTTGTTTGTTTATTTGTTTGTTTGCTTGCTTTGGAGGTTTACAGTCGTATCAACTCCTTGGGTCAAGCTTATTGTGACCCTCCAGCAATGTTGGTGGAGGATGACTCCTAGTGCCCAACTGCATAGTATTCCATACACGGATAGAACCACCGACCTTCCGCAATCCAATTGGATATCTTTCTCCAAGTGGGATTCAACCATACAGTGGGGAAGGGTTAACCACTCGGTCACGGTAGTCCCCACCTTCTTAACGAAGGCTTAATATACACGTATTATCATAAAATGTAAAATAAATGAACTCTCTTTGCTGGGAACAAAAAACTTTTAGACAGAAATATCTAAAAAATATTAATGCTGAATTGTGCATGTTCACAGAGATACCAACGCGAACACACACCTGAGATACAAACGCAAACACACACCTGACCATTTTAAAATGAAAAAGATAGTTTGTTCTGTAAATAACTTAATCGCCCCTCCCTACTTCTGAATGATAACATTGCAATGATGTAACATGTAAAGAAATATAAGTGAATTTATATCATAATTTAAAATGTTTATTTCTACTGATTTCGTAGAATTGGATAAACACGAAACTAAGATATACGCTTGTATATAAGACGTTATTGAGGTTTGTGTTATCTAAATAGACGTACAGTTCATCCGGTCGGTACCGACCACCAGGTAAAACGTGGTCTTTCTTGCAGAGCATGGCTAAATGCATTGACAATGACTTGGTGTGAGATCAAAATTGTTGTCTTTAGAAAGATGTGTTTTTATATTTGGAGGTGATCTTAATGAAATGTAGCGAAATGTATTACAGCGTGACATGTAGTATTTATCTAGCGAATAATCCAGCGATTATTATAATATCATCCTCGTCGTCGCCAAAGCTGTTTTTGGATTAAGCGGTATTCAAGCCATGCGACAAAACTCCTATTACGCTAGAAGACACTTATATATTACGCTGGAAGATACTTATGTATTACGCTAGAAGACACTTATATATTATGCTAGAAGACACTTATATATTACGCTAGAAGACACTAATATATTACGCTAGAAGACACTTATGTATTACGCTGGAAGACACTTATGTATTACTCTAGAAGACACTTATGTATTACGCTAGAAAACACTTATGTATTACGCTGGAAGACATTTATGTATTACATTACGCTAGAAGACACTTATGTATTACGCTAGAAGACACTTATGTATTACGCTAGAAGACACTTATGTATTACGCTAGAAGACACTAATATATTACGCTAGAAGACACTGATGTATTACGCTTGAAGACACTTATATATTACGCGATAATACACTTATGTATTACGTTGGAAGACACTTATGTATTACGCTGGAAGACATTTATGTATTACATTACGCTGGAAGACACTTATGTATTATGCTGGAAGACACTTATATACGCTAGATGACACTTATGTATTACGCTAGAAGACACTTATCTATTACGCTAGAAGACACTTATATATTACGTGATAATACACTTATGTATTACGCTGGAAGACACTTATATATTACGCTAGAAGACACTTATGTATTACGCTGGAAGACACTTATGTATTAGGCTAGAAGACATTAATGTATTACGCTAGAAGACACTTATGTATTACGCTGGAAGACACTTATGTATTACGCTGGAATACAATTATGTATTACGCTGGAAGACACTAATGTATTACGCTAGAAGACACTTATGTATTAAGCTTGAAGACACTTATATATTACGCGATAATACACTTATGTATTACCTTGGACGACACTTATGTATTACGCTAGAAGACACTTATGTATTACGCTAGAAGACACTTATGTATTACATTACGCTGGAAGACACTTATGTATTACGCTAGAAGACATTTATATATTACGCTAGAAGACACTTATGTATTACGCTAAAAGACACTTATGTATTACGCTAGAAGACACTTATGTATTACGCTAGAAGACACTTATGTATTACGCTAGAAGACACTTATTTATTACGCTAGAAGACACTTATGTATTACGCTGGAAGACACTTATGTATTACACTGGAAGACATTTATGTATTACGCTAGAAGACACTTATGTATTACGCTAGAAGACACTTATGTATTACGCTAGAAGACATTAATGTATTACGCTGGAAGACATTTATGTATTACGCTGGAACACACTTATGTATTATGCTGGAAGACACTTATATATTACGCTATAAGACACGTATGTATTACGCTAGAAGACACTTATGTATTACGCTAGAAGACACTTATGTATTACGCTAGAAGACACTTATTTATTACACTAGAAGACACTTATGTATTACTCTAGAAAACACTTATATGTATTACGCTGGAAGACACTTATGTATTACGCTAGAAGACACTTATGTATTACGATGGAATACACTTATGTATTACGCTAGAAGACACTTATGTATTACGCTAGAAGACACTTATGTATTACGCTGGAAGTCACTTATATATTACGCTATAAGACACTTATGTATTACGCTAGAAGACACTTATGTATTACGCTGGAAGACACTTATGTATTATGCTGGAAGACACTTATGTATTACGATGGAAGACACTTATGTATTACGCTAGAAGACACTTATGCATTACGCTGGAAGACACTTATGTATTACGCTAGAAGACATTTATGTATTACGCTGGAAGACACTTATGTATTACATTACGCTGGAAGACACTTATGTATTACGCTAGAAGACACTTATGTATTACGCTAGAAGACACTTATGTATTACGCTAGAAGACACTTATATATTAGGCTAGAAGACACTAATGTATTACGCTAGAAGACACGTATGTATTACTCTGGAAGACACTTATGTATTACGCTGGAATACAATTATATATTACGCTGGAAGACAATTATGTATTACGCTGGAAGACACTTATGTATTACGCTAGAAGACACTTATGTATTACGCTGGAAGACACTTATGTATTACGCTGGAAGACACTTATGTATTACATTACGCTGGATGACACTTATTAATTACGCTGGAAGACACTTATGTATTACGCTGGAAGACAATTATGTATTACGCTGGAAGACACTTATGTATTACGCTAGAAGACACTTATGTATTACGCTAGAAGACACTTATGTATTACGCTGGAAGACACTTATGTATTATGCTGGAAGACACTTATGTATTACGATGGAAGACACTTATGTATTACGCTAGAAGACACTGATGCATTACGCTGGAAGACACTTATGTATTACGCTGGAAGACATTTATGTATTACGCTGGAAGACACTTATGTATTACATTACGCTAGAAGACACTTATGTATTACGCTGGAAGACACTTATGTATTAGGCTAGAAGACACTAATGTATTACGCTAGAAGACACTTATGTATTACGCTGGAAGACACTTATGTATTACCCTGGAATACACTTATGTATTACGCTAGAAGACACTTATGTATTACGCTGGAAGACACTTATGTATTAGGCTAGAAGACACTAATGTATTACGCTAGAAGACACTTATGTATTACGCTGGAAGACACTTATGTATTACGCTGGAAGACACTTATGTATTACGCTGGAAGAAACTTATGTATTACGCTAGAAGACACTTATGTATTAAGCTTGAAGACACTTATGTATTATGCTGGAAGACACTTATGTATTACGCTGGCAGACACTTATGTATTACGCTGGAAGACACTTATGTATTACATTACGCTGGATGACACTTATTAATTATGCTGGAAGACACTAATGTATTACATTACGCTTGAAGATACTTATGTATTACATTACGCTGGAAGACACTTATGTATTATGCTGGAAGACACTTATGTATTACGCTGGAAGACATTTATATATTACGCTAGAAGACACTTATGTATTACGCTAGAAGACACTTATGTATTACGATGGAAGGCACTTATGTATTACGCTAGAAGACACTTATGTATTACGATAGAAGACACTTATGTATTACGCTGGAAGACACGTATGTATTACGCTAGAAGACAGTTATATATTACGCTAGAAGACACTTATGTATTATGCTAGAAGGCACTTATGTATTACGCTAGAAGACACTTATGTATTGCGCTATAAGACACTTATGTATTACATTAGAAGACACTTATGTATTACGCTAGAAGACACTTATGAATTACGCTAGAAGACACTTATGTATTACGCTGGAAGACACTAATGTATTACGCTAGAAGACACTTATGTATTACGCTAGAAGACATTTATGTATTACGCTGGAAGACATTTATGTATTACGCTGGAACACACTTATGTATTATGCTGGAAGACACTTATATATTACGCTATAAGACACGTATGTATTACGCTAGAAGACACTTATGTATTACGCTAGAAGACACTTATGTATTACATTACGCTGGAAGACACTTATGTATTACGCTAGAAGACACTAATGTATTACGCTAGAAGACACTAATGTATTACGTTAGCATGACACTTATGTATTACGCTAAAAGACAATTATGTATTACGCTAGAAGACACTTATTTATTACACTAGAAGACACTTATGTATTACGCTAGAAAACACTTATATGTATTACGCTGGAAGACACTTATGTATTACGCTAGAAGACACTTATGTATTACGATGGAAGACACTTATGTATTACGCTAGAAGTCACTTATGTATTACGCTAGAAGACACTTATGTATTACGCTGGAAGTCACTTATATATTACGCTATAAGACACTTATGTATTACGCTAGAAGACACTTATGTATTACGCTGGAAGACACTTATGTATTATGCTGGAAGACACTTATGTATTACGATGGAAGACACTTATGTATTACGCTAGAAGACACTTATGCATTACGCTGGAAGACACTTATGTATTACGCTGGAAGACATTTATGTATTACGCTGGAAGACACTTATGTATTACATTACGCTGGAAGACACTTATGTATTACGCTAGAAGACACTTATGTATTACGATGGAAGACACTTATGTATTACGCTAGAAGACACTTATTTATTACGCTAGAAGACACTTATGTATTACGCTGGAAGTCACTTATATATTACGCTATAAGACACTTATGTATTACGCTAGAAGACACTTATGTATTACGCTAGAAGACACTTATGTATTATGCTGGAAGACACTTATGTATTACGATGGAAGACACTTATGTATTACGCTAGAAGACACTAATGCATTACGCTGGAAGACACTTATGTATTACGCTGGAAGACATTTATGTATTACGCTGGAAGACACTTATGTATTACATTACGCTGGAAGACACTTACGTATTACGCTGGAAGACATTTATATATTACGCTAGAAGACACTTATGTATTACGCTGGAAGACACTTATGTATTAGGCTAGAAGACACTAATGTATTACGCTAGAAGACACTTATGTATTACGCTGGAAGACACTTATGTATTACGCTGGAATACAATTATGTATTACGCTGGAAGACACTTATGTATTACGCTAGAAGACACTTATGTATTACGCTAGAAGACACTTATGTATTACGCTGGAAGACACTTATGTATTACGCTGGAAGACACTTATGTATTACATTACGCTGGATGACACTTATTAATTATGCTGGAAGACACTAATGTATTACATTACGCTTGAAGATACTTATGTATTACATTACGCTGGAAGACACTTATGTATTATGCTGGAAGACACTTATGTATTACGCTGGAAGACATTTATATATTACGCTAGAAGACACTTATGTATTACGCTAGAAGACACTTATGTATTACGATGGAAGGCACTTATGTATTACGCTAGAAGACACTTATGTATTACGATAGAAGACACTTATGTATTACGCTGGAAGACACGTATGTATTACGCTAGAAGACAGTTATATATTACGCTAGAAGACACTTATGTATTATGCTAGAAGGCACTTATGTATTACGCTAGAAGACACTTATGTATTGCGCTATAAGACACTTATGTATTACATTAGAAGACACTTATGTATTACGCTAGAAGACACTTATGAATTACGCTAGAAGACACTTATGTATTACGCTGGAAGAAACTAATGTATTACGCTAGAAGACACTTATGTATTACGCTAGAAGACACTTATGTATTACGCTAGAAGACACTTATCTATTACGCTAGAAGACACTTATGTATTACGCTTTTAGCGCCATACATAAGTGTCTTCTAGCGTAATACATAAGTTCCTTCTATACGACAACAATAATTTCTTCTCAAGAACTGTTGGACGGATCCAGCTGATGATTTACAAGAAACATATGGGACACCTACCTATACTGGGCCACCTACCTATACTGGGCCACCTACCTATACTGGGCCACCTACCTATACTGAGCCACCTACCTATACTGGGCCACCTACCTATACTGGGCCACCTACCTATACTGGGCCACCTACCTATACTGGGTCACCTACCTATACTGGGCCACCTACCTATGCTGGGCCACCTACCTATACTGGGCCACCTACCTATACTGGGCCACCTACCTATACTGGGCCACCTACCTATACTGGGCCACCTACCTATACTGGGCCACCTACCTATTCTGGGCCACCTACCTATACTGGGCCACCTACCTATACTGGGCCACCTACCTATACTAAATAAGGGGAGGGCCGTACATATGGGCCACCTACCTATACTAAATAAGGGGAGGGCGGTAAATTGGGAGAGGGTCGTAACTAATGTTGTTAAATCGTTAAATATATTTGCTTCAACATATCTTGACAATTCTTGTGCACAACAATGCCAGGAAACGTATATTATGCATAATTTTACAAGTGTGTTCATTTGTTATGATTTGTACATTGTATATATAGAATGAATGCAATACAATATGATTAAACTGTTCTGTACATTGTATATATAGAATGAATGCAATAAAATATGATTAAACTGTTCTGTACATTGTATATATAGAATGAATGCAATACAATATGATTAAACTGTTCTGTACATTGTATATATAGAATGAATGCAATAAAATATGATTAAACTAAACTAATGTCATTCCGGTCGGATTATGAATGCCTTTTCAGTGTGTGGGGTATGTTTGTGGAAACTACTGTAACGTTTGCAATTCATTAACTCGTTGTGCTGTGCTGTTGCTCTTGAGTGCAAGTCATTAACTCATTGTGCCATGGATACTGCTCTTGAGTGCAAGTCATTAACTCATTGTGCTATGGATGCTGCTCTTGAGTGCAATTCATTAACTCGTTGTGCTGTGCTGTTGCTCTTGAGTGCAAGTCATTAACTCGTTGTGCTATGGATGCTGCTCTTGAGTGCAAGTCATTATCTCATTGTGCTGTGCTGTTGCTCTTGAGTGCAAGTCATTAACTCATTGTGCTATGGATGCTGCTCTTGAGTGCAATTCATTAACTCGTTGTGCTGTGCTGTTGCTCTTGAGTACAAGTCATTAACTCATTGTGCCATGGATACTGCTCTTGAGTGCAAGTCATTAACTCATTGTGCCATGGATACTGCTCTTGAGTGCCAGTCATTAACTCATTGTGCCATGGATACTGCTCTTGAGTGCAAGTCATTAACTCATTGTGCTATGGATGCTGCTCTTGAGTGCAAGTCATTAACGTATTGTGCTATGGATGCTGCTCTTGAGTGCAATTCATTAACTCGTTGTGCTGTGCTGTTGCTCTTGAGTGCAAGTCATTAACTCGTTGTGCTATGGATACTGCTCTTGAGTGCAAGTCATTAACTCATTGTGCTATGGATGCTGCTCTTGAGTGCAATTCATTAACTCGTTGTGCTGTGCTGTTGCTCTTGAGTGCAAGTCATTAACTCATTGTGCCATGGATACTGCTCTTGAGTGCAAGTCATTAACTCGTTGTGCTATGGATGCTGCTCTTGAGTGCAAGTCATTAACTCATTGTGCCATGGATACTGCTCTTGAGTGCAAGTCATTAACTCGTTGTGCTATGCTGTTGCTCTTGAGTGCAAGTCATTAACTCATTGTGCTATGGATGCTGCTCTTGAGTGCAAGTCATTAACTCATTGTGCCATGGATACTGCTCTTGAGTGCAAGTCATTAACTCATTGTGCTATGGATACTGCTCTTGAGTGCAAGTCATTAACTCATTGTGCTATGGATGCTGCTCTTGAGTGCAAGTCATTAACTCATTGTGCTATGGATGCTGCTCTTGAGTGCAAGTCATTAACTCATTGTGCTATGGATACTGCTCTTGAGTGCAAGTCATTAACTCCAAAGCCAACACCTTGATCCACTCCCAAAGGAAGTAGTGTTATATTTTTCCATTGGAAAATGTACACATACAAGATAGCGTAACGGTTTATGTAGGCGTACAATTAAATGGATGGCTCACCACCTTTGATATGCTACCATTCAGAATTTAAATACTAAATATTTCTAAGTTACGCCATAGACAAAACATAAATGCTTGATTCTCCATCGATCCCAAATGTATTAATATCCTTATACCAATGAAAAGAAAGACAAGTGTTTTCATTTTGATGATCTCCTCAAGAATACCGTAAACGAAAATCTAATAATTCTCTGTCAACAATAATAGTATTATAACGTTTATTATTTGCAATATACCATGTTATTCAAGCCTCGTAGACTACTTGTTAACGTAAGCCTCATTCGTTCATGTATGTATGTATGTGAAATGAGAGAATAAACGGTTTTTTGACTTGACCTGACTTGACTTCACTAAATGTTTAACAAAGTCTAAACTATTACCAAATCTTTGGCACATTAATATTATCAACAGAAGAAGAAATTCCCTACTGAATGAAATGGAATAATTGCAAGCATTTCATGACCAATCTCTCATATTTCACCATTTTATGCTATATTTTGTCTTGTGATTGATTGTTTGCTGGTTGCATGCAGTAACATGTGTACACTTTAATACTGTTTA
This sequence comes from Archivesica marissinica, assembly GCA_014843695.1. Taxonomy (NCBI): domain Eukaryota; kingdom Metazoa; phylum Mollusca; class Bivalvia; order Venerida; family Vesicomyidae; genus Archivesica; species Archivesica marissinica. The sequence goes on from CM026393.1 coordinate 10,683,019, forward strand.
GCTATAACGCGCCTATACATGATAACTTGTATTCTGTATTCATGTCTTCACTTGTAGCACGTGCACAGTGCATATTTATGAAATTCAGGCGCGTTTCATCATAGAGTGTTAGCAACATAGTACCAAATTGCAAAATACAGTCGACGCCGATTTACCTGTCTTTCCAACTATTAGTTGCATAAATTCATAAATAGTGCAATTAATTGATTGATTTGCGATTTATGGACAATTATTTATGTATCTGAACCTCAGTGGTAGAAATGGTAAATGTTTCAGTGAAATAAACCAAAAACCCACTCGCACGCACGCACGCACTACGCACGCACTACGCACGCACTACACGCACGCACGCACACACGCACGCACGCACGCACGCACGCACGCACGCACGCACGCACGCACGCACGCACGCACGCACGCACGCACGCACGCACGCACGCACGCACGCACGCACGCACGCACGCACGCACGCACGCACGCACGCACGCACGCACGCTCTTACACACGTGGGCTTTTTTAAAACTTTATTATTTAACAACTTATATTAATCACTCTCGTTGGCGCGGATGAAAACGTATATGTGGTCATTCGTGTGGGAGGAAACCGGAGTACCCGGAGAAAACCCACCTGTCCGATCTGGCGACCACCATCCCATCTCACATACTTCCCGGTCCGAGGATTGAACCCGGGTTGCATTGGAGCGTTTAGTATTAGTATTTCTTTCTTTTTGTTTCCCCGTTTTGTTTAACCCTTTCCACATACACGACGACACCATGACTTTGCCAAAGGTCTGAGTGAAACGACTTCTTACTCCGACTAGAGCACCAAGTGATATGCATAATAATCCATTCCCCACAAGTCAACATACTAGCCCAGCAGGTACATCTTTCAGAGCAATAACGTACTCGCATTCGTAATTGCATCTTCTCAACACTTACACTTACACTTACCGTAATCGCATTTATATTACTCAATTAATTCATTCTTTGTCTTAACTTTCTGGCTTCCACGTAGAGATCATGTATTGGCCAAAGGGTATTTCTTTGAGACAAATAAACATAATAGCAATTAGTGAATTGTAAATTCGTGCATTCGTGAACATGAAGTCGTGAATTAATGAAGTTACAATTGTCAATTATTGAAGCTGAAATCGTGAACTCGCGAATGCGTAGTAAAGTTAAAATCATGGTGTGAAGTAGAACTCGTGAATTCGTGAAGTAGAACTCGTGAATTCGTGAAGTAGAAATCGTGAAGTAGAAATCGTGAATTCGTGAAGTAGAACTCGTGAATTCGTGAAGTAGAACTCATGAATTCGTGAAGTAGAACTCGTGAAGTAGAACTCGTGAATTCGTGAAGTAGAAATCGTGAAGTAGAACTCATGAATTCGTGAAGTAGAAATCGTGAAGTAGAAATCGTGAATTCGTGAAGTAGAAATCGTGAATTCGTGAAATAGAACTCGTGAATTCGTGAAGTAGAACTCGTGAATTCGTGAAGTAGAACTCGTGAATTCGTAAAGTAGAACTCGTGAATTCGTGAAGTAGAACTCGTGAATTAGTTTAAGCATATTTTATTTCCCAATATAATACATATTGAACAACGACACATAATCAGAATACAGAAACAGGATTAGAATGGAAGACATAGTCTTATATAATTCTTCTAATGTATTTCCACTTGGCTTTTGCAATTGTGTTATAGAGTTAGGAACGTTGAAACATGAATGCATGCGAAAATAACTACATGTTAAATATTAATAAAGAATATCATAATATAATGGATTGTGAGTGAGAGAGCGAGTGAGTGAGTGAGAGAGCGAGAGAAAACGAATGTAGTGAGAAGAAGGTGATAAGAAGATAAGAGAGGAGAACATGTATGTCTCATGTCACAATAATCGTTATTAATATTATTATTCAAATCTCTTGCTATCAGATATGTAGGTATGAACATGTGTGAATATGAAGGTGTTTTCCTGGTCGGATAGGGCCGGATTTCCTGATGAGGGTTTCGAGATCTATGTTGAAATTGTGAAGATTGTTATTTAGAGTTGTACGGCAAACATTGTACATTCTACACTCAAAGAAATAGTGGAAGTTTGTCTCCATGTGAAGACAAGTCTCTTTTCTTTGTACTAGATATAATTGGAGTACACGGTTCGTCACACATAATAAGCACCGCTAAGTATAGATGTAACTGTTTTGTGCGGGTTGATTGCAATGAGAGTATTGGATAACGGACACTATATATCACAAGTTACGAGAGGGTTTTCACATTCCACACATACCTCAGTCCAGATACACTTTTTGTAGGCACAATATGATCGTATCATTTCAGAAACAAACAAAGCATCAATCGTATAAACAAATCCATACGTGCTCTCAGATGATCATTGTCTTCCACTAATGCTCTACAACATCAAAACTACGTTCCTCTACAATCCCTAGAACGTCTTAAATCATGACAAAAGCCATGAGCGAAATGTAAACAAGTGTTATCGCCATTTTACCGGAAGTCCTCCTTTGGTGTAAGAAGTAGTGTACCATAATCGTATAAGTTCCAAAACAAGTCCAAGTTATAAGTGTTTATTTAAATAAATTTCTACGGTGTACCAAAACACCATATTTCGCTTTCAATAATCCCAGTTCGTCTCCCCCTAATCTAATTTTATCCCATCCTTTATAGAGAAGCAAGCGTGGACATGTATTCCATAAAATGTCAAGCTACAGATGTTCCAGTAAACATGTTTGGCATAAGTGCCACTCAATATATCAATTCGGATATATTGTTTTGGTGCAAACACATGCTTGTACGGAAATAACATGTTAATATTTTGAAATTGTACTGTTTAAACTTAAAACATCAGAGTACATTTCTGATGTAATAGCACACATGTGTGGAAAAACCTTTAATATGCTGATCAGACATACATGCAAGGGATGTCCACGCCAAGTATACTTGTTTATCTGCCAAATATACTTGCTTCTCTGCCAACATAAACAGTTAGTACAGTCCATGTATAATTGCCTTGTATAACGACCGTATACAGCAGTTTATTAGAAATGGATCAATACTCATGAATATGTATCATGGTATACAACTAATTGTGGAGGTAATTAATTAACATAATCAACATATAATCCCATTATGTTACACACCTCCCCCAACAAGTTAATTAATTATGAAATACAAATTATCCCAGCTTGTAAATTCATTAAGAATAACAAATTTACTTGTATCTTATACAATTTACAAATAGCCAATGTCAAGGCATATATGTCACAAATTAAATTGTCAATATGTCCATCTTGCACTATAATAATTGAAACACAATAAATCGAAATCATAATAGGTAAAACACAATAATGTTTACAACACACAATCACATATTAAAGTTAATGTTAAAGTCCGGCTTAAACGGAGTCGTTGATCGTCTGGCTGTCTGTTGTAGCTGTGGAAAATGGAGGCCCGGTAGTCTCATTGGTCGCCATTCAGCGTCGTCGATTTCTTCTGCATTGGTGGTTTTGATAATGTTGGTGAAGGTACGTCATATGGCCTTCATTAGGTTAACGTCATCTGGTTTCGAACGAATGGTGAACAACCTGTCTGGTCCAAATATTTCCTTCAATTTGTCGGCTGTGTACGTTTCCATTATTAATTACTGTAATGGAATAATGTTCTTCCTTAGAACGATTAATACAAATGTTCTCACATTCTTCGCAATATTATTAACAGTTATATATTTATATATGCACATCCGCATATTTCAATAGATGATTTATTTACAATCATGATTTGTGATTGCTGTTGACTAATGTTCATGGTATTCAACATCGAAGAACGTAGTGATGAAATGATTTCAACGGACAGCAACGCACGTAGCAACGAACGATTACAGCTGTCCTCAGGGCCCGTAGTAATGAAACAATAACAACTGTCACAAAGACACGTAGTGATGAAACGATTTCAACTGTCCGTGAAGGAAGACACCTTCAACAGCATCACTATCGTCACAGCGGAGATGTAAGGAATGTAGATCCTTGGAGACGTCACGAACATCTCTGTTTTGGAACAACTATCTCGAGCTCAATGACATCGACGTTCCCACCCATATGGGACGTCTCAGTTACACAATTCTTAACACTATGTACATTAGCTAACCCTTTGCAATGGCTACATTTAAATTTAATCACGAGTATAGCAATAATTATGATACTGGCACATGAAACTATTAATACATACACACTGGTATGACTGTGTTCTTGAATCTCTACAGGCTCAAAGGTATAAGGATGATAAAAGACGCTATTCATAGGAACTTCAGTCAAATCTTGTAAATTATTTGGTATTTCAAATGCTGTCAAATTTTTGAAACCAGAATTGAACCCTTGCCAAAGACGGAATTTAGTGACATTTCTAAATGTCAACAGTTGCTTCCAACTATCTTCGACCTTTGCATCGTCAAATTTTTGTTTGTAAACAGGTAAACTCAGTGATTCACTGACAGCTGTGCATGTCTTGTTAAACCTATTATCTCCATTGGAGGTTTTACCGTCAATATATATGAATTCCTGTTTTGACAGTTCATAGTAAATGTCAACTCAGTGTTTGTGAAAATAACCCGACTATTGTTATGTATGTACGTTGCTGTTGGTGTGTTTTGATTCAAAACAGCCATTTTAGTACAATGGGATTCGATCTTTCCCATATTTCTCATGAATAAAGCAACAATACACATTTTACTCAAATTGGTTGCATATGTAGCAACCTTTGGATTGCAAAATTGTGTGTATTTGTTTCTACACAATTGGATTTGTTCTGGGGTAAGTAAAGCACAATTTGATCTATCTCTGGATATCATAAGTGAACTAGATTCCAGTCTATATTTACCATACATACCAATTGTGTCATTGGAATGCAATGTGATTGGAAGGTTGATAACCTTAAAGATCTCATAAGATGTCTTGACATTCAGTAGAGGAATGTCCAAAACTATTTGAATAGTATTATTTTCGATAAATGTTGTGCAATACAATATGTTATAATAATACCAAATCTTTTGTCTGGGGTCTGCAGGTAATTTATAATTACGAGGTATTTTATTTTCTATTTCTAGTAACAATTTCTTTAATTGATTTGGAGAAATTTTGTTAACGGAAAGATGATTCATCGAAAGCATGCTTAGTTCTAGCTTTAAGTTGTCTAGGTATGTTATTGCATTTTGAACCATAAGATGTATTTCATCAATTATGATTTGAAATTGAAGATAAGTATGAACAAATTGTTCCAGTCGTACAAACTTACTTTCCAATATATATTTTAGTTCACTTATTCTGTCGTCTAATTTTTGAAGACATACAACCAAATCTATAATTGATCTCCTATTTTTTTCAGCTACTTTTGTTCTAGTTAAGTTTAAAACAGATAAGCTTAATTTCAAGTTATGACTAGTTTGTTTTTGATTGTTAGCCAATAATTTGATATTTTGATTGATATTGTCTAAGTCTGTTTCTGATAGAGTGCCAATAAAACAGTTAGGGTCTGTCCCACAAATGGCAACAGAGAACGTTTATTCCTGCCAGAACTCATATGCTTGTATTGATCAAAATTATCTTTAACAGATTGATAGGTGTCAGTCATTAATTGAAGTTCGAGTCTAAGACTTTCAAACGTCTCAGTATAACCTGTAAGATCATTCAATTGATAGAATTGGGTGATAACTTTAATTACATCATCAGTTTGACGGATATCATTCTTAATCTTATCAATGAATTGAATGTATGGTGCCAGATCATGAACAAATGTAATAAGCCAACGATAATCATTGACAAATACTTCATTAATCTGTTGGAAAATAACATTTTCTTGAATAATAAATTCATTGGTCCGACTAATGAACAAGAGTGCGATACACAGGTAACTCATATTTCACAATAATTCAGGTATCACCTGAAATACACAAATAAAATACATTAATTCGCTTGTACAGAACGAGGTCGGATTATAACATATCAGCTATTAACCTCAATAACTTTTCATGTCATCTTTATTTGACTTTGGTTTGTCCTCAAGAGGAACAATCTTGGAATTTACCATCACCTCATTTATTTCCATTTCTTCATCCGAAGAAATTGATCTACCTGACTTGATAATTATTGATTCCTTGTCGGAATCACTTTGATAATGTTTTTCTCGGCCTACTTCGTCCTTACTTGTTTGAGCTCTGCTCTTTAACCTTTTGGACAATTCCATGAATGGAATATCATCTTCAGAATCAGAATTATCCCTCTCCCTCTTATATTTCTTAACCAATTTACTCAAGGGAATGTCTTCTTCTGAATCAGACTCAGCGTTGGACTCAGAGGCAGGGGGAACAACATAGCGATTGTTTCTATATTGTCTTACATCAGCATGTGCAGGAATAACCCATTCATCAATCTTTGCTAATCTTAGCAACTCAGCATGAACCTTTGATGTTGACCCATCTAACTGATGTTTGATAATGTACGTGGCGGGGCCAGTTTTATCAAGTATTCTATGAAAAGGACGCCATTAACATCAAGCTTTCCTTTTCTTCTGTTATTTTATAGTATACTGGGTCGTTGACCTGGTATTTCATAACATTAGCAGACTTATCATGATATTTGGCTTGTCTGTTCTTTGCCTTTTTCATGTGTTTTCTAACTTGCATAAATGCTTTATGTTGTTCTTGCATGGCAATCTGATGCATGTCTTCACCGTGATATTTCCTTCTTAATTTGAACAGGTTATCAACGGGTAAGACAACGTCCCTATTATAAAGTAGAGAAATGTGAAAACTTTGTTGACTCACTTATATTAAACCTAATAGCAGCAAATGCCTGATTCAATAAATCCCATGTTTTTTTATTATTGCTGACCTTTTTAGCTAGAATGTCATGCAAGGTTTTATGAAATCGTTCAACTTTTGCATTACTTTGTGGGTGATAAACACTTTTCAACACATGGTGTCTGTTCAGTGATTCCATGACCTCTCTCATGACCTTGTTGACATTTTCTGATCCATTATCGGTAACAATTTGTAACGAACAACCAAACCGTGGGATTATTTCTTCTATTAGTAAATGGGCTATTGTGTCAGCAGTTTTATCTGGCACAGGAAATGCTTCAGGCCAACCACTATACCAGTCCACGAAAGCTATAATGTACTTATTATTCGATAACGTTGTTGGATATGGGCCAGATAAATCTAAACTTAACTTTGCCATTGCTTATGGTGGCTGGTCCGTTTCTTGTAAAGGTTGCCTGATCTTTTGGAGTGACCTTGTTTGACATATTATACATGAGCTGACATAGCAATGTAACTCTTTGAACAGGTATGGCCAACAATATTTACTTCTAATAGCATCAATATGTTTTCTGAACACCCATGTGACCATTTTCATCATGGTACTGTTTGATAACCAAATCCTTTTAAGTGTTTTGGGACATATAATCTGAGTATGGGTTCATTATCTGGGTCAGTGAGATAATACAGGATGTCATCCACGACAATGTATTTTTCCTTTGGAAAGTGTTCCATTCAAAACACTATTCTTAAGGTCTAGGATGTCATCATCTTTGCCTTGCTCAGTAACTATATCAAATGTATGCAACATAGTCTCAGGTTGTTTTAATGTATCATTGAATGGAATTTCGCATGACGCAAATTGCTTGGGCTCAAACTCATTGGAGTTTATTGTATTGACCTGAAATGTGTTCTCAGTAATATCCAGATAAACGTCTGCATGATTTTTTCCTTATATTTGACCTTGTTCTGTAGGACAGCCCACATTTGATGGATGTCTTGACAGTAAGTCAGCACATGTATTTTGATTTCCAGCAATGTATTCAATCGTGCAGTTATATCCAGCAATATTAAGTGCCCAAAGTTGAATCTTTTTAATTTGCATTGGTGCATCAAGTAAGTACTTAAGTGGTTTATGATCGCTTTTGATCACAAATTCTGAATTATGTAAATAGTAATCAAGCTTTTGCAGAGAGTAATATATTGCTTCTTTTTCAATGGTACTCCATTTACATTGGGTTTTACTCAATTTATGGGACATAGGCACATCATCAACAATATCACATTCTTGCGTCAAACACGCTCCAATACACGTGTCAGAAGCATCTGTATACAAGGTATGCTTTTTGTTTGGGTTTGAAGATAGTCAAAAGCAGTTTGGTGAACGGTTGTCCATTTAAAGTGAGCATGTTTCTTTGTCAAATCTATAATGTGTTCAGTAATTTCTGAGAAATTAGGAATGAACCGTCTATAATACGAGCACATAACCATGAACGATCTGACCAATCTAACACAGATGGGGGGAGGTAATGACCTGATTGCTTCAACCTGTTTAGGATCCGGTTTAATCCCACAAGAATTAATGACAACACCAAGGTTTCTGTTTGTAAAAAGCTACATTTCTTAAGTTTAAGCTTAAGACCATGTTTTCGCAATCTATCGAAATTGTATTCATATGCTTCATGTGATCTTCTAGTGTTTCACTAAATATTAAAATGTAATCTAGGTACGCAACTGTATAGTGACCTAGACCATGTAATACAATAGACATCAGTTCTTGAAATATTGCAGGGGCATTCGAAAGACCAAAGGGCATGACCCTGAATTCAAAAAGACCTCTATGAGTTGCAAATGCCGTCTTCTCCGTATCTTGCTCATACACTTGCCAGTAACCGCTTTTAAGATCTAAAGAAGTGAAATATTTAGCCTTGTCCAGTAAAGCTAACATATCATCAATCAATGGTAGAGGAAATGAATTTTTAATTGTTGACGAAAATCAACACAAAATCTCTTGGAACCATCTTTCTTTCCAGCAATGACCACTGGAAAACTCCAAGGTGACCTTGACCTCCTGATAGCATCTAACATTTCCTCAATAGCATTATCGATGGTCTGTCTATTATTGAGAGGAGTTATATAAGGTCTAAGTTTGATAGGCTCATGGTTACCGGTTTCTATTTTCATTTTTATAGTATCTGTATGACCTAAGTCAGAGTCTTCGGAAGCGAATAAATCTATATTATCTGCGATTAAGCTTTCTATATCTGATCTAAATTCTTCAGGAACATTTAAGTCCTTGAAATTTATTTTCTCTTCAGAATTTGACCATTGAATCACTGTATTAATTGTTTTGATATTCTCTTTGTTAATATTTTGAATGTTGCCAAAAGACCATGTCTATAAATGTTTATGTGTTTGTCTGTTTTGTTTACTATCAAAATAGAAATTGTTCTATTCTTCTTCAAACTTGAAACTGAGTTTATGATTTGTAGTCCTAGTTCATTTACAATGAAACTATTCTCGACCTGCCTTACATCATAACTTTGACCAGATGGCAGATCAGGACTATTTCTAACCTTACCTAAACAGATTATAGCAGTATTAGGATTTAGTAAACATGTATGTTTCATCCTAACAGTTGATGCGATATGAATATCCTCTTCTAAGTTAACATAAATGTTGTCATTTATTCTCATACTTTTTAAATCAAAATAAAGTAAGACTTTATGAAATCCAAACCAAGTATCACGTTTCTATTTAAATCACTAATCACAAGAAATTCTTGAGACACCTCGGTTCCACCGATTTTCAAAGTAACATTAATGCATCCCAAAACATCTGCTGTGTGTAAGCTCACTTTTTTATATTTTAACTTGGGCTTATTTTTCAAACTAGCATACACCCTTTGATGCATTAAAGAGACTTCACTTCCAGTGTCTACAATACTTCTAAACCTTTGTCTACCTACAAGAATTTGGATTTCCCGAAATATTGGCATTGTATGATGGTACTTTAGCTGTTAATATTATTTTTATTTCTCTTTTCATTGACCCCAACATGAAAAGAGGTTTCTAGTTTCCCTGATTTAACCCTGGCCTATGAACTTGGCCTCTATCAGGATAACGATTTCACCCGTGACCCGCTGGCGATCTTCAAACATTTATGTTTGGACAATTGCGGATGACATGACCTTCGTCACCACAATTCCAACATCTAATATTTTTCTCATTTGACTGGGAATTTATGGCATTGACATTTATACCCTTGCACGTATTTGCCTTGTGACCATAGTTGTGGCATTTGTAACATTTAAATGTTCGTGAATGGTCAACTTTCATGAGTTCTGGACCACGATTCATATTACCTGATGGAGTATATATTCTACTACGAGATGCTGCAACCCTCGCTGAATCTTTTAGCAAGGTCTATTTTAGTTCTGCCCATGAACCATTTGGAGTGCTGTCAAGAAACCTCTGAATAAACCAACTAACAGGACCCCTAGAAGTTTGAAAAGCTAATAGTTTGCATTGATCTACACATAAATTTGTTAGTTTTTGATATTTTTCTACAGCCCTTATCCATTCCCTGAAACATGTTGGTCTACCATCATAATTAGAGACAACACCTGATACACCCTGGGAGGCTAAAACAGCATATATATTAGACATTTGCTCTAATATTGCATTGACCTTGAGCCTGCATAATCTCAATATGAGCAGCATCCATTTGCTGTGCTTCAGCCATTTTTAATTTAAATTAAATGAATAAGATGTAGCTCATATTAAAATATAAACACAAATTCTTGCTTGTATAAGTACATTAGCATCAAGCTATCAAAATAAATTATATACGTCCTTATGTTTCCATGTTAGTACCGGGTACTTCAATCATGTGCCATACATATTTAAGTAGCCATATTTTGTTAGCTCTCAAACATGTGTTAAAAATAATTGTAACTTCACTTAGCGGGCAATTCTTATGTCATCAACCCGCTCGAATCCTGGTCTAAGGCTCCAGTTAATCCCGTGTACCGTAATCGTATAAGTTCCAAAACAAGTCCAAGTTATAAGTGTTTATTTAAATAAATTTCTACGGTGTGCCCAAGCACCATATGGCGCTTTCAATAATCCAAGTTCGTCTCTCTTTAATCTAATTGTATCCCATCCTTTATAGAGAAGCACGCTTGGACATGTATTCCATAAAATGTCAAACTACAGATGTTCCAGTAAACATGTTTGGCATAACTGCCACTCAATATATCAATTCGGATATATTGTTTTGGTGCAAACACATGCTTGTACGGAAATAACATGTTAATATTTTGAAATTGTACTGTTTAAACTTAAAACATCAGAGTACATTTCTGATGTAATAGCAAACATGTGTGGAAAAACCTTTAATATGCTGATCAGGCATACATGTAAGGGATGTCTTCGTGAAGTAGAACTCGTGATTTCGTGAAGTAGAACTCGTGAATTCGTGAAGTAGAACTCGTGAATTCGTAAAGTAGAAATCGTGAATTCGTGAAGTAGAACTCGTGAAGTAGAACTCGTGAATACGTGAAGTAGAACTCGTGAATTCGTGAAGTAGAACTCGAGAATTCGTGAAGCAGAAATCGTGAATTCGTGAAGTAGAACTCGTGAATTCGTGAAGTAGAACTCGTGAATTCGTGAAGTAGAAATCGTGAATTCGTGAAGTAGAACTCGTGAAATAGAACTCGTGAATACGTGAAGTAGAACTCGTGAATTCGTGAAGTAGAACTCGTGAATTCGTGAAGTAGAACTCGTGAATTCGTGAAGTAGAACTTGTGAATGTGTCACAGTGTGTGGCTATGGTTATTCAGTTTCTAGTGTATGTATGTGTCACAGTGTGCGGCCATGGTTATTCAGTTTCCCGTGTATGTATGTGTCACAGTGTGTGGCTATGGTTATTCAGTTTCCCGTGTATGTATATGTCACAGTGTGCGGCTATGGTTATTAAGTTTCTAGTGTATGTATGTGTCACAGTGTGCGGCCAGGGTTATTCAGTTTCCCGTGTATGTATATGTCACAGTGTGCGGCCATGGTTATTCAATTTCCAGTGTATGTATGTGTCACAGTGTGCGGCTATGGTTATTCAGATTCCCGTGTATGTATGTGTCACAGTGTGCGGCTATGGTTATTCAGTTTCCCGTGCATGTATGTGTCACAGTGTGTGGCTATGGTTATTCAGTTTCCCGTGTATGTATGTGTCACAGTGTGCGGCTATGGTTATTCAGTTTCCCGTGCATGTATGTGTCACAGTGTGCGGCTATGGTTATTCAGTTTCCCGTTTATGTATGTGTCACAGTGTGTGGCTATGGTTATTCAGTTTCCCGTGTATGTATGTGTCACAGTGTGCGGCTATGGTTATTCAGTTTCCCGTGCATGTATGTGTCACAGTGTGCGGCTATGGTTATTCAGTTTCCCGTGTATGTATGTGTGTGTGTGTGTGTGTGTGTGTGTGTGTGTGTGTGTGTGTGTGTGTGTGTGTGTGTGTGTGTGTGTGTTGTGTGTGTGTTTGTGTGTGTGTGTGTGTGTGTGTGTGTGTGTGTGTGTATGTATGTGTCACAGTGTGCGGCTATGGTTATTCAGTTTCCCGTGCATGTATGTATGTATGTGTCACAGTGTGCGGCTATGGTTATTCAGTTTCCCGTGCATGTATGTATCACAGAAATGAGGCTATGGTTATTCAACTTCTCTCAGAACACATACACACACATGTACTGCAATGTATACGATTTCGATGATTACCAATGACGCTTTTCGCTTGAATGGCAATAGTCTGCATTGTCCAGTGGATACATCTGTCAATGGAATAAACATCAGCGCCTTTGAACACCAATACACAATTACCGCAACATCATTTAGATTGCTCTATTTCTCGTGAATAATGCCACGTACTTAATGTAATGGGAAGTCGTGATAGCGCAGAGGAAGTCGTGATAGCGCAGAGTGGAAGTCGTGATAGTGCAGAGGAATTCGTGATAGCGCAGAGGAAGTCGTGATAGCGCAGAGTGGAAGTCGTGATAGTGCAGAGTGGAAGTCGTGATAGCGCAGAGTGGAAGTCGTGATAGCGCAGAGTGGAAGACGGGATAGCGCAGAGTGGAAGTCGTGATAGCGCAGAGTGGAAGTCGTGATAGCGCAGAGTGGAAGTCGTGATAGCGCAGAGTGGAAGTCGTGATAGCGCAGAGTGGAAGTCGTGGAAGCGCAGAGTGGAAGTCGTGGAAGCGCAGAGTGGAAGTCGTGGAAGCGCAGAGGAAGTCGTGGAAGCGCAGAGGAAGTCGTGGTAGCGCAGAGTGGAAGTCGTGATAGCGCAGAGTGGAAGTCGTGATAGCGCAGAGTAGAAGTCGTGGAAGCGCAGAGGAAGTCGTGATAGCGCAGAGTGGAAGTCGTGATAGCGCAGAGTGGACGTCGTGATAGCTCATAGTGGAAGTCGTGATAGCACAGAGTGGAAGTCGTAATAGCGCAGAATGGAAGTCGTGATAGCGCAGCGTGGAGGTCGTGATAGCGCAGAGTGGAAGTCGTGAATGCGCAGCAGAGAGGAAGTCGTGATAGCGCAGAGTGGAAGTCCTGATAGCGCAGAGTGGAAGTCGTGATATCGCAGAGTGGAAGTCGTGATAGCGCTGAGTGGAAGTCGTGATAGCGCAGAGTGGAAGTCGTGATAGCGCAGAGTGGAAGTCGTGATAGCGCAGAGGAAGTCGTGATTGCACAGAGTGGAAATCGTGATAGCGCAGAGTGGAAGTCGTGATAGCGCAGAGTGGTAGTCGTGATAGTGCAGTGGAAGTCGTGATAGCGACTGTGGAAGTCGTGATAGCGACTGTGCCTGTATGAAAGGCACTTAAATTCCACATTGCCTCTTCTCTATCCCTCATGTCGATACATTCCATCAGGAATGAGGTCTCGAGAGGGATTAATCTAACGTTGTAAACACTAATTACACAAGCGAGCTAACATTACATTTGCATACAATAAACTAGTAATTACTGTTTGTTCGTTTGCGAAACAAGCTCTTACTATTTTAAGCTGAGATAGCTGGAGACATACGCCCTTATAGTATGATTGCTAATGAAGGATTGAGAAGAGACAGTGGACGTGCATAAGGACACCAACCGTCGTTGTTCCGACTGTCTTCAACCCACCACCTTTACTATGCGACCTTGCGTGTATCCTTTCTACATGATTGGCCATTCCTCGAAACAAATAATACGTCTATCAAGGGAATACATTTACTCCATTAGGTCTACCTACCCAAGCTGCACCCCACCAATCCTACTGTGTATATATTTAAGGAATGAATCGTGGGTTAATAGCCTAGTTTCCATTACGTTTCTATTAACCTACCCAAGCTGCACCCCACCCATCCTACTGTGTATATATTTAAGGAATGAATCGTGGGTTAATAGCCTAGTTTCCATTACGTTTCTATTAACTTACCCAAGCTGCACCCCACCCATCCTACTGTGTATATATTTAAGGAATGAATCGTGGGTTAATAGCCTAGTTTCCATTACGTTTCTATTAACCTACCCAAGCTGCACCCCACCCATCCTACTGTGTATATATTTAAGGAATGAATCGTGGGTTAATAGCCTAGTTTCCATTACGTTTCTATTAACCTACCCAAGCTGCACACCACCCATCCTACTGTGTATATATTTAAGGAATGAATCGTGGGTTAATAGCCTAGTTTCCATTACGTTTCTATTAACCTACCCAAGCTGCACCCCACCCTTCCCACTGTGTATATATTTAAGGAATGAATCGTGGGTTAATAGCCTAGTTTCCATTACGTTTCTATTAACCTAACCAAGCTGAACCACACCCATCCCACTGTGTATATATTTAAGGAATGAATCGTGGGTTAATAGCCTAGTTTCCATTACGTTTCTATTAACCTACCCAAGCTGCACCGCACCCATCCCACTGTGTATATAGTTAAGGAATGAATCGTGGGTTAATAGCCTAGTTTCCATTACGTTTCTATTAACCTACCCAAGCTGCACCACACCCACCCCACTGTGTATATATTTAAGGAATGAATCGTGGGTTAATAGCCTCGTATCCATTACGTTTCTATTAAACTACACAAGCTGCACCCCACCCATCCCACTGTGTATATATTTAAGGAATGAATCGTGGGTTAATAGCCTAGTTTCCATTACGTTTCTATTAACCTACCCAAGCTGCACCCCACCCATCCCACTGTGTATATATTTAAGGAATGAATCGTGGGTTAATAGCCTAGTTTCCATTACGTTTCTATTAACCTACCCAAGCTGCACCCCACCCATCCCACTGTGTATATATTTAAGGAATGAATCGCGGGTTAATAGCCTAGTTTCCATTACGTTTCTATTAATCCGCGATGCATTACTTATGTTTACATTAATTATTCAAAGAGCATCAAAGAAACGCTGCTCGACACTGCCACTGCGCCTGCGCACATTGGTGAGGAAATTCACAGGAAAATAGAGCATATACGTTTATCGAAGTAAACGCAATAGCGCTGTACATATTAATCTGCTTAATCCTACCAATACTACCGATACACAAACCCAACACGACAATAATCTGTCTGCTTAATCCTACCGATACACAAACGCAACACGACAATAATCTGTATGCTTAATCCTACCGATACACAAACCCAACACGACAATAATCTGTCTGCTTAATCCTACCAGTACACAAACCCAACACGACAATAATCTGTCTGCTTAATCCTACCAGTACACAAACCCAACACGACAATAATCTGTCTGCTTAATCCTACCAGTACACAAACCCAACACGACAATAATCTGTCTGCTTAATCCTACCAGTACACAAAACCAACACGATAATAATCTGTCTGCTTAATCCTACCAGTACACAAAACAAACACGACAATAATCTGTCTGCTTAATCCTACCAGTACACAAACCCAACACGACAATAATCTGTCTGCTTAATCCTACCAGTACACAAAACCAACACGACAATAATCTGTCTGCTTCATGCTACCAGTACACAAATCCAACACGACACTAATCTGTATGCTTAATCCTACCGATACACAAACCCAACACGACAATACTCTGTCTGCTTAATCCTACCAGTACACAACACCAACACGACAATAATCTGTCTGCTTAATCCTACCGATACACAAACCCAACACGACAATAATATGTATGCTTAATCCTACCGATAAACAAACCCAACACGACAATAATCTGTCTGCTTAATCCTACCAGTACACAAAACCAACATGACAATAATATGTCTGCTTAATCCTACCAGTACACAAAACCAACATGACAATAATATGTCTGCTTAATCCTACCAGTACACAAAACCAACACGACAATAATCTGTCTGCTTAATCCTACCAGTACACAAACCCAACACGACAATAATCTGTATGCTTAATCCTACCGATACACAAACCCAACACGACAATAATCTGTCTGCTTAATCCTACCAGTACACAAACCAACACGACAATAATCTGTATGCTTAATCCTACCAGTACACAAAACCAACACGACAATAATCTGTCTGCTTAATCCTACCAGTACACAAACCCAACACGACAATAATCTGTCTGCTTAATCCTACCGATACACAAACCCAACACGACAATAATCTGTCTGCTTAATCCTACCAGTACACAAAACCAACACGACAATAATCTGTCTGCTTAATCCTACCAGTACACAAAACCAACACGACAATAATCTGTCTGCTTAATCCTACCAGTACACAAACCCAACACGACAATAATCTGTCTGCTTAATCCTACCAGTACACAAACCCAACACGACAATAATCTGTCTGCTTAATCCTACCGATACACAAACCCAACACGACAATAATCTGTCTGCTTAATCCTACCAGTACACAAACCCAACACGACAATAATCTGTCTGCTTAATCCTACCGATACACAAACCCAACAGACAATAATCTGTATGCTTAATCCTACCGATACACAAACCCAACACGACAATAATCTGTATGCTTAATCCTACCGATACACAAACCCAACACGACAATAATCTGTCTGCTTAATCCTACCAGTACACAAACCCAACACGACAATAATCTGTCTGCTTAATCCTACCAGTACACAAACCCAACACGACAATAATCTGTCTGCTTAATCCTACCAGTACACAAACCCAACACGACAATAATCTGTATGCTTAATCCTACCAGTACACAAAACCAACACGACAATAATCTGTCTGCTTAATCCTACCAGTACACAAACCCAACACGACAATAATCTGTCTGCTTAATCCTACCAGTACACAAAACCAACACGACAATAATCTGTCTGCTTAATCCTACCAGTACACAAAACCAACACGACAATAATCTGTCTGCTTAATCCTACCAGTACACAAAACCAACACGACAATAATCTGTCTGCTTAATCCTACCAGTACACAAACCCAACACGACAATAATCTGTCTGCTTAATCCTACCAATACACAAACCCAACACGACAATAATATGTCTGCTTAATCCTACCGATACACAAACCCAACACGACAATAATCTGTCTGCTTAATCCTACCGATACACAAACCCAACACGACAATAATCTGTCTGCTTAATCCTACCGATACACAAACCCAACACGACAATAATCTGTATGCTTAATCCTACCGATACACAAACCCAACACGACAATAATCTGTCTGCTTAATCCTACCGATACACAAACCCAACACGACAATAATCTGTCTGCTTAATCCTACCAGTACACAAACCCAACACGACAATAATCTGTATGCTTAATCCTACCAGTACACAAAACCAACACGACAATAATCTGTCTGCTTAATCCTACCAGTACACAAAACCAACACGACAATAATCTGTCTGCTTAATCCTACCAGTACACAAAACCAACACGACAATAATCTGTCTGCTTAATCCTACCAGTACACAAACCCAACACGACAATAATCTGTCTGCTTAATCCTACCAGTACACAAAACCAACACGACAATAATCTGTCTGCTTAATCCTACCAGTACACAAACCCAACACGACAATAATCTGTCTGCTTAATCCTACCAGTACACAAACCCAACACGACAATAATCTGTCTGCTTAATCCTACCAGTACACAAAACCAACACGACAATAATCTGTCTGCTTAATCCTACCAGTACACAAAACCAACACGACAATAATCTGTCTGCTTAATCCTACCAGTACACAAAACCAACACGACAATAATCTGTCTGCTTAATCCTACCAGTACACAAACCCAACACGACAATAATCTGTCTGCTTAATCCTACCAGTACACAAACCCAACACGACAATAATCTGTCTGCTTAATCCTACCAGTACACAAAACCAACACGACAATAATCTGTCTGCTTAATCCTACCAGTACACAAACCCAACACGACAATAATCTGTCTGCTTAATCCTACCAGTACACAAACCCAACACGACAATAATCTGTCTGCTTAATCCTACCAGTACACAAAACCAACACGACAATAATCTGTCTGCTTAATCCTACCAGTACACAAAACCAACACGACAATAATCTGTCTGCTTAATCCTACCAGTACACAAACCCAACACGACAATAATCTGTCTGCTTAATCCTACCGATACACAAACCCAACACGACAATAATCTGTCTGCTTAATCCTACCGATACACAAACCCAACACGACAATAATCTGTCTGCTTAATCCTACCGATACACAAACCCAACACGACAATAATCTGTCTGCTTAATCCTACCGATACACAAACCCAACACGACAATAATCTGTCTGCTTAATCCTACCGATACACAAACCCAACACGACAATAATCTGTCTGCTTAATCCTACCAATACACAAACCCAACACGACAATAATCTGTCTGCTTAATCCTACCGATACACAAACCCAACACGACAATAATCTGTCTGCTTAATCCTACCAGTACACAAACCCAACACGACAATAATCTGTCTGCTTAATCCTACCAGTACACAAAACCAACACGACAATAATCTGTCTGCTTAATCCTACCAGTACACAAACCCAACACGACAATAATCTGTCTGCTTAATCCTACCAGTACACAAACCCAACACGACAATAATCTGTCTGCTTAATCCTACCGATACACAAACCCAACACGACAATAATCTGTCTGCTTAATCCTACCGATACACAAACCCAACACGACAATAATCTGTCTGCTTAATCCTACCAGTACACAAACCCAACACGACAATAATCTGTCTGCTTAATCCTACCAGTACACAAAACCAACACGACAATAATCTGTCTGCTTAATCCTACCAGTACACAAAACCAACACGACAATAATCTGTCTGCTTAATCCTACCAGTACACAAACCCAACACGACAATAATCTGTCTGCTTAATCCTACCAGTACACAAACCCAACACGACAATAATCTGTCTGCTTAATCCTACCAGTACACAAAACCAACACGACAATAATCTGTCTGCTTAATCCTACCAGTACACAAAACCAACACGACAATAATCTGTCTGCTTAATCCTACCGATACACAAACCCAACACGACAATAATCTGTCTGCTTAATCCTACCAGTACACAAACCCAACACGACAATAATCTGTCTGCTTAATCCTACCGATACACAAACCCAACACGACAATAATCTGTCTGCTTAATCCTACCAGTACACAAACCCAACACGACAATAATCTGTCTGCTTAATCCTACCAGTACACAAAACCAACACGACAATAATCTGTCTGCTTAATCCTACCAGTACACAAAACCAACACGACAATAATCTGTCTGCTTAATCCTACCAGTACACAAACCCAACACGACAATAATCTGTCTGCTTAATCCTACCAATACACAAACCCAACACGACAATAATCTGTCTGCTTAATCCTACCGATACACAAACCCAACACGACAATAATCTGTCTGCTTAATCCTACCAATACACAAACCCAACACGACAATAATCTGTCTGCTTAATCCTACCGATACACAAACCCAACACGACAATAATCTGTCTGCTTAATCCTACCAGTACACAAACCCAACACGACAATAATCTGTCTGCTTAATCCTACCAGTACACAAACCCAACACGACAATAATCTGTCTGCTTAATCCTACCGATACACAAACCCAACACGACAATAATCTGTCTGCTTAATCCTACCAGTACACAAACCCAACACGACAATAATCTGTCTGCTTAATCCTACCAGTACACAAAACCAACACGACAATAATCTGTCTGCTTAATCCTACCAGTACACAAACCAACACGACAATAATCTGTCTGCTTAATCCTACCAGTACACAAACCCAACACGACAATAATCTGTCTGCTTAATCCTACCAGTACACAAACCCAACACGACAATAATCTGTCTGCTTAATCCTACCAATACACAAACCCAACACGACAATAATCTGTCTGCTTAATCCTACCGATACACAAACCCAACACGACAATAATCTGTCTGCTTAATCCTACCAGTACACAAAACCAACACGACAATAATCTGTCTGCTTAATCCTACCAGTACACAAACCCAACACGACAATAATCTGTCTGCTTAATCCTACCAGTACACAAACCCAACACGACAATAATCTGTCTGCTTAATCCTACCAGTACACAAACCCAACACGACAATAATCTGTCTGCTTAATCCTACCAGTACACAAAACCAACACGACAATAATCTGTCTGCTTAATCCTACCAGTACACAAACCCAACACGACAATAATCTGTCTGCTTAATCCTACCAGTACACAAAACCAACACGACAATAATCTGTCTGCTTAATCCTACCAGTACACAAAACCAACACGACAATAATCTGTCTGCTTAATCCTACCAGTACACAAACCCAACACGACAATAATCTGTCTGCTTAATCCTACCGATACACAAACCCAACACGACAATAATCTGTCTGCTTAATCCTACCGATACACAAACCCAACACGACAATAATCTGTCTGCTTAATCCTA
The DNA here is from genome assembly GCA_014843695.1 of Archivesica marissinica. Taxonomy (NCBI): domain Eukaryota; kingdom Metazoa; phylum Mollusca; class Bivalvia; order Venerida; family Vesicomyidae; genus Archivesica; species Archivesica marissinica. Next base: position 10,703,872 of record CM026393.1, read on the forward strand.
CCGATACACAAACCCAACACGACAATAATCTGTCTGCTTAATCCTACCGATACACAAACCCAACACGACAATAATCTGTCTGCTTAATCCTACCAGTACACAAACCCAACACGACAATAATCTGTCTGCTTAATCCTACCAGTACACAAAACCAACACGACAATAATCTGTCTGCTTAATCCTACCGTACACAAACCCAACACGACAATAATCTGTCTGCTTAATCCTACCAGTACACAAAACCAACACGACAATAATCTGTCTGCTTAATCCTACCAGTACACAAACCCAACACGACAATAATCTGTCTGCTTAATCCTACCGATACACAAACCCAACACGACAATAATCTGTCTGCTTAATCCTACCAGAACACAAACCAACACGACAATAATCTGTCTGCTTAATCCTACCAGTACACAAAACCAACACGACAATAATCTGTCTGCTTAATCCTACCAGTACACAAACCCAACACGACAATAATCTGTCTGCTTAATCCTACCAGTACACAAACCCAACACGACAATAATCTGTCTGCTTAATCCTACCGATACAAAACCCAACCGACATAATCTGTTGTAATCCTACATACACAAACCCAACACGACAATAATCTGTCTGCTTAATCCTACCAGTACACAAACCAACACGACAATAATCTGTCTGCTTAATCCTACCAGTACACAAACCCAACACGACAATAATCTGTATGCTTAATCCTACCAGTACACAAAACCAACACGACAATAATCTGTCTGCTTAATCCTACCAGTACACAAACCCAACACGACAATAATCTGTCTGCTTAATCCTACCAGTACACAAAACCAACACGACAATAATCTGTCTGCTTAATCCTACCAGTACACAAACCCAACACGACAATAATCTGTCTGCTTCCCCAGCCAGCAATACCATATCGGGCCGACGTCGGTCCGATGTCGCGCGCTACATCGGCCCTACATCGTACAATTACATCGGGCCGATGCCGTTTTTGCAAAGTGTGGCGACAGCGGGCCTACGTCGGCTTACACATCGGGCTTACATCGGGTTGATGTCGGCCCGACAGCGTACTTACAGCGGTTTTTAAGCGGTAAATTTAATCAGGCCTACATCGGATACACATCGGGCCTCCATCGGTCTGATGTCGGCCATACAGCGTACTTAAATCGGCATTGAAGCGGTAAATTTAATCGGGCCTACATCGCTTACACATCGGGCCTACATCGCTTACACATCGGACTCGATCGGTTACTCCTCAGTCTGCGGTCGGCCTGATGGCAGTCCATCGGTCATACAGCAGCGTAATTACACAGTTGAAATGTACGTACAACCCATATGCTATTTTACAAGTCAGTCCAACACCCAGCAAAGCTTTACTTGATATCGCATTGGTAAATAACTTTTGCATCACTATATACCTTTCTTTTTTGCAATGACTAACAGCAGATATGGCAAACTATACCAGAAAAAAACAAATATTTTATTCAGAACACATTAACATTACAATTATGCATGGATTAAGTACATGTAATTGATTTGATTGGATTTATTGGTCCGTGTGTGGCAGGCTATTAACCAGGATGTTGAAACAGGGTGTCCAAATTTTCAGCAGTAAAAAAGGCGCGTGAAAATGGAAAATCGCGCCCTTTTTAGTGCGAGAAAAGTTGCAAATCGGGCCAAGTTTTTTTCTAAAAACATTCAATAAAGGTCTGTTTTATTAATTAGATACAACTAGAAGCAATGGGATAGTACGATATGACAAAGCAATGCATAGTATCTTCATTAGCAATGGTTAAAAAAAAAAAAAAAAATAATATTTTTCTGGCTAATACCCTGTTGTGTGGATACATATGACATCTACAGGGTTGGCCGGGAAAAAACCAGGGGTGGCAATAAGATTGGAAGAGGAGAAATACCAGGAGTTTAACGTCCATTTACTGACAGCGAAGGTCTATTTTTGATGGGTAAACAGGATCAAATCCCATTTTTCCCCTGTAAAAAATGGGGACACATCCGCAAATAAGAGCTCAATATTTACAATAATATATATTCAGCCCTGAAATCGGAATATCCTGATATGGTGTCAGGTCCTGACCACACCATAATCACTTACCATCCTCCCTTAAAAGTGATAGGATTAGCACTAATCCTACTACTTTTATAGTGGGTAATGATCTAATTTAACTCTCAAATACTGGAGCCCAAAGTTGTATAAGAGGGCCAAACCAGGGATATCGGAATCAGTAAGTTATGATTCCTGCCGTTAATTGCGCATTACCCTACCAGCCTCCGCGGAAATACCAGGAAATAAGATTGTTAAGGCTTTATGTGCTAAATACCAGAAAATTAGATTGTTAAGGCTTTATGTGCTAAGACGACGCACATGTTGACACGCTATGTTTTCGAGTAGATAATCTAGCATCTGTGAAACCATTATAGCAGAATGATCACATGTAATAATGGTAATTTATGTACATGTACAATTATATCATCTCAATTGCAGGATGCTTAAAGACTCGCTGTTATTCAAACCGGAACAGAATAGTTCCATGATAGAATGCTTACAAGATATCGACATTATAAAATTAAACAAGCCACCATAGTCTACACTTTTCATATTTCCTGGTATTTCCCAGAATTTCGCCAACCCTGTCAACAAGAGCGCCACATGCAAACGCTCAACACAAATTATGTGATGAAATGTTTCATTAACGCTTTTACTCACAAGTAACTACATTGATTAACCCTTGTTAATTGCGCGACCAATTACGACATGGGAAAATGTCACTTAGACGTGTTCATTTCTGAAAATTAGCAGCACTGTTTTTAAATATTAAAAAATAATCAGTTACAGTAACAGTGCAGATCCTGATGAGACGGCTCTTTACGAGTGGTTGTAAACTTATATAGGGGTCTATGGTGCTGAAAGTGGTAAGAAAAACATATATATATATATATACACAAGGCACGTCACACCCTACAATTTAAGGTATACAATTGTACTTAAAGGGACCTACAAGTACTTTTTTTATATCAAAAGATGACCCGGAACGAAATCTCATTAAAATACGTTTCTAAAGCACTAGTTTAAGTAGTAAATGAATAGGCATTGTTTCGGTAATGTATGTCCACCGCAAGTGTGTTAAATAAATAACAGTAAGCTCAAAATGCACGAAATGTTAGAATTTCATCCATTTTGAGCATATTTTTTATTTATTTAACACACTTGTTGTAGACGTACATTGCACAAACAATTCCTATTTATTCATTGTTATATGTAGTGCTTTAGAAACATAGTTTAAAGAGATTTCGTTCAAAGTAACTTTTCGACGAAAAAAGTACATGTAGGTCCCTTTAAAACTTTTGTAATAAAAAAATTGGATTGGTCAAGGGCATTATACCCCAGCTCAAATTTCATGAACCTACAAAACATCATATTATACAATACATATAAATATTCATACAATACTTGACTAGTAGTGTTGGGAATCCATCATAGCTGGTTTAGTTTAACCCTTTCAATCCTACAGACATATAAAATGGACGCATGTGCAAACAGTGTAGATCCGGATGAAACGGCTCGTAACGAGCCATTTCATCCGGATCTGCACTATTTGCAGTTATTTTTCAAGAATCTGCAAGAAAACATCTCTTTTGATGACATTTAAGTCGGAAATTTATTTGAATGCATTTGAATTTGGAATATTCCATTGAGATTCTTAGGCTTAAAAGGGTTAATTGATTTGATGGTGTTTAACGTCTGTTTACAGACAGCGAAGGTCTATTATAGACGGGTTATCGGGATCGAATCCCAAATAACTTGATGAAGGCATAACAATGTTATTTTTACTGCATTGAAATGAAGTATATGATGCATAACAAGAAGTGGTATCATTATTAAAGCAAAGCTTATCACTTCGCTGGCAGCCTTGATAGTAATGTAAATGCTAATAATGACTAGAGCACAAAAATAACTATCAATCAGAAACAACAAATGTACCAATATTCATAAAAGACTACATGACTAGATTACAAAAGAAATAATTCTATCAGTAATAAAATACATGTATACATTAATTCAGGCAGATCTCATTACAAAGCCTGTAAATATAGCCTATAAATTTATACCGTCTCGTCGATGAACGAGGTGTCACGCTATCCGTAAGCGGGTGTGACAATAAAATACTGTGTAAAAACTATTAAATACATAGTAACATATTATGCATTAATATTCATAGGGCACTATATGACTAGATGTGGTTCCACACCACACACCATGAATTTGGTTAGTTGATACGTTGATAGAATAATCATGCGCAATGAAGTGATTTGCTTCTTTCATACATAGGCATTGCAAACAATTATTTTTTAACCTAAATACCCAAATCACAAGTTCATTGTCTTCTACTAAACTGCTTAACTGACTTCAAACTGGATGAATGAATCAGAAACTGGAGCAATACAGGCAAACTTGTATTGAGCGGCTACCCAAGGGATACACCAAAGGTGGTCACTTAAAACAGTGGTGTCTTAACCCTTACAACGCCCAATTATTTAGATATTATAATAAAGACAGGTATATAACTGTTTCTCTACAGAACAATACATTGTTGGTATTCAAAATAACCGTTTCATCAAGATGGTACATTTGAGTACAACAATGTATAGTTTGGTTAAGAACTGACAGAGATTTTGCTCAAACACACAAACAAGTTGTCAAGTATACTTGTGTTAGGCGTTTCAAGCGCTAACGCAAAACCAGAAAAACATATCTGGATATCGGCCTGTCCGGTTACTGGTGTATGGTTTATTATGATATATTTCCTTCACTATTCACTGTCGGTGTTCTCACTGGTCACGTTTGTTGCCTGTTGCTCCGTGGGTGCCTGTACACGTAAGGTTGCATCTGTGGCACTACTCCGCCTTTTGCGGCCTCCATCGCGGTCAGCAGCAGTTCGGAGCCACTCTTTTGCTGCCATCTCTATAAGGTGCACTGTAGCATCCTTGAAGTTTCGTTGGACCACTTCTGCAATGATGGTGCCAGTAATATGAAACACACTTTATAGAGATTTGAAGAAAGTTTGTGGACAAGTAAAAATTGGCTTCATTCAAATATACATTCTATGTTAACGCATCATTATTTGCATCATGATTTTAAAGATGGGGGCCCGCACATAAGTATGGATGTTGGGGGCATTGTTTTATTGTTTCAACCTTTAGATATAGCATTGATATACACAAATGGCAGCTATTTATTATTACCGTTTCTCTTCTATTATAAGACAAACCTTTTTCACTCGTATTTTCAGTCTCAGATCGGGGTGATATTGATTTGTCCAATGCATTTTCTTGTGCAGAATTAAAACACTTCATAAAATATAATGTCTCCTATATTATAAAGAAATCAAGAGGTATGATGCGGTTCTTTCAATCTAATAGATTCAAAATCCTTTCAGAACAATGTACATGCACATATTGTTGAGTAGCTCCATCTTTAGGTACCCAAATCTGTACAATATATACAAATGTTGATCTTATGTAAAATTATTTTCATTTATTTCCTTAGTCAACCATTTTTGATACACAGCCTTAGCTTAAGCGCTCTGTATTTAACTGGGAATTTCGAGACTGTGTAATTATCAAGGTAGATACTCACTTTGGAGAAGAAACGCCAGTGCCAACGTTGAAAACGGGAGTTTCTGTCGTCTTCCAAACCAGCTATATTTACAGGCAAGGTCATTAGCGATCATTTGCCGCATTGTACGGCGAACAGCATCTGCAGCATCCCGGCCGCCAATAGGAACCAAATGATTTGTCTGCAAAATACAGTTTGGCATGATTGTTACTGTATACATGTATTCTCATTTATGGTAAATTAAACAAGTGTGACAGGTCACAATATACACCGCTCTCGAAACTGTCCGAACAAACTAAGTCTGAGATATGAAGCAAAGTAAATCATTTTCAAACAAGGGAAAAGATCGCAACAAGGCTTTGCTCTGTTTAGTATATGCAGCATAAAAACTGAAAACTGTATAAGAAGATTCATGGAATAAATGGTTTTCATGAACTTAACCATGTATGAAGATGATTGGTTGAAAACTGTAGAAACGGTTTACCAGACATGCAGCTCATTTGGGAACTGCGGTGCCCGCGTGAGCCCATTTGGCGCAATTCGGGACGGACATGGGTACATCTAAATGCCTCTCCATTCCCGTGGTGGGGCATAAAAACCAGACATACAGATGTACACCAAAGTGTCGAAAATATACCGCTTTCCGGAAGCAGCACAACAAAAATAAAGTTACCCTCACCACAGTTTTAAACACTGATGTGTCTGCCAGTTGCAGCTCCAGATCGGACACCTCCTCCACAGTCTGCAGAGGAAATTTGATGTTTTCTGGCAGCTCCTCAACCGCCCGGTCCTCACTCAGATTCAGCCTGACTACTCTCAGCACGGTATCCACGCTCCGTTGAATCTGTGCAACCTCACTTCTCAGTTTTTCTATGGTTGTAAAGATACGGATGTCTCGCACTACAAAGAAAGGTGATATGATTGGGTCTTAATCGAAGGGCTGTGTACAGACATGTGACTGGATAGTACTAGTATACTAGTAGTGCAGGGATGGAGTGAAATTGTAAAATTATCACTGAATTAAACTAGAAAATGTGTTCATAGAAGATGGGATGCCCAACCCGACGCTTTGTCAGTAAAAACGTAAGGTGCCCACATGAGCCCCGAAAACTTTGACGCAAATCCAGCAAAAACTTTGACGCAGGGGTTTCCCGGACGCAGGTTTTCCGCGTCTCTGACGCATTTTTCTGGCCGTGGACGCACATTTTCAATCGCAGCGCGTCCAAGGGACGCGTAAAATAAGCTCCGGTAGCCATAGCAATTTTCGGTAATTTCGTTTCATTTCATTTTGTGGACCATTAGCGCGTTACGAAACTGCCACTTTTGTCTATCTTCGGAGATAATCCCAAAAAAAGGCGGTGCTTACACATTCGGGTTGAATTTCATTGGATACTGTAATGCTGACGTTTATTTATCGAATAATTTCATTCGTCGAGGCACACGTGCATAATTAGTTCACGGTAAACTGACAGCCGGCAAGTATCCATTGACCAAATGTTTCTGTTTAAATTTCCAAGAAATGGAAATGAATGCAGCTCCTCAGGTTCCCCAGGAATGCAGTTGCCCATCCTTCTAAGAGAAGAAAACGAAAGTAGAACAACATTCTACAAATTACTTGGTGTTCTCAGAGATCTACTCATCAAAATGATGCAATGTTTTGCACTGGCATGCATAACAGCTACGTGGGATTTTTCAAAACTTTGAGGCATATCGTCAATGTCAGTAACAATAACGTGCACATTGAATGCAGTAAGTTATTTATATTATATAAATTAAATTTATACGATTAATAGTTAGCAAGACAATGTATGTTAATATAATGCGTTATAACTTATATAACCCTATTACCGACAGGTACCAGTAACCGTCAAAATGTTTTTTTCTGGTGGTAGAGGGTTAAATGAGAAAGCAATTCTGGTGGTGGGGGTGTTTATGCAAAAAATCAATTCCGGTGGTGGGGTTAATATAAAAACAATTCTGGTGGTAGTGGGGTTATGCAAGAAATCAATTCTAAGGGACCCCCAAAAATATTCGGGGACCCTCAAAATAGCATAGCAGCGAGTCCTGGGACCCCCATTTGAAAAATCCTAGGGAAAACCCTGTTGACGCACTTTATAATCTGTCTCGAGGCCCCCTTTGTGCATCAAGCCCGGCCGAGTCCCTTCGGGGCTCAATGCTAGGACCTATGATCGCCCCTTTGGGGCTCATTTGGGCACCACGAAAACTTTGACGCAATTCGGGACGGACGGAAGGACGGACAAGGGTAAATCTACTTGCCCCCTCCACTCCTGTGGTGGGGCATAAAAAATATCTGGATCTAGTGCCAGGTGGCCTTACCATACCGTCATCATAATCACTGTATGTCTAGACTGTACGGCCCATAAAACCTCATTATAAACAAAAATATGGTTGCTTAGAAATGTGCTGAGTAGAGCAAATAGCATTCATACTTAATAATGTAAGAAGTTTAAATATCGAACACTGATCGATAGCCGAGGAAAACTAATGGGTACTATCTAGCTCTGCACAAATCTGTGCTAAATAAAAGATCGGGAATGTTATTTTTATGGTTCTGAAATAAAAACAGATTTAGATTTCTGCCACAGATGATATGCTTACCTGACGTGGAAGAAGGACTGGCTGGTGGGCTTGGCGACGGGTTAAGAGGCATCGTCGTGGACTGCCTGTTTGACGTTGAAGCATGTGGCCTCACAAACAGGCTGCTGCTATTTGGCGATCTCACCGGTGGAGGAATGGGCAGGGATTGGAGTATTGGTCTATGCTGGGATGTCGGTGCTGCTCTCTGTTGGTGCCACTGTTGGTTCTGGAGACGTCAACACAGTCAGTGGCGACAGCGGAACTGACAGATTAGCCGCTGCAGTTGATGGACTACTGGTACATTTTTTAGGTAGTGAGGGTGTCTGACGGCCTTCATCGTCGCTCGAGTCCGGAGAATATACATCAGGAGATCTGAAAGTATGTGAATTATTGGACCATAATGGAAAATAGAACATCGTCAACAGCAAATACCGGTACATTGTACCCCATTATAGTAATATGAAGTTGATAAAAATACAACGTACATTACATTTTGAAGAAGGGCTGGTAATTTCCATGGAGACAGGTGGGCAATACTGGGAAAGGCGACGTTATCTTTTGATGGACCTTCCCTTCGCCTCACAGATTGACGGAATGAACCAATCAGATAGCTGATTCTGTGATTGCGAGGGAAGGTTCATCAAAAGACACCATCGCACTGAGAAAAAGTTGGGATGTGTTTTGTTTAATGTCTATGGGTCATATCTAGACGAGACCTCGTTTAAAATCCTCATCCGAAAGACAGGCCAAGATTCGAACCCACGACCTCCAGCACACGAGGCAAGCGCTGATACCATTAGGCCATTGGTGTCTATAGCGCTGGGAAATGTGATGTTTCATAAGGTAGCCCGTTTCATTCTCAAATTGTAAATATCTTATATATAGATCTAAAATTTTCAAAATCATTTTCATCCAAAACTTTAACACTGAAGGTTCGCTACCGCATGGCTGTTCTCAAACATGTATCGCCAGCCATTCACATGCAATATTACAACACTGATATATCAATATTGGTACTATCAATAACACCATAATCGACTACAATGTAATCATGCAGTGGCTCACGTATACCTCCGGCCACTGCCGCAACATTATATAGACGGTTACAAAGATACATCTATACAAATAGTATTACAAGAAGTAAATAACTAATATAAACAAACTTTAATGTATAATTCAAGGTTATATAACCTTGAGCGTGCCAGCATCATGGTTGGGACATAGAATGACAATATTAATGATGATAATGATGTATGCAATGTTTAAAATGAATGTATGAATGGGCTACAAAGATGCAAATAATGCAAAAATTTGGAACACAAAAACTTTAACGCAAATTTCAAAGTCACAAATTTGACCTTGGCCTTGAGCAAGTGGACAGCATGGTCGGGGCATAGAACGTATAGATGATGATAAAAATGTATGCAAAGTGTCAAGCGAATCCATCTCGGCATTACAAGGATATATGTACTGCAAAAAATGTTCAGACGGACAGAACAAAAGAACTGGCTTCGTGTATACAATAGAACAAGGGGCCACATGGAATGAGACAAAGGATTATTTTGTGTCAGGCTCCGCCTTCTGGCCCCTTGTATTGTTTAAGTTGCCCGGATGAACGAACGGACGGAATTTTGTATGCCGAGGGTACCGTATAATAAAATGCTGATCAATAGATACACTATTAGGAAGTTACCGTCTTTTTCTCTTTGCCTTAACACTCTGGCGAGCTTCAGTCTCCTCGTCGTCCGTCTGAAGGTCAGACACGACCTCTGCCTCCTTTAGCTTTAAGCGAGCGTTGTTATAGTTTCCTGTATGACAGATATAGGACTCGTCTTAAATATTTTATTTCCACAATAGATAATTTGGCAAACATAACTATTATTTCTTTTATTCATAAACCTGTTTTAGAGTTTTACAAACACTGTAGATCCTGATGAGCCGGCTCATAACGAGGCGTCTCATTAGGATCAGCACTGTTTGCAAGTGATTAAAAAGAATATTACCCATTTCAATAAATGGAGTAGTCAAAATAATATATTTTCCAACGACTGGAATGGCCATGAAATTAACATAGACTGATCCATGTACATGATGTACAATGCAACATGTAGTTATTTAGGGGTGAAAGGGTTAAATTTAGGAAAATCAGTTACAAACAATACAGATCCTGATGAGACAGCTCGTTAGAAGCCGTTTCATCTCGATCTACAGTGTTTGTAAACCTCTGAAGTGGTATGTGGTGTTGAAATGCTCAATAGCATCCTTGTAAGCAAGAAAAAAGTATTTTCTCTACCTAAACAGCCGGTCCTTTAGGATGTGGGTCGCGGGAGGGGAAACAAAAAATATTTTATTGTTGGCCAAATCCAGAAATGTGAGAAATTCTCGATTATATCTGAAATTCCCCCCTATTTTTCAAATCCTAGAGAAAACAGTTATTTCAATCGGTCAGGCCGCTCAAATGTTATTGCGATAAGCGCAAGGACGGACATAGACTAACAATATGCATAAAGTTTGCATATGGTGAGGGGATAATCAGCTGAAGGAAAAGATTGCCCCTACATGTACATGTGTACAAAAATTAACTTACCACTATGGTACAATTCTCTCATTGGGTAGGCAGCCCAATTCTGCCCGGGATCTTCTCTGGCCTTAATCGCCTTCACTATCCTCTCGCTGTTTTTAAATGGTGGCCACAAGGCACACTTGGTTCCATTGAGCCAGTTGTCTGGCACGACAGCCACCTCCTTGTCATCGGTAAATTCAATGACATACCACATACTTCTTTTGATATAAGATATTATGCTTTAAACAAAAGCAATATTAAATGAAGATGAAATATGCTTTAAATCTATTTGATCTAAAGAAGTGAAATATTTGATATATGTCTAAAATATGGATGTGAAATGTTAATGTTTTTTCTTAATGTACATTTCAAACAGTAGTTTATATAGTTATAAAAAATAAATAAAGAGGGTGAAATACTGTTCTAAAGCATTTTATGCATGTTTTAAATTATGAATGTGAATAACAGGTAACTTTTAAAGGGATATGTGCACGGATGAATGCTGGCAAATCGTAGAATGAACAAATTGAAACCAATTGATGTATTCGACAGATATAATACTTTCCTCTTCTACGGACCATTATTTTTCGCTATAAAAGTGGTCTTAGTACCAAAACTAATTGATTTTTCAAAAGAAAATAGAAAGTAAAACAGGTGCGCGTTTCGAAAAATAAACTTCGCTACGTCACAGGCATGGGTGTCTGAATGACAATAACGTAAACAAGATGACGTCATACCGTTCCTCATTGATATTTGTGGAAGTGCGCAGGCTGATCTGGATCTACACTGTTTGCTCAGGCATTTTTGTTCAAATACTTATAATAATATGTACGGTAATCATGTAAAGTGCCAACGATTTGACTTCTCCGTGTTAAGCAGTTTATATAACTTCACAACTTTGGAGAAAGTCATGTTTATTTCCCGGGCCACCTCACAATTTCCCAAGAAAAAGCCCCGAATTTCGATGCCTGTCCAGTGTTGATATGAAGGGATCAATTTACATGTAGGCTGGGTACAATAATAAATTAGTTTCGGACCCAGCTGTAGGCAAAATGGGTGAAAACTGAAATTCATTCCCTAAATTAAAATTTTTAACTTGATTTATTTTACAACGATTACAAACAAGCACTTAAATGCGAGTCTACGTACGTTAGCGCTGCTGGTAGCCAAAATAGCCATTCGTCTAGTAGAATAGCCATTTGGCTACTAATGTCAGAAAGCAGCTATTTTGGCTACTAAATATTCCAGAAATTGTTTGAAAAAGTACTACGTTTTAGCAAACTGATAACAAATAGTTAATATATTGGTGTGTTTTTCAATTTTGTGTTTGATATTGGATAAATTGGCTACTAAATTCAAATCCTTAGCGCCAACCTAGAATAGTCTGATTCGGAGTACATTTACAAATGCTTTCCTTGGCGTAGATGAAAGCATATAGGTGGTCATTAGAGTGGAAGGAAGCCAGAGTGCCCGGAGGAAATCCACCTGTATGACTTGTCAACCACATACCATCTTATTCTACATACCCGGGTCAGTATTCTAACTGCTGACTGCCGACAATTTTGAGATAAGACAGATTAGTTTGAGATGACGGACTAGCCATGTATATCAACTTCGGATGACTCTGATGATCATTATAATTTATAGACATTAAATGCATTGAAACAGCATACATTGAGCAATATATTAATTTGGAGGTCGTATAATCTGCACAGGAATCTGAAGTTGCAACACGTAATAATATTGTATCTCGATGACAATGGAAATGATACATACCACGTCATTAGTGTGGAATAATGAAAAATGAAATAAATTCATATTATTGATTGTTATAGGCGGTCGTATATTGGCGTCATCTTCTCTGTCTGTCCGTACGTCCATTTCTTGTGAGCGCAACTCCTCCTAAGTTTCTTGATGGATCTTTATGAATCTTGGTCTATGTCCTTACTATAATGGGTAGATGTGCATGAAACAAGGATTTTCTGGTTCATTTATTTTTGCAAGAGTTATGTCCCTTGAAACTTAGTCTTCATAGCTCATTGATATTGCAGCCTTGTGAACGTAACTCCTCCTAAGTTTCTTCATGGATCTTTATGAATCTTGGTCTATGTCCTTACTATAATGGGTAGATGTGCACGAAGCAAGGATTTTGAGGGTCAAGGCAATACGAGTGGGGTGTAGGAAGAACTTTTGGGCACTGATAAACATCCACACAAAGTTTTATCCCAATCCATCCAATAGAAGAAGAGATATGTGGAAAAAACAAAAACTTTAACTCAAATGGGGAATATTTCTAAGTTGTGTGACCTTGAGGGTCAAGGCCATACGAGTGGGGTGTAGGAAGAACATATTGGCACTGATAAACATCCACACCAAGTTTGAACTCAATCCATCCCATAGAAGAAGAGATATGTTGAAAAAACAAAAACTTTAACGCAAATCTTACGGAAGGACAGAAAAATCGCGACGGACAGACGGACGGACAAGGGTAAA
>CM026393.1:10718166-10734039 GCA_014843695.1 Archivesica marissinica
TGAGATATATAATGTATGTAGAACATTGAGATATATAATGTACATATAACATTGAGATATATAATGTACATAGAACATTGAGATATATAATGTACGTAGAACATTGAGATATACAATTTACATATACATTGAGATATATAATGTACGTAGATCATTGAGATAATAATGTATGTAGAACATTGAGATATATAAATGTACATAGAACATTGAGATATATAATTACGCAGAACATATATATATATATATAATAATTACCATAGAACATTGATATATATATATAAAAATATAATAATGTACATAGAACATTGAGATATATAATGTACATAGAACATTGAGATATATAATGTACATAGAACATTGAGATACATAATGTATGTAGATCATTGAGAGATATATAATGTACATAGAACATTGAGATATATAATGTACATAGAACATTGAGATATATAATGTACATAGAACATTGAGATATATAATGTACATAGAACATTGAGATATATAATGTACATAAAACATTGAGAAATATAATGTACATAATACATTGAGATATATAATGTACGTAGAACATTGAGATATATAATGTACATACAACACTGAGATATATAATGTACATAGAACATTGAGATATATAATGTATGTAGAACATTGAGATATATAATGTACATAGAACATTGAGATATATAATGTACATAAAACATTGAGATATATAATGTACATATAACATTGATATATAGTACGTAGAACATTGAGTATATAATGTACGTAGAACATTGGTATATATATATATATATATAATGTACATAGAACATTGAGATATATAATGTATGCAGAACATTGAGATATATAATGTACATAGAACATTGAGATATAGTACATAGAACATTGAGTATATAATGTACATAGAACATTGGTATATATATATATATAATGTACATAGAACATTGAGATATATAATGTACATAGAACATTGAGATATATAATGTACATAGAACATTGAGATATATAATGTACATAGAACATTGAGATATATAATGTACATAGAACATTGAGATATATAATGTACATAGAACATTGAGATATATAATGTACATAGAACATTGAGATATATAATGTACATACAACACTGAGATATATAATGTACATAGAACATTGAGATATATAATGTACATAGAACATTGAGAGATATAATGTATGTAGAACATTGAGATATATAATGTACATACAACACTCAGATATATAATGTACGTAGAACAAGGAGAGATATAATGTACGTAGAACATTGAGATATATAATGTACATAAAACATTGAGATATATAATGTATGTAGAACATGGAGAGAGATATAATGTACGTAGAACATTGAGATATATAATGTACATAAAACATTGAGATATATAATGTACATATAACATTGATATATAGTACATAGAACATTGAGTATATAAGTACGTAGAACATTGGTAATATATAATAATATATATATATATATATATATAATGTACATAGAACATTGAGATATATAATGTACATAGAACATTGAGATATATAATGTACATAGAACATTGAGATATATAATGTACATAGAACATTGAGATATATAATGTACATAGAACATTGATATATATAATGTACATATAACATTGAGATATAGTACATAGACCATTGAGTATATAATGTACATAGAACATTGGTATATATATATATATATAATGTACATAGAACATTGAGATATATAATGTACGTAGAACATTGAGTATATATAATGTACGTAGAACATTGAGATATATAATGTACATAGAACATTGAGATATATAATGTACGTAGAACATTGAGATATATAATGTACATATAACATTGAGATGTATAATGTACATAGAACATTGAGATATATAATGTACGTAGATCATTGAGATATATAATGTACGTAGAACATTGAGATATATAATGTACATAGAACATTGAGATATATAATGTACGTAGAACATTGATATATATATAATGTACATAGAACATTGAGATATATAAATGTACATAGAACATTGAGATATATAATGTACGTAGAACATTGATATATATATATAATGTACATAGAACATTGAGATATATAATGTACATAGAACATTGAGATATATAATGTATGTAGAACATTGAGATATATATAATGTACGTAGAACATTGATATATATATATATATATATTGTACATAGAACATTGAGATATATAATGTACGTAGAACATTGAGATATATAATGTACGTAGAACATTGAGAGATATAATGTATGTAGAACATTCAGATATATAATGTACATAGAACATTGAGATATATAATGTACGTAGAACATTGAGTATATATATAATGTACATAGAACATTGAGATATATAATGTACATAGAACATTGAGATATATAATGTACATAGAACATTGAGATATATAATGTACATAGAACATTCAGAGATATAATGCACATAGAACATTGAGATATATAATGTACATAGAACATTGATATATACTGTACGTAGAACATTATATATACAGTATACTCGCATACTACACAGGAACCTTACAAGGTAGACTTGCACAAACTGTCATTAGATGCTTTACATAAATTACAAATAATCTGCATATCTTACTGTTGGTATTTCCTCTCCTGATCTCGGACCTTCTTATAGCTGTCTCTGACCACATCATTGTATGTAGGAGCATCCAGAGTGAACACCGTTAAGCAATTTTCATGAGCATTTCATTTTGTATTTAAGAATTCTAGTTAAGCGATGCAGCTTAGACCTAATTTTAAGCATTCAAGTTAAACAATGCAGAATTCGAGTTAAGCAATGCAGGTTATACCTATTTTTAATTTTATGTGTACAGTATCTAAGGCATGTACCAAATCCAAGATGTATGTGTACAGTATCTAAGGTAAACAACCAAATCCAAGATGTATGTATACAGTATCTAAGGTAAACAACCAAATCCAAGATGTATGTGTACAGTATCTAAGGTAAACATCCAAATCCAAGATGTATGTGTACAGTATCTAAGGTAAACAACCAAATCCAAGATGTATGTGTACAGTATCTAAGGTAAACAACCAAATCCAAGATGTATGTGTACAGTATCTAAGGTAAACAACCAAATCCAAGATGTATGTATACAGTATCTAAGGCATGCACCAAATCCAAGATGTATGTGTACAGTATCTAAGACATGCACCAAATCCAAGATGTATGTGTACAGTATCTAAGGTAAACAACCAAATCCAAGATGTATGTATACAGTAACTAAGGTAAACAACCAAATCCAAGATGTATGTATACAGTATCTAAGGTAAACAACCAAATCCAAGTTGTATGTGTACAGTATCTAAGGTAAACAACCAAATCCAAGATGTATGTATACAGTATCTAAGGTAAACAACCAAATCCAAGATGTATGTGTACAGTATCTAAGGCATGTACCAAATCCAAGATGTATGTGTACAGTATCTAAGGCATGCACCAAATCCAAGATGTATGTATACAGTATCTAAGGCATGTACCAAATCCAAGATGTATGTGTACAGTATCTAAGGTAAACAACCAAATCCAAGATGTATGTGTACAGTATCTAAGGTAAACAACCAAATCCAAGATGTATGTATACAGTATCTAAGGCATGTACCAAATCCAAGATGTATGTATACAGTATCTAAGGTAAACAACTAAATCCAAGATGTATGTGTACAGTATCTAAGGTAAACAACCAAATCCAAGATGTATGTATACAGTATCTAAGGCATGTACCAAATCCAAGATGTATGTATACAGTATCTAAGGCATGCACCAACTCCAAGATGTATGTATACAGTATCTAAGGCAACCAAATCCAAGATGTATGTGTACAGTATCTAAGGCAACCAAATCCAAGATGTATGTATACAGTATCTAAGGTAAACAACCAAATCCAAGATGTATGTATACAGTATCTAAGGTAAACAACCAAATCCAAGATGTATGTATACAGTATCTAAGGCATGCACCAAATCCAAGATGTATGTGTACAGTATCTAAGGTAAACAACCAAATCCAAGATGTATGTGTACAGTATCTAAGGTAAACAACCAAATCCAAGATGTATATATACAGTATCTAAGGTAAACAACCAAATCCAAGATGTATGTATACAGTATCTAAGGTAAACAACCAAATCCAAGATGTATGTGTACAGTATCTAAGGCATGTACCAAATCCAAGATGTATGTGTACAGTATCTAAGGCATGCACCAAATCCAAGATGTATGTGTACAGTATCTAAGGCATGTACCAAATCCAAGATGTATGTGTACAGTATCTAAGGTAAACAACCAAATCCAAGATGTATGTGTACAGTATCTAAGGCATATGTGTACAGTATCTAAGACATGTACCAAATCCAAGATATATGTGTACAGTATCTAAGGCATGTACCAAATCCAAGATGTATGTGTACAGTATCTAAGGCATGTACCAAATCCAAGATGTATGTGTACAGTATCTAAGGCATGCACCAACTCCAAGATGTATGTATACAGTATCTAAGGCATGTACGAAATCCAAGATGTATGTGTACAGTATCTAAGGCATGTACCAAATCCAAGATGTATGTATACAGTATCTAAGGCATGTACCAAATCCAAGATGTATGTGTACAGTATCTAAGGTAAACAACCAAATCCAAGATGTATGTGTACAGTATCTAAGGTAAACAACCAAATCCAAGATGTATGTGCACAGTATCTAAGGTAAACAACCAAATCCAAGATGTATGTGTACAGTATCTAAGGTAAACAACCAAATCCAAGATGTATATATACAGTATCTAAGGCATGTACCAAATCCAAGATGTATGTGTACAGTATCTAAGGTAAACAACCAAATCCAAGATGTATATATACAGTATCTAAGGCATGCACCAAATCCAAGATGTATGTGTACAGTATCTAAGGTAAACAACCAAATCCAAGATGTATGTGTACAGTATCTAAGGTAAACAACCAAATCCAAGATGTATATGTACAGTATCTAAGGCATGTACCAAATCCAAGATGTATGTGTACAGTATCTAAGGCATGTACCAAATCCAAGATGTATGTGTACAGTATCTAAGGCATGCACCAAATCCAAGATGTATTTATACAGTATCTAAGGTAAACAACCAAATCCAAGATGTATGTGTACAGTATCTAAGGCATGCACCAAATCCAAGATGTATGTATACAGTATCTAAGGCATGTACCAAATCCAAGATGTATGTGTACAGTATCTAAGGTAAACAACCAAATCCAAGATGTATGTATACAGTATCTAAGGTAAGCAACCAAATCCAAGATGTATGTGTACAGTATCTAAGGTAAACAACCAAATCCAAGATGTATGTGTACAGTATCTAAGGCATGTACCAAATCCAAGATGTATGTGTACAGTATCTAAGGCATGCACCAAATCCAAGATGTATGTGTACAGTATCTAAGGCATGTACCAAATCCAAGATGTATGTGTACAGTATCTAAGGTAAACAACCAAATCCAAGATGTATGTGTACAGTATCTAAGGCATATGTGTACAGTATCTAAGGCATGTACCAAATCCAAGATGTATGTGTACAGTATCTAAGGCATGTACCAAATCCAAGATGTATGTGTACAGTATCTAAGGCATGTACCAAATCCAAGATGTATGTGTACAGTATCTAAGGCATGCACCAAATCCAAGATGTATGTATACAGTATCTAAGGCATGTACCAAATCCAAGATGTATGTGTACAGTATCTAAGGCATGTACCAAATCCAAGATGTATGTATACAGTATCTAAGGCATGTACCAAATCCAAGATGTATGTGTACAGTATCTAAGGAAACAACCAAATCCAAGATGTATGTGTACAGTATCTAAGGTAAACAACCAAATCCAAGATGTATGTATACAGTATCTAAGGTAAACAACCAAATCCAAGATGTATGTGTACAGTATCTAAGGTAAACAACCAAATCCAAGATGTATGTATACAGTATCTAAGGCATGTACCAAATCCAAGATGTATGTGTACAGTATCTAAGGTAAACAACCAAATCCAAGATGTATGTATACAGTATCTAAGGCATGCACCAAATCCAAGATGTATGTGTACAGTATCTAAGGTAAACAACCAAATCCAAGATGTATGTGTACAGTATCTAAGGTAAACAACCAAATCCAAGATGTATATGTACAGTATCTAAGGCATGTACCAAATCCAAGATGTATGTGTACAGTATCTAAGGCATGTACCAAATCCAAGATGTATGTGTACAGTATCTAAGGCATGCACCAAATCCAAGATGTATGTATACAGTATCTAAGGTAAACAACCAAATCCAAGATGTATGTGTACAGTATCTAAGGCATGCACCAAATCCAAGATGTATGTATACAGTATCTAAGGCATGTACCAAATCCAAGATGTATGTGTACAGTATCTAAGGCATGTATCAACTCCAAGATGTATGTATACAGTATCTAAGGCATGTACCAAATCCAAGATGTATGTGTACAGTATCTAAGGCAAGCACCAAATCCAAGATGTATGTGTACAGTATCTAAGGCATGACCAAATCCAAGATGTATGTGTACAGTATCTAAGGTAAACAACCAAATCCAAGATGTATGTATACAGTATCTAAGGCATGTACCAAATCCAAGATGTATGTGTACAGTATCTAAGGTAAACAACCAAATCCAAGATGTATATGTACAGTATCTAAGGCATGTACCAAATCCAAGATGTATGTGTACAGTATCTAAGGCATGTACCAAATCCAAGATGTATGTGTACAGTATCTAAGGCATGCACCAAATCCAAGATGTATGTATACAGTATCTAAGGTAAACAACCAAATCCAAGATGTATGTGTACAGTATCTAAGGCATGCACCAAATCCAAGATGTATGTATACAGTATCTAAGGCATGTACCAAATCCAAGATGTATGTGTACAGTATCTAAGGCATGTATCAACTCCAAGATGTATGTATACAGTATCTAAGGCATGTACCAAATCCAAGATGTATGTGTACAGTATCTAAGGCATGCACCAAATCCAAGATGTATGTGTACAGTATCTAAGGTAAACAACCACATCCAAGATGTATGTATACAGTATCTAAGGCATGTACCAAATCCAAGATGTATGTATACAGTATCTAAGGCATGTACCAAATCCAAGATGTATGTGTACAGTATCTAAGGTAAACAACCAAATCCAAGATGTATATGTACAGTATCTAAGGCATGTACCAAATCCAAGATGTATGTGTACAGTATCTAAGGCAACCAAATCCAAGATGTATGTGTACAGTATCTAAGGTAAACAACCAAATCCAAGATGTATGTATACAGTATCTAAGGTAAACAACCAAATCCAAGATGTATGTGTACAGTATCTAAGGTAAACAACCAAATCCAAGATGTATGTATACAGTATCTAAGGTAAACAACCAAATCCAAGATGTATGTGTACAGTATCTAAGGCATGAACAACTCCAAGATGTATGTATACAGTATCTAAGGCAACCAAATCCAAGATGTATGTGTACAGTATCTAAGGTAAACAACCAAATCCAAGATGTATGTGTACAGTATCTAAGGTAAACAACCAAATCCAAGATGTATGTATACAGTATCTAAGGTAAACAACCAAATCCAAGATGTATGTATGGAAACAACCAAATCCAAGACACAGATACATACCGGTATATCAGATCTTAGACACAGATACATACCGGTATACAAGATCTCAAGATACATGTATACAGATCTTAGGATACAACCAATCAGATCTTACACAGATACATACAGGTATACAGATCTTAGCAAGATACATACCGTATATCAGATCTAGAAGATACATGTATACAAATCTAGGATACAACCAACAATCCAAGATACATGTATACAGATCTAGGATACAACCAAATCCCTAGACACAGATACATACCAGTATATCAGATCTTAGATGCAGATACATACCAGTATACAAGATCTTAGACACAGATACATACCAGTATATCAGATCTTAGACACAGATACATACCAGTATATCAGATCTTAGACACAGATACATACCAGTAACAATCTTAGACACAGATACATACCGGTATATCAGATCTTAGACACAGATACATACCGGTATACAAGATCTTAGACACAGATACATACCAGTATATCAGATCTTAGACACAGATACATACCAGTATATCAGATCTTAGACACAGATACATACCAGTATATCAGATCTTAGACACAGATACATACCAGTATATCAGATCTTAGATGCAGATACATACCAGTATACAAGATCTTAGACACAGATACATACCAGTATATCAGATCTTAGACACAGATACATACCAGTATATCAGATCTTAGACACAGATACATACCAGTATATCAGATCTTAGACACAGATACATACCAGTATATCAGATCTTAGATGCAGATACATACCAGTATACAAGATCTTAGACACAGATACATACCAGTATATCAGATCTTAGACACAGATACATACCAGTATATCAGATCTTAGACACAGATACATACCAGTATATCAGATCTTAGACACAGATACATACCGGTATATCAGATCTTATACACAGATACATACCGGTATACCAGCTCTTAGACACAGATACATACCAGTATATCAGATCTTAGACACAGATACATACAGGTATATCAGATCTTAGACGCAGATACATACAGGTATATCAGATCTTAGACACAGATACATACCGGTATATCAGATCTTAGACACAGATACATACCGGTATACAAGATCTTAGACACAGATACATACCGGTATATCAGATCTTAGACACAGATACATACCAGTATATCAGATCTTAGACACAGATACATACCGGTATACAAGATCTTAAGACACATTCACATACCTGTATATTAGTTCTTAGATACATTCACATGCCGGTATACTAGTTCTTAGATAATTCACATACCAATGTACTAGTTCTTAGATACATTCACATACTGATGTACTAGTTCTTAGATACATCCACATACCGATGTACTAGTTCTTAGATACATCCACATACCGATGTACTAGTTCTTAGATACATTCACATACCGTATACCAGTTCTTAGATACATTCACATACCGATGTACTAGTTCTTAGATACATTCACATACCGATGTACTAGTTCTTAGATACATCCACATACCGATGTACTAGTTCTTAGATACATCCAAATATCGGTATACTAGTTCTTAGATACATTCACATACTGGTATACCAGTTCTTAGATACCTTCACATACCGGTATACCAGTTCTTAGATACATTCACATACCGGTATACCAGTTCTTAGATACATCCACATACCGATGTACTAGTTCTTAGATACATTCACATACCGATGTACTAGTTCTTAGATACATCCACATACCGATGTACTAGTTCTTAGATACATCCACATATCGGTATACCAGTTCTTAGATACATTCACATACCGGTATACCAGTTCTTAGATACATTCACATACCGGTGTACCAGTTCTTAGATACATTCACATACCGTTATACCATTTCTTAGATACATTCACATACTGATGTACTAGTTCTTAGATACATTCACATACCAGCATACTAGTTCTTAGATACATCCACACATCAGTATACCAGTTCTTAGATACATCCACACACCGATGTACTAGTTCTTAGATACATCCACATACCGATGTACTAGTTCTTAGATACATCCACATAATGATGTACCAGTTCTTAGATACATCCACATACCGGTATACCAGTTCTTAGATACATCCACATACCGGTATACCAGTTCTTAGATACATTCACATACCGGTATACCAGTTCTTAGATACATCCACATACCGGTATACTAGTTCTTAGATACATTCACATACCGATGTACTAGTTCTTAGATACATTCACATACCGATGTACTAGTTCTTAGATACATTCACATACCGATGTACTAGTTCTTAGATACATTCACATACTGATGTACTAGTTCTTAGATACATCCACATACCGATGTACTAGTTCTTAGATACATCCACATACCGATGTACTAGTTCTTAGATACATTCACATACCGATGTACTAGTTCTTAGATACATTCACATACCGATGTACTAGTTCTTAGATACATCCACATACTGATGTACTAGTTCTTAGATACATCCACATACCGGTATACAAGTTCTTAGATACATTCACATACCGATGTACTAGTTCTTAGATACATTCACATACCGGTATACCAGGTCTTATATACATCCACATACCGATGTACTAGTTCTTAGATACATTCACATACCGGTATACCAGTTCTTAGATACATTCACATATCGGTATACTAGTTCTTAGATACATTCACATACCGATGTACCAGTTCTTAGATACATTCACATACCATTATACCAGTTCTTAGATACATTCACATACTGGTATACCAGATCATAAACATGTATGCAAAGGATATTGAGGTAAGTTTTCTTGTTCTGTTCTCTGTACTAGGAATATTTGCCCGGAATCTTGTGTCAGGTTCTTCACACGCAGGAAGTGTGCCACCAGGGGGCTCTGGCCATAAATATTGTATAGCGATTTAGTTGTGTCTGGCCCTCGGCATGCTGGGTGAGACTGAAGTTAATACGAATGATTCACACTATACTAATTTACAACATTAATAATCAATCGTGTAGAATCACATGGTTCTTTTAAATAGCAAAAATATGAAACAATCTTGACAAAACCCTATATTTATGCAGCGGGATACCTGTGGTCTGAATCATGCATCGTATTTATAGACGGTATTAATATTTTCATCACAGCAGAAAACTCTTAATATACTTTAAAATCACAACCTTACCTCCGTTATACATTACCTTTATGTTCTTTACTAGATAACCTCTATTATACATTTTGATACTGGCCAGGTGTAGTTAGACAGTGAAATGTTCTCTATGGGAGCTTGCTGTTCTCAGGTATAGTTAGACAGTGGGAGCTTGCTGTTCTCAGGTATAGTTAGACAGTGGAAGTTTGCTGTTCTCAGGTGTAGCTAGACAGTGGGAGTTTGCTGTTCTCAGGTGTAGTTAGACAGTGGGAGCTTGCTGTTCTCAGGTGTAGTTAGACAGTGGGAGTTTGCTGTTCTCAGGTGTAGTTAGACAGTGGGAGCTTGCTGTTCTCAGGTGTAGTTAGACAGTGGGAGCTTGCTGTTCTCAGGTGTAGTTGGACAGTGGGAGCTTGCTGTTCTCAGGTGTAGTTAGACAGTGGGAGTTTGCTGTTCTCAGGTATAATTAGACAGTGGGAGCTTGCTGTTCTCAGGTGTACTTAGACAGTGGGAGCTTGCTGTTCTCAGGTGTACTTAGACAGTGGGAGCTTGCTGTTCTCAGGTGTACTTAAGACAGTGGGAGCTTGCTGTTCTCAGGTGTAGTTAAACAGTGGGAGCTTGCCGTTCTCAGGTGTAGTTAGACAGTGGGAGCTTGCTGTTCTCAGGTGTAGTTAGACAGTGGGAGCTTGCTGTTCTCAGGTGTAGTTAGACAGTGGGAGCTTGCTGTTCTCAGGTGTAGTTAGACAGTGGGAGCTTGCTGTTCTCAGGTATAGTTAGACAGTGGGAGCTTGTTGTTCTCAGGTGTACTTAGACCGTGGGAGCTTGCTGTTCTCAGGTGAAGTTAGACAGTGGGAGCTTGTTGTTCTCAGGTGTAGTTAGACAGTGGGAGCTTGCTGTTCTCAGGTGTAGTTAGACAGTGTGAGCTTGCTGTTCTCAGGTGTAGTTAGACAGTGGGAGCTTGCTGTTCTCAGGTGTAGTTAGACAGTGGGAGCTTGCTGTTCTCAGGTGAAGTTAGACAGTGGGAGCTTGTTGTTCTCAGGTGTAGTTAGACAGTGGGAGCTTGCTGTTCTCAGGTGTAGTTAGACAGTGGGAGCTTGCTGTTCTCAGGTGTAGTTAGACAGTGGGGAGCTTGCTGTTCTCAGGTGTACTTAGACCGTGGGAGCTTGCTGTTCTCAGGTGAAGTTAGACAGTGGGAGCTTGCTGTTCTCAGGTGTAGTTAGACAGTGGGAGCTTGCTGTTCTCAGGTGTAGTTAGACAGTGGGAGCTTGCTGTTCTCAGGTGTAGTTAGAAAGTGGGAGCTTGCTGTTCTCAGGTGAAGTTAGACAGTGGGAGCTTGCTGTTCTCAGGTGAAGTTAGACAGTGGGAGCTTGCTGTTCTCAGGTGTAGTTAGACAGTGGGAGCTTGCTGTTCTCAGGTGTACTTAGACCGTGGGAGCTTGCTGGTCTCAGGTGTAGTTAGACAGTGGGAGCTTGCTGTTCTCAGGTGTACTTAGACCGTGGGAGCTTGCTGTTCTCAGGTGAAGTTAGACAGTGGGAGCTTGTTGTTCTCAGGTGAAGTTAGACAGTGGGAGCTTGCTGTTCTCAGGTGTAGTTAGACAGTGGGAGCTTGTTGTTCTCAGGTGAAGTTAGAAAGTGGGAGCTTGCTGTTCTCAGGTGAAGTTAGACAGTGGGAGCTTGCTGTTCTCAGGTGAAGTTAGACAGTGGGAGCTTGCTGTTCTCAGGTATAGTTAGACAGTGGGAGCTTGCTGTTCTCAGGTGTACTTAGACAGTGGGAGCTTGCTGTTCTCAGGTGAAGTTAGACAGTGGGAGCTTGCTGTTCTCAGGTGTAGTTAGACAGTGGGAGCTTGCTGTTCTCAGGTGTAGTTAGACAGTGGGAGCTTGCTGTTCTCAGGTGAAGTTAGACAGTGGGAGCTTGTTGTTCTCAGGTGTAGTTAGACAGTGGGAGCTTGCTGTTCTCAGGTGTAGTTAGACAGTGGGAGCTTGCTGTTCTCAGGTGTAGTTAGACAGTGGGGAGCTTGCTGTTCTCAGGTGTACTTAGACCGTGGGAGCTTGCTGTTCTCAGGTGAAGTTAGACAGTGGGAGCTTGCTGTTCTCAGGTGTAGTTAGACAGTGGGAGCTTGCTGTTCTCAGGTGTAGTTAGACAGTGGGAGCTTGCTGTTCTCAGGTGTAGTTAGACAGTGGGAGCTTGCTGTTCTCAGGTGTAGTTAGAAAGTGGGAGCTTGCTGTTCTCAGGTGAAGTTAGACAGTGGGAGCTTGCTGTTCTCAGGTGAAGTTAGACAGTGGGAGCTTGCTGTTCTCAGGTGTAGTTAGACAGTGGGAGCTTGCTGTTCTCAGGTGTACTTAGACCGTGGGAGCTTGCTGTTCTCAGGTTTAGTTAGACAGTGGGAGCTTGCTGTTCTCAGGTGTACTTAGACCGTGGGAGCTTGCTGTTCTCAGGTGAAGTTAGACAGTGGGAGCTTGTTGTTCTCAGGTGAAGTTAGACAGTGGGAGCTTGCTGTTCTCAGGTGTAGTTAGACAGTGGGAGCTTGCTGTTCTCAGGTGTAGTTAGACAGCGGGAGCTTGCTGTTCTCAGGTGAAGTTAGACAGTGGGAGCTTGCTGTTCTCAGGTGTAGTTAGACAGTGGGAGCTTGCTGTTCTCAGGTGTACTTAGACCGTGGGAGCTTGCTGTTCTCAGGTTTAGTTAGACAGTGGGAGCTTGCTGTTCTCAGGTGTACTTAGACCGTGGGAGCTTGCTGTTCTCAGGTGAAGTTAGACAGTGGGAGCTTGTTGTTCTCAGGTGAAGTTAGACAGTGGGAGCTTGCTGTTCTCAGGTGTAGTTAGACAGTGGGAGCTTGTTGTTCTCAGGTGAAGTTAGACAGTGGGAGCTTGCTGTTCTCAGGTGTAGTTAGACAGCGGGAGCTTGCTGTTCTCAGGTGTAGTTAGACAGTGGGAGTTTGCTGTTCTCAAGTGTAGTTAGACAGTGGGAGCTTGCTGTTCTCAGGTGTAGTTAGACAGTGGGAGTTTGCTGTTCTCAGCTGTTCTAATACAAGCCATATAACTAATTTTCCTTACTAACTTATTTATTCAGCAAAGTTATATTTAAGTTTATTTAACATCGCTACCGGTTGCCCATTTGAGCGATGGGCAGTTTACCTAACACCTTTCCTGGGCAGGCTCCAGCGGTTAACCAGTACTTGGTGCACCAACCTCCGTAAGAAACTGCCAACTTTTTCATATAAGAGACGCAGTTTGAGCGGGCTTGAACCTGTGACCATCAGTGATGATAGGTTACAGTGGTATGCA
Source organism: Archivesica marissinica (assembly GCA_014843695.1). Classification (NCBI taxonomy): domain Eukaryota; kingdom Metazoa; phylum Mollusca; class Bivalvia; order Venerida; family Vesicomyidae; genus Archivesica; species Archivesica marissinica. The sequence goes on from CM026393.1 coordinate 10,732,313, forward strand.
CGTCGGGCTTAGTTTTATTTGTATGGTTTCCTCTATGTGCAGGGTACTAACACCGTACTTGTATGGTTTCCTCTATGTGCAGGGTACTAACACCGTACTTGTATGGTTTCCTCTATGTGCAGGGTACTAACACCGTACTTGTATGGTTTCCTCTATGTGCAGGGTACTAACACCGTACTTGTATGGTTTCCTCTATGTGCAGGGTACTAACATCGTACTTGTATGGTTTCCTCTATTGCAGGGTACTAACACCGTACTTGTATGGTTTCCTCTATTGCAGGGTACTAACACCGTATTTGTATGGTTTCCTCTATCGCAGGGTACTAACACCGTACTTGTATGGTTTCCTCTATTGCAGGGTACTAACACCGTACTTGTATGGTTTCCTCTATTGCAGGGTACTAACACCGTATTGTATGGTTTCCTCTATTGCAGGGTACTAACACCGTATTGTATGGTTTCCTCTATTCGCAGGGTACTAACACCGTATTTGTATGGTTTCCTCTATTCGCAGGGTACTAACACCGTACTTGTATGGTTTCCTCTATTCGCAGGGTACTAACACCGTATTTGTATGGTTTCCTCTATTCGCAGGGTACTAACACCGTATTTGTATGGTTTCCTCTATTCGCAGGGTACTAACACCGTATTTGTATGGTTTCCTCTATTCGCAGGGTACTAACACCGTATTTATGGTTTCCTCTATTCACAGGGTACTAACACCGTATTTGTATGGTTTCCTCTATTCACAGGGTACTAACACCGTACTTGTATGGTTTCCTCTATTCACAGGGTACTAACACCGTATTTGTATGGTTTCCTCTATTCGCAGGGTACTAACACCGTATTTGTATGGTTTCCTCTATTCGCAGGGTACTAACACCGTATTTGTATGGTTTCCTCTATTCGCAGGGTACTAACACCGTATTTGTATGGTTTCCTCTATTCACAGGGTACTAACACCGTACTTGTATGGTTTCCTCTATTCGCAGGGTACTAACACCGTACTTGTATGGTTTCCTCTATTCGCAGGGTACTAACACCGTATTTGTATGGTTTCCTCTATTCGCAGGGTACTAACACCGTATTTGTATGGTTTCCTCTATTCACAGGGTACTAACACCGTATTTGTATGGTTTCCTCTATTCACAGGGTACTAACACCGTATTTGTATGGTTTCCTCTATTCACAGGGTACTAACACCGTATTTGTATGGTTTCCTCTATTCACAGGGTACTAACACCGTATTTGTATGGTTTCCTCTATTAACAGGGTACTAACACCGTATTTGTATGGTTTCCTCTATTCGCAGGGTACTAACACCGTATTTGTATGGTTTCCTCTATTTGCAGGGTACTAACACCGTACTTGTATGGTTTCCTCTATTTGCAGGGTACTAACACCGTATTTGTATGGTTTCCTCTATTCGCAGGGTACTAACACCGTACTTGTATGGTTTCCTCTATTCGCAGGGTACTAACACCGTATTTGTATGGTTTCCTCTATTCGCAGGGTACTAACACCGTACTTGTATGGTTTCCTCTATTCGCAGGGTACTAACACCGTATTTGTATGGTTTCCTCTATTCGCAGGGTACTAACACCGTATTTGTATGGTTTCCTCTATTCGCAGGGTACTAACACCGTATTTGTATGGTTTCCTCTATTCGCAGGGTACTAACACCGTATTTGTATGGTTTCCTCTATTCGCAGGGTACTAACACCGTA
>CM026393.1:10735039-10751561 GCA_014843695.1 Archivesica marissinica
ATGTAACAAATATCACATCCTGAACACATGACAATCATTCATGTAACAAATATCACATCCTGAACACATGACAATCATTCATGTAACAAATATCACATCCTGAACACATGACAATCATTCATGTAACAAATATCACATCCTGAAATAAGTTTATTGAAACATAAGCTGCATATAGAAGTCACATAAGTAGAGAATGATTAAAATTTTATACAAGATTGAGACGTACAAGATTGAGACGTACAGTATTGAGACATACAATATTGAGACATACCAGATTGAGACGTACAAGATCGAGATGTACAAGATTCAGACGTACAAGATTCAGATTTACAAGATTGAGACGTACCTCCTCCTTCTGTTTGTCATCTTTGTGCGCTGCTGTCATCATCTTCATCATCTGTTCCGACGGGCTTATTTTATCTTTCTGAGAGTCGTCGTAATCTTCAAAAGTAGTCTCCCTTATTGGTGTTAATGCCTCTACGAGTTTACGTGGGTCCACAGGTTTCTGCTGTTTGGTACGTTTATGCACACTGGTTGCCGATTTTGGTTCACCAACTTCTGTTACTAAACAGCGATGAATAATTATAGGTCACAGAATGAACGTTATGATAATTATAGGTCACAGAATGAACGTTATGATAATTATAGGTCACAGAATGAACGTTATGATAATTATAGGTCACAGAATGAACGTTATGATAATTATAGCTTCCTCTGTTCATAAGTGAAATATTATTTGATTATTCATTTAAACAAACAAACCGTTTTTATTTATTTTAGGCTGAAAAGCGTTCTATGATAGAAAACTATGCAACCGTGTGTTACATGGCACTAGAACGTCGCGGTTAGATGTCAATGAAAAGCGTTCTATGATAGAACACTATGCAACCGTGTGTTACATGGCACTAGAACGTCGCGGTTAGATGTCAATGAAAAGCGTTCTATGATAGAACACTATGCAACCGTGTGTTACATGGCACTAGAACGTCATGGTTAGATGTCAATGAAAAGCGTTCTATGATAGAAAACTATGCAACCGTGTGTTACATGGCACTAGAACGTCGCGGTTAGATGTCAATGAAAAGCGTTCTATGATAGAACACTATGCAACCGTGTGTTACATGGCACTAGAACGTCGCGGTTAGATGTCAATGAAAAGCGTTCTATGATAGAACACTATGCAACCGTGTGTTACATGGCACTAGAACGTCATGGTTAGATGTCAATGAAAAGCGTTCTATGATAGAACACTATGCAACCGTGTGTTACATGGCACTAGAACATCATGGTTAGATGTCAATGAAAAGCGTTCTATGATAGAACACTATGCAACCGTGTGTTACATGGCACTAGAACGTCGCGGTTAGATGACAATAATGACGTCATAAACAATGTCATAAATGAGGTCACTGACTGCTTCAGTCCGAATACATTCATGTGGACAACATATCAACTTGCAGTGGCTAGGAACAATATGTGTAAAGCTTTCAACAAGTGGAATAACACATTTTAATTCACTGATAAATTTCTAAGTTGAACTGTAAGCATATAACATTTCCTGGCCTCAAACCAATACACCTCACATATGTCTAACATAAATATATCATTTATCAGATAGATGGACAAGTTAAATCTAAATTCTGAATACATTATTCTTGTAATCTCACACACCTATTTATTGGATTGTAAAGTAGGTTACACTATGCTTGGCTTACTGATTGTTGTACACAGGTAGGACTGTAAGATTGGGTACTGATTGTTGTACACAGGTAGGACTGTAAGATTGGGTACTGATTGTTGTACACAGGTAGGACTGTAAGATTGGGTACTGATTGTTGTACACAGGTAGGACTGTAAGATTGGGTACTGATTGTTGTACACAGGTAGGACTGTAAGATTGGGTACTGATTGTTGTACACAGGTAGGACTGTAAGATTGGGTACTGATTGTTGTACACAGGTAGGACTGTAAGATTGGGTACTGATTGTTGTACACAGGTAGGACTGTAAGATTGGGTACTGATTGTTGTACACAGGTAGGACTGTAACATTGGGTACTGATTGTTGTACACAGGTAGGACTGTAACATTGGGTACTGATTGTTGTACACAGGTAGGACTGTAAGATCGAGTACTGATTGTTGTACACAGGTAGGACTGTAAGATTGGGTACTGATTGTTGTACACAGGTAGGACTGTAACATTGGGTACTGATTGTTGTACACAGGTAGGACTGTAAGATCGAGTACTGATTGTTGTACACAGGTAGGACTGTAAGATTGAGTACACCGTGCTAACTTACTTCTGCCGTCGTGGGATGAGGAGGAGGCCGATGACGACTCGAGTTTACTCGAACCACTTCTCCTCTCCGAGCTGTCTTTAGAAAGTCTATGCTTCCTCTTGCCCCGTGCCCGCCGGGAGTGGGCGGACAGGTTCGAGGCTGACTGAGACAAGGAGGTCGATGATGCATAATGACTGATGTTGCTGGAGATTAGCGAATCAAGGAAGTCAAAGTTCACTGACGTGGAAGCTGAAATGAAATTTCATTTTGTACATACATTTACACGTTCCAAAATAAATTTATATATTTACATTTTTATATTATGAATAGTCAAATACATAAGGCGTAAATAAGGCAACAATAATGTGAGGGAATACAAAATAAATACGGTAACGATATTGTAAATACTTACATTTCTTCTTTGTGGCATTAAGTATCTCCTCCCGCATTTTAATATTTGCTGGTTCCAGTTTGTCTGTGTTCCATTTCAACCAACATCTAGGTGCCGGCTTCATACCTTCAAAATAGGTTAAATATATCAACATCTAGGCACCGGCTTCAATAAGATACGTAATTAGGGTAACAAAATGGTTATATTATCCAAGTCTGCAAGCAGGGGGGGGCAGATCAGCCATATACTGGGCAGTTAGCAATATGGTTATGTCAGCCATGTACTGGACAGTTAGCAATATGGTTATGTCAGCAATGTACTGGACAGTTAGCAATATGGTTATGTCAGCCATGTACTGGACAGTTAGCAATATGGTTATGTCAGCAATGTACTGGACAGTTAGCAATATGGTTATGTCAGCCATGTACTGGACAGTTAGCAATATGGTTATGTCAGCCATGTACTGGACAGTTAGTAATATGGTTATGTCAGCCATGTACTGGACAGTTAGCAATATGGTTATGTCAGCCATGTACTGGACAGTTAGCAATATGGTTATGTCAGCCATGTACTGGACAGTTAGCAATATGGTTATGTCAGCCATGTACTGGACAGTTAGCAATATGGTTATGTCAGCCATGTACTGGACAGTTAGCAATATGGTTATGTCAGCAATGTACTGTACAGTTAGCAATATGGTTATGTCAGCAATATACTGGACAGTTAGCAATATGGTTATGTCAGCAATGTACTGGACAGTTAGCAATATGGTTATGTCAGCAATATACTGGACAGTTAGTAATATGGTTATGTCAGCAATATACTGGGCAGTTAGCAATATGGTTATGTCAGCCATGTACTGGACAGTTAGTTGAGTTATCATATCCTTACTGGTCTTGATGAGCGCTGCATTTAATGGAAGTGGTAAAGATTTGTGGGTATATGTATTGTATGGTTTCTGTTTACGTACCTGCTATCCAGCCATAGGTTAACCTCACTAGGTCTTCTTTGAAATCCTCACCAAACTGTCTGTACGAGTCCGGAAAACAGTGACAAAATGCTGCATACACTGCCTGAGACATGACACTCGGATAATCCTACGAATTACAAGCATTACATGTATACATGAACATTTATCACAAGTGACGTAGTCCAATATATGAACAATTCAATGGTTAGGGACCTCAATCGAACCTATATTTTACTTCTTTACAAACTTTATTGCATGTCAGAGACATGTACACACATATCCAATCAGCTGGTCAATCTAAACATGTACATACATATCCAATCAGCTGGTTAATCTAAACATGTACATAGATATCCAATCAGCTGGTCAATCTAAACATGTACACACATATCCAATCAGCTGGTTAATCTATACATGTACACACATATCCAATCAGCTGGTCAATCTAAACATGTACATACATATCCAATCAGCTGGTTAATCTAAACATGTACATATATATCCAATCAGCTGGTCAATCTAAACATGTACACACATATCCAATCAGCTGGTTAATCTATACATGTACACACATATCCAATCAGCTGGTCAATCTAAATATGTACATACATATCCAATCAGCTGGTCAATACATATCCAATCATCTGGTCAATCTAAACATGTACATACATAGCCAATCAGCTGGTCAATACATATCCAATCAGCTGGTTAATCTAAACATGTACATACATAGCCAATCAGCTGGTCAATACATATCCAATCAGCTGGTCAATCTAAACATGTACATACATAGCCAATCAGCTGGTCAATACATATCCAATCAGCTGGTTAATCTAACCATGTACATACATATCCAATCAGCTGGTCAATCTAAACATGTACATACATATCCAATCAGCTGGTCAATCTAAACATGTACATACATATCCAATCAGCTGGTCAATCTAAACATGTACATACATATCCAATCAGCTGGTCAATCTAAACATGTACATACATATCCAATCAGCTGGTCAATCTAAACATGTACACACATATCCAATCAGCTGGTCAATCTAAACATGTACATACATATCCAATCAGCTGGTCAATCTAAACATGTACATACATATCCAATCAGCTGGTCAATACATATCCAATCAGCTGGTCAATCTAAACATGTACATACATAGCCAATCAGCTGGTCAATACATATCCAATCAGCTGGTTAATCTAACCATGTACATACATATCCAATCAGCTGGTCAATCTAAACATGTACATACATATCCAATTAGCTGGTCAATACATATCCAATCAGCTGGTCAATACATATCCAATCAGCTGGTCAATCTAAACATGTACACACATATCCAATCAGCTGGTCAATCTATACATGTACATACATAGCCAATCAGCTGGTCAATCTAAACATGTACATACATATCCAATCAGCTGGTCAATCTAACCATGTACATACATATCCAATCAGCTGGTCAATCTAAACATGTACATACATATCCAATCAGCTGGTCAATCTAAACATGGATCAAATGTCTCAGGACAAAATATTAACTCTGCACACTAGCGGTTAAAATAACAGTTAAATATGTTCTGGAATTTAATAAGAATTGTGCAAATCCATGACATATTTTGAAAGTTTTCAGTTACAAATAATAAAAACAGATTAATGAATTGTTATCTGCAACAACTATTTTAACTATTTATAGCCTTTATTTTACCCATCATGCACTGAGTTAAAACATGAATACAGTTATTTACATTGCTTTTCCGTGTCCACATTCTTTTGGAAATTAAAGTTGCACAAATATATTAAAGCCAAGGAAGTATGTGAGATGGTAGGACTATCGACAGGGAAGTATGTGAGATGGTAGGACTATCGACAAGGAAGTATGTGAGATGGTAGGACAATCGACAAGGAAGTATGTGAGATGGTAGGACTATCCACAAGGAAGTATGTGAGATGGTATGACTATCCACAAGGAAGTATGTGAGATGGTAGGACTATCAACAAGGAAGTATGTGAGATGGTAGGACTATCAACAAGGAAGTATGTGAGATGGTAGGACTATCGACAGGGAAGTATGTGAGATGGTAGGACTATCAACAGGGAAGTATGTGAGATGGTAGGACTATCGACAGGGAAGTATGTGAGATGGTAGGACTATCCACAGGGAAGTATGTGAGATGGTAGGACTATCCACAAGGAAGTATGTGAGATGGTAGGACTATAGACAGGGAAGTATGTGAGAGGGTAGGACTATCCACAGGGAAGTATGTGAGATGGTAGGACTATCAACAGGGAAGTATGTGAGATGGTAGGACTATCCACAAGGAAGCATGTGAGATGGTAGGACTATCGACAGGGAAGTATGTGAGATGGTAGGACTATCGACAAGGAAGTATGTGAGATGGTAGGACTATCCCCAAGGAAGTATGTGAGATGGTAGGACTATCCACAAGGAAGTATGTAAGATGGTATGACTATCCACAAGGAAGTATGTGAGATGGTAGGACTATCCACAAGGAAGTATGTGAGATGGTAGGACTATCCACAAGGAAGTATGTGAGATGGTAGGACTATCGACAAGGAAGTATGTGAGATGGTAGGACTATCGACAAGGAAGTATGTGAGATGGTAGGACTATCCACAAGGAAGTATGTGAGATGGTATGACTATCCACAAGGAAGTATGTGAGATGGTAGGACTATCCACAAGGAAGTATGTGAGATGGTAGGACTATCGACAAGGAAGTATGTGAGATGGTAGGACTATCGACAAGGAAGTATGTGAGATGGTAGGACTATCCACAAGGAAGTATGTGAGATGGTAGGACTATCCACAAGGAAGTATGTGAGATGGTAGGACTATCCACAAGGAAGTATGTGAGATGGTAGGACTATCGACAAGGAAGTATGTGAGATGGTAGGACTATCGACAAGGAAGTATGTGAGATGGTAGGACTATCGACAAGGAAGTATGTGAGATGGTAGGACTATCGACAAGGAAGTATGTGAGATGGTAGGACTATCGACAAGGAAGTATGTGAGATGGTAGGACTATCGACAAGGAAGTATGTGAGATGGTAGGACTATCGACAAGGAAGTATGTGAGATGGTAGGACTATCACAAGGAAGTATGTGAGATGGTAGGACTATCGACAAGGAAGTATGTGAGATGGTAGGACTATCGACAAGGAAGTATGTGAGATGGTAGGACTATCGACAAGGAAGTATGTGAGATGGTAGGACTATCCACAAGGAAGTATGTGAGATGGTAGGACTATCGACAAGGAAGTATGTGAGATGGTAGGACTATCCACAAGGAAGTATGTGAGATGGTATGACTATCCACAAGGAAGCATGTGAGATGGTAGGACTATCGACAGGGAAGTATGTGAGATGGTAGGACTATCGACAAGGAAGTATGTGAGATGGTAGGACTATCCACAAGGAAGATTGAGATGGTAGGACTATCACAAGGAGTATGTGAGATGGTAGACTATCCACAAGGAAGCATGTGAGATGGTAGGACTATCCACAAGGAAGCATGTGAGATGGTAGACTATCAACAGGGAAGTATGTGAGATGGTAGGACTATTGACAAGGAAGTATGTGAGATGGTAGGACTATCGACAAGGAAGTATGTGAGATGGTATGACTATCCACAAGGAAGCATGTGAGATGGTAGGACTATCAACAAGGAAGTATGTGAGATGGTAGGACTATCCACAAGGAAGTATGTGAGATGGTAGGACTATCCACAAGGAAGTATGTGAGATGGTAGGACTATCGACAAGGAAGTATGTGAGATGGTAGGACTATCGACAAGGAAGTATGTGAGATGGTAGGACTATCCACAAGGAAGTATGTGAGATGGTAGGACTATCGACAAGGAAGTATGTGAGATGGTAGGACTATCGACAGGGAAGTATGTGAGATGGTTGGACTATCGACAAGGAAGTATGTGAGATGGTTGGACTATCGACAAGGAAGTATGTGAGATGGTAGGACTATCGACAAGGAAGTATGTGAGATGGTAGGACTATTGACAAGGAAGTGTGAGATGGTAGGACTATCGACAGGGAAGTATGTGAGATGGTAGGACTATCCACAAGGAAGTATGTGAGATGGTAGGACTATCACAGGAAGTATGTGAGATGGTAGGACTATCACAAGGAAGTATGTGAGATGGTAGGACTATCCACAAGGAAGTATGTGAGATGGTAGGACTATCACAAGGAAGTATGTGAGATGGTAGGACTATCCACAAGGAAGTATGTGAGATGGTAGGACTATCCACAAGGAAGTATGTGAGATGGTAGGACTATCGACAAGGAAGTATGTGAGATGGTAGGACTATCCACAAGGAAGTATGTGAGATGGTAGGACTATCCACAAGGAAGTATGTGAGATGGTAGGACTATCCACAAGGAAGTATGTGAGATGGTAGGACTATCAACAAGGAAGTATGTGAGATGGTAGGACTATCGACAAGGAAGTATGTGAGATGGTAGGACTATCGACAGGGAAGTATGTGAGATGGTAGGACTATCAACAGGGAAGTATGTGAGATGGTAGGACTATCGACAAGGAAGTATGTGAGATAGTAGGACTATCGACAAGGAAGTATGTGAGATGGTAGGACTATCGACAAGGAAGTATGTGAGATGGTAGGACTATCGACAGGGAAGTATGTGAGATGGTAGGACTATCGACAAGGAAGTATGTGAGATGGTAGGACTATCGACAAGGAAGTATGTGAGATGGTAGGACTATCCACAAGGAAGCATGTGAGATGGTAGGACTATCAACAAGGAAGTATGTGAGATGGTAGGACTATCCACAAGGAAGTATGTGAGATGGTAGGACTATCCACAAGGAAGCATGTGAGATGGTAGGACTATCGACAAGGAGTATGTGAGATGGTAGGACTATCGACAAGGAAGTATGTGAGATGGTAGGACTATCCACAAGGAAGTATGTGAGATGGTAGGACTATCGACAAGGAAGTATGTGAGATGGTAGGACTATCGACAGGGAAGTATGTGAGATGGTGGACTATCGACAAGGAAGTATGTGAGATGGTAGGACTATCGACAAGGAAGTATGTGAGATGGTAGGACTATCACAGGGAAGTATGTGAGATGGTAGGACTATTGACAAGGAAGTATGTGAGATGGTAGGACTATCGACAGGGAAGTATGTGAGATGGTAGGACTATCCACAGGGAAGTATGTGAGATGGTAGGACTATCAACAGGGAAGTATGTGAGATGGTAGGACTATCAACAAGGAAGTATGTGAGATGGTAGGACTATCCACAAGGAAGTATGTGAGATGGTAGGACTATCAACAAGGAAGTATGTGAGATGGTAGGACTATCCACAAGGAAGTATGTGAGATGGTAGGACTATCCACAAGGAAGTATGTGAGATTGTAGGACTATCGACAAGGAAGTATGTGAGATGGTAGGACTATCCACAAGGAAGTATGTGAGATGGTAGGACTATCAACAAGGAAGTATGTGAGATGGTAGGACTATCAACAAGGAAGTATGTGAGATGGTAGGACTATTGACAAGGAAGTATGTGAGATGGTAGTACTATCCACAAGGAAGTATGTGAGATGGTATGACTATCCACAAGGAAGCATGTGAGATGGTAGGACTATCGACAAGGAAGTATGTGAGATGGTAGGACTATCGACAAGTATGTGAGATGGTAGGACTATCGACAGGGAAGTATGTGAGATGGTAGGACTATCAACAGGGAAGTATGTGAGATGGTAGGACTATCGACAAGGAAGTATGTGAGATTGTAGGACTATCAACAAGGAAGTATGTGAGATGGTAGGACTATCGACAAGGAAGTATGTGAGATGGTAGGACTATCGACAAGGAAGTATGTGAGATGGTAGGACTATCGACAAGGAAGTATGTGAGATGGTAGGACTATCGACAAGGAAGTATGTGAGATGGTAGGACTATCGACAAGGAAGTATGTGAGATGGTAGGACTATCCACAAGGAAGTATGTGAGATGGTAGGACTATTGACAAGGAAGTATGTGAGATGGTAGGACTATCCACAAGGAAGTATGTGAGATGGTATGACTATCCACAAGGAAGCAAGTGAGATGGTAGGACTATCGACAGGGAAGTATGTGAGATGGTAGGACTATTGACAAGGAAGTATGTGAGATAGTAGGACTATCGACAAGGAAGTATGTGAGATGGTATGACTATCCACAAGGAAGCATGTGAGATGGTAGGACTATCAATAAGGAAGTATGTGAGATGGTAGGACTATCGACAAGGAAGTATGTGAGATGGTATGACTATCCACAAGGAAGCATGTGAGATGGTAGGACTATCGACAAGGAAGTATGTGAGATGGTAGGACTATCCACAAGGAAGTATGTGAGATGGTAGGACTATCCACAAGGATGTATGTGAGATGGTAGGACTATCGACAAGGAAGTATGTGAGATGGTAGGACTATCCACAGGGAAGTATGTGAGATGGTAGGACTATCAACAGGGAAGTATGTGAGATGGTAGGACTATCCACAAGGAAGCATGTGAGATGGTAGGACTATCGACAGGGAAGTATGTGAGATGGTAGGACTATCGACAAGGAAGTATGTGAGATGGTAGGACTATCCCCAAGGAAGTATGTGAGATGGTAGGACTATCCACAAGGAAGTATGTGAGATGGTATGACTATCCACAAGGAAGTATGTGAGATGGTAGGACTATCCACAAGGAAGTATGTGAGATGGTAGGACTATCGACAAGGAAGTATGTGAGATGGTAGGACTATCGACAGGGAAGTATATGAGATGGTAGGACTATCGACAAGGAAGTATGTGAGATGGTTGGACTATCGACAAGGAAGTATGTGAGATGGTAGGACTATCAACAGGGAAGTATGTGAGATGCTAGGACTATCCACAAGGAAGTATGTGAGATGGTAGGACTATCGACAGGGAAGTATGTGAGATGGTAGGACTATCCACAGGGAGTATGTGAGATGGTAGGACTATCAACAGGGAAGTATGTGAGATGGTAGGACTATCCACAAGGAAGCATGTGAGATGGTAGGACTATCGACAGGAAGTATGTGAGATGGTAGGACTATCCACAAGGAAGTATGTGAGATGGTAGGACTATCCACAAGGAAGTATGTGAGATGGTAGGACTATCCACAAGGAAGTATGTGAGATGGTATGACTATCCACAAGGAAGTATGTGAGATGGTAGGACTATCCACAAGGAAGTATGTGAGATGGTAGGACTATCGACAAGTATGTGAGATGGTAGGACTATCGACAAGGAAGTATGTGAGATGGTAGGACTATCCACAAGGAAGTATGTGAGATGGTAGGACTATCGACAAGGAAGTATGTGAGATGGTAGGACTATCGACAAGGAAGTATGTGAGATGGTAGGACTATCGACAAGTGGTAGACTATCACAGGAAGTATGTGAGATGGTAGGACTATCGACAAGGAAGTATGTGAGATGGTAGGACTATCGACAAGGAAGTATGTGAGATGGTAGGACTATCGACAAGGAAGTATGTGAGATGGTAGGACTATCGACAAGGAAGTATGTGAGATGGTAGGACTATCGACAAGGAAGTATGTGAGATGGTAGGACTATCGACAAGGAAGTATGTGAGATGGTAGGACTATCGACAGGGAAGTATGTGAGATGGTAGGACTATTGACAAGGAAGTATGTGAGATGGTAGGACTATCGACAAGGAAGTATGTGAGATGGTATGACTATCCACAAGGAAGCATGTGAGATGGTAGGACTATCAACAAGGAAGTATGTGAGATGGTAGGACTATCGACAAGGAAGTATGTGAGATGGTAGGACTATCCACAAGGAAGTATGTGAGATGGTAGGACTATCGACAAGGAAGTATGTGAGATGGTAGGACTATCGACAGGGAAGTATATGAGATGGTTGGACTATCGACAAGGAAGTATGTGAGATGGTTGGACTATCGACAAGGAAGTATGTGAGATGGTAGGACTATCAACAGGGAAGTATGTGAGATGGTAGGACTATCGACAAGGAAGTATGTGAGATGGTAGGACTATCGACAGGGAAGTATGTGAGATGGTAGGACTATCCACAGGGAAGTATGTGAGATGGTAGGACTATCAACAGGGAAGTATGTGAGATGGTAGGACTATCCACAAGGAAGTATGTGAGATGGTAGGACTATCCACAAGGAAGTATGTGAGATAGTAGGACTATCGACAAGGAAGTATGTGAGATGGTAGGACTATCAACAAGGAAGTATGTGAGATGGTAGGACTATCCACAAGGAAGTATGTGAGATGGTAGGACTATCCACAAGGAAGTATGTGAGATGGTAGGACTATCGACAAGGAAGTATGTGAGATGGTAGGACTATCCACAAGGAAGTATGTGAGATGGTAGGACTATCAACAAGGAAGTATGTGAGATGGTAGGACTATCAACAAGGAAGTATGTGAGATGGTAGGACTATTGACAAGGAAGTATGTGAGATGGTAGGACTATCCACAAGGAAGTATGTGAGATGGTATGACTATCCACAAGGAAGCATGTGAGATGGTAGGACTATCAACAAGGAAGTATGTGAGATGGTAGGACTATCCACAAGGAAGTATGTGAGATGGTAGGACTATCGACAGGGAAGTATGTGAGATGGTAGGACTATCGACAAGGAAGTATGTGAGATGGTAGGACTATCCACAAGGAAGTATGTGAGATGGTAGGACTATCCACAAGGAAGTATGTGAGATGGTAGGACTATCCACAAGGAAGTATGTGAGATGGTAGGACTATCCACAAGGAAGTATGTGAGATGGTAGGACTATCCACAACGAAGTATGTGAGATGGTATGACTATCCACAAGGAAGTATGTGAGATGGTAGGACTATCAACAAGGAAGTATGTGAGATGGTAGGACTATCAACAAGGAAGTATGTGAGATGGTAGGACTATTGACAAGGAAGTATGTGAGATGGTAGGACTATCAACAAGGAAGTATGTGAGATGGTATGACTATCCACAAGGAAGTATGTGAGATGGTAGGACTATCGACAGGGAAGTATGTGAGATGGTAGGACTATCGACAAGGAAGTATGTGAGATGGTAGGACTATCGACAAGGAAGTATGTGAGATGGTATGACTATCCACAAGGAAGATGTGAGATGGTAGGACTATCAACAAGGAAGTATGTGAGATGGTAGGACTATCGACAAGGAAGTATGTGAGATGGTAGGACTATCGACAAGGAAGTATGTGAGATGGTAGGACTATCGACAGGGAAGTATGTGAGATGGTAGGACTATCAACAGGGAAGTATGTGAGATGGTAGGACTATCGACAAGGAAGTATGTGAGATGGTAGGACTATCGACAAGGAAGTATGTGAGATGGTAGGACTATCGACAAGGAAGTATGTGAGATGGTAGGACTATCGACAAGGAAGTATGTGAGATGGTAGGACTATCGACAAGGAAGTATGTGAGATGGTAGGACTATCGACAAGGAAGTATGTGAGATGGTAGGACTATCGACAAGGAAGTATGTGAGATGGTAGGACTATCCACAAGGAAGTATGTGAGATGGTATGACTATCCACAAGGAAGTATGTGAGATGGTAGGACTATCCACAAGGAAGTATGTGAGATGGTAGGACTATCCACAAGGAAGTATGTGAGATGGTAGGACTATCAACAAGGAAGTATGTGAGATGGTAGGACTATCAACAAGGAAGTATGTGAGATGGTAGGACTATCAACAAGGAAGTATGTGAGATGGTAGGACTATTGACAAGGAAGTATGTGAGATGGTAGGACTATCAACAAGGAAGTATGTGAGATGGTATGACTATCCACAAGGAAGCATGTGAGATGGTAGGACTATCGACAGGGAAGTATGTGAGATGGTAGGACTATTGACAAGGAAGTATGTGAGATGGTAGGACTATCGACAAGGAAGTATGTGAGATGGTATGACTATCCACAAGGAAGTATGTGAGATGGTAGGACTATCAACAAGGAAGTATGTGAGATGGTAGGACTATCGACAAGGAAGTATGTGAGATGGTAGGACTATCCACAAGGAAGTATGTGAGATGGTAGGACTATCGACAAGGAAGTATGTGAGATGGTAGGACTATCCACAAGGAAGTATGTGAGATGGTAGGACTATCCACAAGGAAGTATGTGAGATGGTAGGACTATCGACAAGGAAGTATGTGAGATGGTAGGACTATCGACAAGGAAGTATGTGAGATGGTAGGACTATCGACAAGGAAGTATGTGAGATGGTAGGACTATCGACAAGGAAGTATGTGAGATGGTAGGACTATCAACAGGGAAGTATGTGAGATGGTAGGACTATCCACAAGGAAGTATGTGAGATGGTAGGACTATCGACAGGGAAGTATGTGAGATGGTAGGACTATCCACAAGGAAGTATGTGAGATGGTAGGACTATCCACAAGGAAGTATGTGAGATGGTAGGACTATCCACAAGGAAGTATGTGAGATGGTAGGACTATCCACAACGAAGTATGTGAGATGGTATGACTATCCACAAGGAAGTATGTGAGATGGTAGGACTATCAACAAGGAAGTATGTGAGATGGTAGGACTATCAACAAGGAAGTATGTGAGATGGTAGGACTATCGACAAGGAAGTATGTGAGATGGTAGGACTATCAACAAGGAAGTATGTGAGATGGTAGGACTATCCACAAGGAAGTATGTGAGATGGTAGGACTATCGACAAGGAAGTATGTGAGATGGTAGGACTATCAACAAGGAAGTATGTGAGATGGTATGACTATCCACAAGGAAGCATGTGAGATGGTAGGACTATCGACAGGGAAGTATGTGAGATGGTAGGACTATCAACAAGGAAGTATGTGAGATGGTAGGACTATCGACAAGGAAGTATGTGAGATGGTAGGACTATCGACAAGGAAGTATGTGAGATGGTAGGACTATCGACAGGGAAGTATGTGAGATGGTAGGACTATCAACAGGGAAGTATGTGAGATGGTAGGACTATCAACAAGGAAGTATGTGAGATGGTAGGACTATCGACAAGGAAGTATGTGAGATGGTAGGACTATCGACAAGGAAGTATGTGAGATGGTAGGACTATCGACAAGGAAGTATGTGAGATGGTAGGACTATCGACAAGGAAGTATGTGAGATGGTAGGACTATCGACAGGGAAGTATGTGAGATGGTATGACCATCGACAAGGAAGTATGTGAGATGTAACTTAAAGACATAAAATGTTGTTCTTTACCTTGAAGAAAACATCTCTGTAGACAGGATTTTTCACATAGAGCATCAATTTGACGTAGTTGAAAGCAGTTCTATTGAACAATTTGATCTGAGCATTTCTACTGGCCTGAAACTTCTCCAAGAATAAATACCAAAATATGTCCTGAAAACAGAGGGGTAAATACCAAAATATGTCCTGAAAACAGAGGGGTAAATACCAAAATATGTCCTGAAAACAGAGGGGTAAATACCATGTTATGTCCTGAAAGTACAGGTAGTCAGGAATAATACCATGTTATGTCCTGAAAGCAGAGGTAGTCAGGAATAATACCATGTTATGTCCTGAAAGCAGAGGTAGTCAGGAATAATACCATGTTATGTCCTGAAAGCAGAGGTAGTCAGGAATAATACCATGTTATGTCCTGAAAGCACAGGTAATCAGGAATAATACCATGTTATGTCCTGAAAGCAGAGGTAGTCAGGAATAATACTATGTTATGTCCTGAAAGCACAGGTAGTCAGGAATAATACTATGTTATGTCCTGAAAGCACAGGTAGTCAGGAATAATACTATGTTATGTCCTGAAAGCAGAGGTAGTCAGGAATAATACTATGTTATGTCCTGAAAGCAGAGGTAGTCAGGAATAATACTATGTTATGTCCTGAAAGCAGAGGTAGTCAGGAATAATACTATGTTATGTCCTGAAAGCACAGGTAGTCAGGAATAATACTATGTTATGTCCTGAAAGCACAGGTAGTCAGGAATAATACTATGTTATGTCCTGAAAGCACAGGTAGTCAGGAATAATACCATGTTATGTCCTGAAAGCACAGGTAGTCAGGAATAATACTATGTTATGTCCTGAAAGCACAGGTAGTCAGGAAAAACAAGAAAACTACCATACTGGGTATTGCTTTTTACAAATAGAACTTTGAAACCGTAGCGCGACATTGAGTGGCACAAGAATAGACAATAAAGATACTTCAGCATCAATATAACAAGAAATGTTTTAATGTTGAAGTAAATATCTTATCAGGATATTTGTTCTGGAAATACTTTGACACAGATATGTAAGTTAGCCTGGGTTCCAGTCTGTCAATTTTTCACTTCTGGCAAAATGACAGACTGGGGAAACTGGATTTCCGATCGTAGCACCATCTACTTACACCCACTTTTATGAGGGTGTAGATTTGAAGAACGACAACTCTTCTCTACATGTTAATATTGCTAAATATAGAAACGGAAATCTATCGGAGATCGCCGAACAGGCACAATTATACACCATCATTTCCGAATATACACGAATGCTCCCGTAGACACATTTACGTTGCAAACATATAATGCCCCGTTTCTGTGTTATATTGATGAGATGGCGGATTTTAAATATTACATTTAGATGGCAATGGATCAATTTGGCGTAATTGAACTAAGGACGACTTATATATTGAGTAAATATTTCAAATCAGACGCACATTGTACTTTTTAAAACTATTTATCGATCAGACGCACATTGTACTTTTTAAAACTATTTATCGTTCCGTTGACCGTAAACAATGGCGGCCAATTATATAGT
>CM026393.1:10752561-10773488 GCA_014843695.1 Archivesica marissinica
AGGAAGTATGTGAGATGGTAGGACTATCCACAAGGAAGTATGTGAGATGGTAGGACTATCGACAAGGAAGTATGTGAGATGGTAGGACTATCCACAAGGAAGTATGTGAGATGGTAGGACTATCGACAAGGAAGTATGTGAGATGGTATGACTATCCACAAGGAAGCATGTGAGATGGTAGGACTATCAACAAGGAAGTATGTGAGATGGTAGGACTATCGACAAGGAAGTATGTGAGATGGTAGGACTATCGACAAGGAAGTATGTGAGATGGTAGGACTATCGACAAGGAAGTATGTGAGATGGTAGGACTATCGACAAGGAAGTATGTGAGATGGTAGGACTATCGACAAGGAAGTATGTGAGATGGTAGGACTATCGACAAGGAAGTATGTGAGATGGTAGGACTATCGACAAGGAAGTATGTGAGATGGTAGGACTATCGACAAGGAAGTATGTGAGATGGTAGGACTATCACAAGGAAGTATGTGAGATGGTAGGACTATCGACAAGGAAGTATGTGAGATGGTAGGACTATCGACAAGGAAGTATGTGAGATGGTAGGACTATCGACAAGGAAGTATGTGAGATGGTAGGACTATCGACAAGGAAGTATGTGAGATGGTAGGACTATCGACAAGGAAGTATGTGAGATGGTAGGACTATCCACAAGGAAGTATGTGAGATGGTAGGACTATCCACAAGGAAGTATGTGAGATGGTAGGACTATCGACAAGGAAGTATGTGAGATGGTAGGACTATCGACAAGGAAGTATGTGAGATGGTAGGACTATCGACAAGGAAGTATGTGAGATGGTAGGACTATCGACAAGGAAGTATGTGAGATGGTAGGACTATCGACAAGGAAGTATGTGAGATGGTAGGACTATCGACAAGGAAGTATGTGAGATGGTAGGACTATCGACAAGGAAGTATGTGAGATGGTAGGACTATCGACAAGGAAGTATGTGAGATGGTAGGACTATCGACAAGGAAGTATGTGAGATGGTAGGACTATCGACAAGGAAGTATGTGAGATGGTAGGACTATCGACAAGGAAGTATGTGAGATGGTAGGACTATCGACAAGGAAGTATGTGAGATGGTAGGACTATCACAAGGAAGTATGTGAGATGGTAGGACTATCCACAAGGAAGTATGTGAGATGGTAGGACTATCGACAAGGAAGTATGTGAGATGGTAGGACTATCCACAAGGAAGTATGTGAGATGGTAGGACTATCCACAAGGAAGTATGTGAGATGGTAGGACTATCCACAAGGAAGTATGTGAGATGGTAGGACTATCGACAAGGAAGTATGTGAGATGGTAGGACTATCGACAAGGAAGTATGTGAGATGGTAGGACTATCCACAAGGAAGTATGTGAGATGGTATGACTATCCACAAGGAAGTATGTGAGATGGTAGGACTATCGACAAGGAAGTATGTGAGATGGTAGGACTATCGACAAGGAAGTATGTGAGATGGTAGGACTATCGACAAGGAAGTATGTGAGATGGTAGGACTATCCACAAGGAAGTATGTGAGATGGTAGGACTATCGACAAGGAAGTATGTGAGATGGTAGGACTATCGACAAGGAAGTATGTGAGATGGTAGGACTATCGACAAGGAAGTATGTGAGATGGTAGGACTATCCACAAGGAAGTATGTGAGATGGTAGGACTATCAACAACGAAGTATGTGAGATGGTAGGACTATCCACAAGGAAGTATGTGAGATGGTAGGACTATCGACAAGGAAGTATGTGAGATGGTAGGACTATCAACAAGGAAGTATGTGAGATGGTAGGACTATCCACAAGGAAGTATGTGAGATGGTAGGACTATCCACAAGGAAGTATGTGAGATGGTAGGACTATCAACAAGGAAGTATGTGAGATGGTAGGACTATCGACAAGGAAGTATGTGAGATGGTAGGACTATCGACAGGGAAGTATGTGAGATGGTAGGACTATCAACAGGGAAGTATGTGAGATGGTAGGACTATCGACAAGGAAGTATGTGAGATGGTAGGACTATCGACAAGGAAGTATGTGAGATAGTAGGACTATCGACAAGGAAGTATGTGAGATGGTAGGACTATCGACAAGGAAGTATGTGAGATGGTAGGACTATCGACAAGGAAGTATGTGAGATGGTAGGACTATCGACAAGGAAGTATGTGAGATGGTAGGACTATCGACAAGGAAGTATGTGAGATGGTAGGACTATCCACAAGGAAGCATGTGAGATGGTAGGACTATCAACAAGGAAGTATGTGAGATGGTAGGACTATCACAAGGAAGTATAAAACACAAAAAAGTGAGATGGTAGGACTATCGACAAGGAAGTATGTGAGATGGTAGGACTACACAGGAAGTATGTGAGATGGTAGACTATACAAGGAAGATGGAGGTAGGACTATCGACAAGGAAGTATGTGAGATGGTAGGACTATCGACAAGGAAGTATGTGAGATGGTAGGACTATCGACAAGGAAGTATGTGAGATGGTAGGACTATCCACAAGGAAGTATGTGAGATGGTAGGACTATCCACAAGGAAGTATGTGAGATGGTAGGACTATCGACAAGGAGATGTGAGATGGTAGGACTATCACAAGGGTATGTGAGATGTATACAAGGAAGTATGTGAGATGGTGGACTATCACAAGGAAGTATGTGAGATGGTAGGACTATCCACAAGGAAGTATGTGAGATGGTAGGACTATCGACAAGGAAGTATGTGAGATGGTAGGACTATCGACAAGGAAGTATGTGAGATGGTAGGACTATCACAAGGAAGTATGTGAGATGGTAGGACTTCACAAGGAAGTATGTTATGAGATGTTAGGACTATGACAAGGAAGTATGTGAGATGGTAGGACTATCGACAAGGAAGTATGTGAGATGGTAGGACTATCAACAAGGAAGTATGTGAGATGGTAGGACTATCGACAAGGAAGTATGTGAGATGGTAGGACTATCCACAAGGAAGTATGTGAGATGGTAGGACTATCGACAAGGAAGTATGTGAGATGGTAGGACTATCGACAAGGAAGTATGTGAGATGGTAGGACTATCCACAAGGAAGTATGTGAGATGGTAGGACTATCAACAAGGAAGTATGTGAGATGGTAGGACTATCAACAAGGAAGTATGTGAGATGGTAGGACTATTGACAAGGAAGTATGTGAGATGGTAGGACTATCCACAAGGAAGTATGTGAGATGGTAGGACTATCCACAAGGAAGCATGTGAGATGGTAGGACTATCGACAAGGAAGTATGTGAGATGGTAGGACTATCGACAAGTATGTGAGATGGTAGGACTATCGACAGGGAAGTATGTGAGATGGTAGGACTATCAACAGGGAAGTATGTGAGATGGTAGGACTATCGACAAGGAAGTATGTGAGATTGTAGGACTATCAACAAGGAAGTATGTGAGATGGTAGGACTATCGACAAGGAAGTATGTGAGATGGTAGGACTATCGACAAGGAAGTATGTGAGATGGTAGGACTATCCACAAGGAAGTATGTGAGATGGTAGGACTATCACAAGGAAGTATGTGAGATGGTAGGACTATCGACAAGGAAGTATGTGAGATGGTAGGACTATCGACAAGGAAGTATGTGAGATGGTAGGACTATCGACAAGGAAGTATGTGAGATGGTAGGACTATCGACAAGGAAGTATGTGAGATGGTAGGACTATCGACAAGGAAGTATGTGAGATGGTAGGACTATCGACAAGGAAGTATGTGAGATGGTAGGACTATCCACAAGGAAGTATGTGAGATGGTAGGACTATTGACAAGGAAGTATGTGAGATGGTAGGACTATCCACAAGGAAGTATGTGAGATGGTATGACTATCCACAAGGAAGCATGTGAGATGGTAGGACTATCGACAGGGAAGTATGTGAGATGGTAGGACTATTGACAAGGAAGTATGTGAGATAGTAGGACTATCGACAAGGAAGTATGTGAGATGGTATGACTATCCACAAGGAAGCATGTGAGATGGTAGGACTATCAACAAGGAAGTATGTGAGATGGTAGGACTATCGACAAGGAAGTATGTGAGATGGTATGACTATCCACAAGGAAGCATGTGAGATGGTAGGACTATCGACAAGGAAGTATGTGAGATGGTAGGACTATCCACAAGGAAGTATGTGAGATGGTAGGACTATCCACAAGGATGTATGTGAGATGGTAGGACTATCGACAAGGAAGTATGTGAGATGGTAGGACTATCCACAGGGAAGTATGTGAGATGGTAGGACTATCAACAGGGAAGTATGTGAGATGGTAGGACTATCCACAAGGAAGCATGTGAGATGGTAGGACTATCGACAGGGAAGTATGTGAGATGGTAGGACTATCGACAAGGAAGTATGTGAGATGGTAGGACTATCCCCAAGGAAGTATGTGAGATGGTAGGACTATCCACAAGGAAGTATGTGAGATGGTATGACTATCCACAAGGAAGTATGTGAGATGGTAGGACTATCCACAAGGATGTATGTGAGATGGTAGGACTATCGACAAGGAAGTATGTGAGATGGTAGGACTATCGACAGGGAAGTATATGAGATGGTTGGACTATCGACAAGGAAGTATGTGAGATGGTTGGACTATCGACAAGGAAGTATGTGAGATGGTAGGACTATCAACAGGGAAGTATGTGAGATGCTAGGACTATCCACAAGGAAGTATGTGAGATGGTAGGACTATCGACAGGGAAGTATGTGAGATGGTAGGACTATCCACAGGGAAGTATGTGAGATGGTAGGACTATCAACAGGGAAGTATGTGAGATGGTAGGACTATCCACAAGGAAGCATGTGAGATGGTAGGACTATCGACAGGGAAGTATGTGAGATGGTAGGACTATCGACAAGGAAGTATGTGAGATGGTAGGACTATCCCCAAGGAAGTATGTGAGATGGTAGGACTATCCACAAGGAAGCATGTGAGATGGTATGACTATCCACAAGGAAGTATGTGAGATGGTATGACTATCCACAAGGAAGTATGTGAGATGGTAGGACTATCCACAACGAAGTATGTGAGATGGTAGGACTATCGACAGGGAAGTATGTGAGATGGTAGGACTATCGACAAGGAAGTATGTGAGATGGTAGGACTATCCACAAGGAAGTATGTGAGATGGTAGGACTATCGACAAGGAAGTATGTGAGATGGTAGGACTATCCACAAGGAAGTATGTGAGATGGTAGGACTATCCACAAGGAAGTATGTGAGATGGTATGACTATCCACAAGGAAGCATGTGAGATGGTAGGACTATCGACAAGGAAGTATGTGAGATGGTAGGACTATCGACAAGTATGTGAGATGGTAGGACTATCGACAGGGAAGTATGTGAGATGGTAGGACTATCAACAGGGAAGTATGTGAGATGGTAGGACTATCGACAAGGAAGTATGTGAGATGGTAGGACTATCGACAAGGAAGTATGTGAGATGGTAGGACTATCGACAAGGAAGTATGTGAGATGGTAGGACTATCGACAAGGAAGTATGTGAGATGGTAGGACTATCGACAAGGAAGTATGTGAGATGGTAGGACTATCGACAAGGAAGTATGTGAGATGGTAGGACTATCGACAAGGAAGTATGTGAGATGGTAGGACTATTGACAAGGAAGTATGTGAGATGGTAGGACTATCGACAAGGAAGTATGTGAGATGGTAGGACTATCCACAAGGAAGTATGTGAGATGGTAGGACTATCAACAAGGAAGTATGTGAGATGGTAGGACTATCCACAAGGAAGTATGTGAGATGGTAGGACTATCCACAAGGAAGTATGTGAGATGGTAGGACTATCGACAAGGAGTATGTGAGATGGTAGGACTATCGACAAGGAAGTATGTGAGATGGTAGGACTATCCACAAGGAAGTATGTGAGATGGTAGGACTATCGACAAGGAAGTATGTGAGATGGTAGGACTATCGACAAGGAAGTATGTGAGATGGTAGGACTATCGACAAGGAAGTATGTGAGATGGTAGGACTATCGACAAGGAAGTATGTGAGATGGTAGGACTATCAACAAGGAAGTATGTGAGATGGTAGGACTATCGACAAGGAAGTATGTGAGATGGTAGGACTATCGACAAGGAAGTATGTGAGATGGTAGGACTATCGACAAGGAAGTATGTGAGATGGTAGGACTATCCACAAGGAAGTATGTGAGATGGTAGGACTATCCACAAGGAAGTATGTGAGATGGTAGGACTATCGACAAGGAAGTATGTGAGATGGTAGGACTATTGACAAGGAAGTATGTGAGATGGTAGGACTATCCACAAGGAAGTATGTGAGATGGTAGGACTATCCACAAGGAAGTATGTGAGATGGTAGGACTATCAACAGGGAAGTATGTGAGATGGTAGGACTATCCACAAGGAAGTATGTGAGATGGTAGGACTATCGACAGGGAAGTATGTGAGATGGTAGGACTATCGACAAGGAAGTATGTGAGATGGTAGGACTATCCACAAGGAAGTATGTGAGATGGTAGGACTATCCACAAGGAAGTATGTGAGATGGTATGACTATCCACAAGGAAGTATGTGAGATGGTATGACTATCCACAAGGAAGTATGTGAGATGGTAGGACTATCCACAACGAAGTATGTGAGATGGTAGGACTATCCACAAGGAAGTATGTGAGATGGTAGGACTATCAACAAGGAAGTATGTGAGATGGTAGGACTATCAACAAGGAAGTATGTGAGATGGTAGGACTATTGACAAGGAAGTATGTGAGATGGTAGGACTATCAACAAGGAAGTATGTGAGATGGTATGACTATCCACAAGGAAGCATGTGAGATGGTAGGACTATCGACAGGGAAGTATGTGAGATGGTAGGACTATCGACAAGGAAGTATGTGAGATGGTAGGACTATCGACAAGGAAGTATGTGAGATGGTAGGACTATCCACAAGGAAGATGTGAGATGGTAGGACTATCAACAAGGAAGTATGTGAGATGGTAGGACTATCGACAAGGAAGTATGTGAGATGGTAGGACTATCGACAAGGAAGTATGTGAGATGGTAGGACTATCGACAGGGAAGTATGTGAGATGGTAGGACTATCAACAGGGAAGTATGTGAGATGGTAGGACTATCAACAAGGAAGTATGTGAGATGGTAGAACTATCGACAAGGAAGTATGTGAGATGGTAGGACTATCGACAAGGAAGTATGTGAGATGGTAGGACTATCGACAAGGAAGTATGTGAGATGGTAGGACTATCGACAAGGAAGTATGTGAGATGGTAGGACTATCAACAAGGAAGTATGTGAGATGGTAGGACTATTGACAAGGAAGTATGTGAGATGGTAGGACTATCCACAAGGAAGTATGTGAGATGGTATGACTATCCACAAGGAAGTATGTGAGATGGTAGGACTATCCACAACGAAGTATGTGAGATGGTAGGACTATCCACAAGGAAGTATGTGAGATGGTAGGACTATCAACAAGGAAGTATGTGAGATGGTAGGACTATCAACAAGGAAGTATGTGAGATGGTAGGACTATCAACAAGGAAGTATGTGAGATGGTAGGACTATTGACAAGGAAGTATGTGAGATGGTAGGACTATCAACAAGGAAGTATGTGAGATGGTATGACTATCCACAAGGAAGCATGTGAGATGGTAGGACTATCGACAGGGAAGTATGTGAGATGGTAGGACTATTGACAAGGAAGTATGTGAGATGGTAGGACTATCGACAAGGAAGTATGTGAGATGGTATGACTATCCACAAGGAAGCATGTGAGATGGTAGGACTATCAACAAGGAAGTATGTGAGATGGTAGGACTATCGACAAGGAAGTATGTGAGATGGTATGACTATCCACAAGGCAGCATGTGAGATGGTAGGACTATCGACAAGGAAGTATGTGAGATGGTAGGACTATCCACAAGGAAGTATGTGAGATGGTAGGACTATCCACAAGGATGTATGTGAGATGGTAGGACTATCGACAAGGAAGTATGTGAGATGGTAGGACTAACGACAGGGAAGTATATGAGATGGTTGGACTATCGACAAGAAAGTATGTGAGATGGTTGGACTATCGACAAGGAAGTATGTGAGATGGTAGGACTATCAACAGGGAAGTATGTGAGATGCTAGGACTATCCACAAGGAAGTATGTGAGATGGTAGGACTATCGACAGGGAAGTATGTGAGATGGTAGGACTATCCACAAGGAAGTATGTGAGATGGTATGACTATCCACAAGGAAGTATGTGAGATGGTATGACTATCCACAAGGAAGTATGTGAGATGGTAGGACTATCCACAACGAAGTATGTGAGATGGTATGACTATCCACAAGGAAGTATGTGAGATGGTAGGACTATCAACAAGGAAGTATGTGAGATGGTAGGACTATCAACAAGGAAGTATGTGAGATGGTAGGACTATCAACAAGGAAGTATGTGAGATGGTAGGACTATTGACAAGGAAGTATGTGAGATGGTAGGACTATCAACAAGGAAGTATGTGAGATGGTATGACTATCCACAAGGAAGCATGTGAGATGGTAGGACTATCGACAGGGAAGTATGTGAGATGGTAGGACTATTGACAAGGAAGTATGTGAGATGGTAGGACTATCGACAAGGAAGTATGTGAGATGGTATGACTATCCACAAGGAAGCATGTGAGATGGTAGGACTATCAACAAGGAAGTATGTGAGATGGTAGGACTATCGACAAGGAAGTATGTGAGATGGTAGGACTATCGACAAGGAAGTATGTGAGATGGTAGGACTATCGACAGGGAAGTATGTGAGATGGTAGGACTATCAACAGGGAAGTATGTGAGATGGTAGGACTATCACAAGGAAGTATGTGAGATGGTAGAACTATCGACAAGGAAGTATGTGAGATGGTAGGACTATCGACAAGGAAGTATGTGAGATGGTAGGACTATCGACAAGGAAGTATGTGAGATGGTAGGACTATCGACAAGGAAGTATGTGAGATGGTAGGACTATCGACAAGGAAGTATGTGAGATGGTAGGACTATCGACAGGGAAGTATGTGAGATGGTATGACCATCGACAAGGAAGTATGTGAGATGTAACTTAAAGACATAAAATGTTGTTCTTTACCTTGAAGAAAACATCTCTGTAGACAGGATTTTTCACATAGAGCATCAATTTGACGTAGTTGAAAGCAGTTCTATTGAACAATTTGATCTGAGCATTTCTACTGGCCTGAAACTTCTCCAAGAATAAATACCAAAATATGTCCTGAAAACAGAGGGGTAAATACCAAAATATGTCCTGAAAACAGAGGGGTAAATACCAAAATATGTCCTGAAAACAGAGGGGTAAATACCATGTTATGTCCT
The DNA here is from genome assembly GCA_014843695.1 of Archivesica marissinica. NCBI lineage: Eukaryota > Metazoa > Mollusca > Bivalvia > Venerida > Vesicomyidae > Archivesica > Archivesica marissinica. Next base: position 10,761,974 of record CM026393.1, read on the forward strand.
GAAAGTACAGGTAGTCAGGAATAATACCATGTTATGTCCTGAAAGCAGAGGTAGTCAGGAATAATACCATGTTATGTCCTGAAAGCAGAGGTAGTCAGGAATAATACCATGTTATGTCCTGAAAGCAGAGGTAGTCAGGAATAATACCATGTTATGTCCTGAAAGCACAGGTAATCAGGAATAATACCATGTTATGTCCTGAAAGCAGAGGTAGTCAGGAATAATACTATGTTATGTCCTGAAAGCACAGGTAGTCAGGAATAATACTATGTTATGTCCTGAAAGCACAGGTAGTCAGGAATAATACTATGTTATGTCCTGAAAGCAGAGGTAGTCAGGAATAATACTATGTTATGTCCTGAAAGCAGAGGTAGTCAGGAATAATACTATGTTATGTCCTGAAAGCAGAGGTAGTCAGGAATAATACTATGTTATGTCCTGAAAGCACAGGTAGTCAGGAATAATACTATGTTATGTCCTGAAAGCACAGGTAGTCAGGAATAATACTATGTTATGTCCTGAAAGCACAGGTAGTCAGGAATAATACCATGTTATGTCCTGAAAGCACAGGTAGTCAGGAATAATACTATGTTATGTCCTGAAAGCACAGGTAGTCAGGAAAAACAAGAAAACTACCATACTGGGTATTGCTTTTTACAAATAGAACTTTGAAACCGTAGCGCGACATTGAGTGGCACAAGAATAGACAATAAAGATACTTCAGCATCAATATAACAAGAAATGTTTTAATGTTGAAGTAAATATCTTATCAGGATATTTGTTCTGGAAATACTTTGACACAGATATGTAAGTTAGCCTGGGTTCCAGTCTGTCAATTTTTCACTTCTGGCAAAATGACAGACTGGGGAAACTGGATTTCCGATCGTAGCACCATCTACTTACACCCACTTTTATGAGGGTGTAGATTTGAAGAACGACAACTCTTCTCTACATGTTAATATTGCTAAATATAGAAACGGAAATCTATCGGAGATCGCCGAACAGGCACAATTATACACCATCATTTCCGAATATACACGAATGCTCCCGTAGACACATTTACGTTGCAAACATATAATGCCCCGTTTCTGTGTTATATTGATGAGATGGCGGATTTTAAATATTACATTTAGATGGCAATGGATCAATTTGGCGTAATTGAACTAAGGACGACTTATATATTGAGTAAATATTTCAAATCAGACGCACATTGTACTTTTTAAAACTATTTATCGATCAGACGCACATTGTACTTTTTAAAACTATTTATCGTTCCGTTGACCGTAAACAATGGCGGCCAATTATTTTGAAGAGAGAGAGAGAGCGAGAGAGAGAGGCGAGAGAGAAGAGAGAAGAGAGAGCGAGAGAGAGAGAGAGAGAGAGAGAGAGAGAGAGGAGAGAGAGAGAGAGAGAGAGAGAGAAGAGACGAGAGAGATAGAGAGAGAGAGAGAGAGGAGGAGAGAGAGAGAGAGAAATCTAAGAGATGAGAGAGAGAGAGAGCAGAGAGAGAGCAGAGAGAGAGAGAGAGCAGAGAGAGAGAGCAGAGAGAGAGAGAGAGAGAGAGAGAGAGAGAGAGAGAGAGAGAGAGAGAGAGAGAGAGAGAGAGAGAGAGAGAGAGAGAGAGAGAGAGAGAGAGAGAGAGATAGAGAGAGAGAGAGAGAGAGAGAGAGAGAGATAGAGAGAGAGAGAGGATAGAGAGAGAGAGAGAGGAGAGAGAGATAGAGAGAGATCAGAGAGAGAGACAGACAGACATACAGACAGACAGACATACAGACAGACAGACAGACAGACAGACAGACAGACAGACAGACATACAGACAGACAGACAGACAGACAGACAGACAGACATTTACCTGAAATACTGCTTGTGACATTGGGGAATAAAACCACCTCTCGAAGTCTGGACGATACTGCGGCTGAAGAAACAAAAATGATTACAGAATACCGTACTTCACACTTGGTCAGATTGATCCCCTCACAATACCGTACTTCACACTGGGTCAGATTGATCCCCTCACAATACCGTACTTCACACTGGGTCAGATTGATCCCCTCACAATACCGTACTTCACACTGGGTCAGATTGATCCCCTCACAATACCGTACTTCACACTTGGTCAGATTGATCCCCTCACAATACCGTACTTCACACTTGGTCAGATTGATCCCCTCACAATACCGTACTTCACACTGGGTCAGATTGATCCCCTCACAATACCGTACTTCACACTTGGTCAGATTGATCCCCTCACAATACCGTACTTCACACTGGGTCAGATTGATCCCTTCACAATACCTTACTTCACACTGGGTCAGATTGATCCCTTCACAATACCGTACTTCACACTGGGTCAGATTGATCCCTTCACAATACCGTACTTCACACTGGGTCAGATTGATCCCTTCACAATACCGTACTTCACACTGGGTCAGATTGATCCCTTCACAATACCGTACTTCACACTGGGTCAGATTGATCCCTTCACAATACCGTACTTCACACTGGGTCAGATTGATCCCTTCACAATACCGTACTTCACACTGGGTCAGATTGATCCCTTCACAATACCGTACTTCACACTGGGTCAGATTGATCCCTGGGAGAATCTCACAGCAATTAGATTCCATGGGATATCGTGGGAGAATCTCACATCAATTAGATTCCATGGGATATCGTGGGAGAATCTCACATCAATTAGATTCCATGGGATATCGTGGGAAAACCACAATGTATTTGACTACAATGGATATAACAGTATAATTGCAGCTATTTCACACAAATCTATTTGACTATATGTGCTGATTGTACAAACCTTCCTGGCCAGGTCCATCATAGCCTGAGCTGCTTTCTTCAACATCTCCCTGGCTGCTACCTCATCTGGAAGATCCGTGAGCTCAGTCGGGTCATAGCCTGGGTACTGGTGTAACTATATACAACATATCTTTATTTGACATGTTACATTTGGATGAGAAATTACTGAAATCCTGCATAAAACGCTCCACAATACATTTAGTATATTCCAAAAGCTCAACTTAGCATAGTGACATGTGTACATATTATGACCATGTTCATGTATATTGAATGCTCAGCATAACATTTATCATTCACAATCGTTTTGCACTGGGTGACTTATAGGACTAAATTCTTGTCCATACATTTGTACAACATCAGCGCTTGCTATACATGTGTTGTACTTTCACAGACGTGTGGATATCACAAGGTTACCGAATGTGGTCACCATTAAATTGACATTATAAATAGGTAATATAGCTAAATATATCCGGGTCGAGGTTATGGTCACAGACCTGTATACCACTGTAACCTATCACCCAGCTCAGACCGTGTCTCTTTATTTGAAAAAGTTGGCAATTTCTTACGGAGGTTGGTGCACCAAGTACTTGTTAACCGCTGTCATGTCATAATTATCCCATAAATCCATGTCACCAATCACAAGGTCAAATCCATGTCACCCATCACCAGGTCACAGGTCAAATCCATGTCACCTATCACCAGGTCACAGGTCAAATCCATGTCACCCATCACCAGGTCACAGGTCAAATCCATGTCACCCATCACCAGGTCACAGGTCAAATCCATGTCACCTATCACCAAGTCACAGGTCAAATCCATGTCACCCATCACCATGTCAAATCCATGTCACCCATCACCAGGTCACAGGTCAAATCCATGTCACCTATCACCAGGTCACAGGTCAAATCCATGTCACCCATCACCGGGTCACAGGTCAAATCCATGTCACCCATCACCAGGTCACAGGTCAAATCCATGTCACCCATCACCAGGTCACAGGTCAAATCCATGTCACCTATCACCAGGTCACAGGTCAAATCCATGTCACCCATCACCAGGTCACAGGTCAAATCCATGTCACCTATCACCAGGTCACAGGTCAAATCCATGTCACCCATCACCGGTCAAATCCATGTCACCAATCACCAGGTCACAGGTCAAATCCATGTCACCCATCACCAGGTCACAGGTCAAATCCATGTCACCCATCACCAGGTCAAATCCATGTCACCTATCACCAGGTCACAGGTCAAATGCATGTCACCCATCACCGGGTAACAGGTCAAATCCATGTCACCCATCACCCGGTCAAATGCATGTCACCTATCATCAGGTCAAATCCATGTCACCGGGTCACAGGTCAAATACATGTCACCCATCACTGGGTCACAGGTCAAATACATGTCACCCATCACCGGGTCACAGGTCAAATACATGTTACCCATCACCAGGTCACAGGTCAAATCCATGTCACCAGGTCACAGGTCAAATACATGTCACCCATCACCGGGTCACAGGTCAAATACATGTCACCCATCACCGGGTCACAGGTAAAATACATGTTACCCATCACCGGGTCACTTATCCCAGTAAGATTGAAAAAACTTCAATGTATGATACACTATGATCTATTGTCCAGCTACAAAATGTTTGGGTTACTAGGCAACCAGATTACTTACTAACATGGACCATTGCCTTCCATATCCATACATGACGAGGGTTTGAATACCTTGTTCAGGTGCACCAGTACCAGCACATTGCCTTCCTTATCCATACATGACGAGGGTTTGAATACCTTGTTCAGGTGCACCAGTACCAGCACATTGCCTTCCTTATCCATACATGACGAGGGTTTGAATACCTTGTTCAGGTGCACCAGTACCAGCACATTGCCTTCCTTATCCATACATGACGAGGGTTTGAATACCTTGTTCAGGTGCACCAGTACCAGCACATTGCCTTCCTTATCCATACATGACGAGGGTTTGAATACCTTGTTCAGGTGCACCAGTACCAGCACATTGCCTTCCTTATCCATACATGACGAGGGTTTGAATACCTTGTTCAGGTGCACCAGTACCAGCACATTGCCTTCCTTATCCATACATGACGAGGGTTTGAATACCTTGTTCAGGTGCACCAGTACCAGCACATTGCCTTCCTTATCCATACATGACGAGGGTTTGAATACCTTGTTCAGGTGCACCAGTACCAGCACATTGCCTTCCTTATCCATACATGACGAGGGTTTGAATACCTTGTTCAGGTGCACCAGTACCAGCATATTGCCTTCCTTATCCATACATGACGAGGGTTTGAATACCTTGTTCAGCTGCACAAGTACCAGCACATTGCCTTCCTTATCCATACATGACGAGGGTTTGAATACCTTGTTCAGGTGCACCAGTACCAGCACATTGCCTTCCTTATCCATACATGACGAGGGTTTGAATACCTTGTTCAGGTGCACCAGTACCAGCACATTGCCTTCCTTATCCATACATGACGAGGGTTTGAATACCTTGTTCAGGTGCACCAGTACCAGCACATTGCCTTCCTTATCCATACATGACGAGGGTTTGAATACCTTGTTCAGGTGCACCAGTACCAGCACATTGCCTTCCTTATCCATACATGACGAGGGTTTGAATACCTTGTTCAGGTGCACCAGTACCAGCACATTGCCTTCCTTATCCATACATGACGAGGGTTTGAATACCTTGTTCAGGTGCACCAGTACCAGCACATTGCCTTCCTTATCCATACATGACGAGGGTTTGAATACCTTGTTCAGGTGCACCAGTACCAGCACATTGCCTTCCTTATCCATACATGACGAGGGTTTGAATACCTTGTTCAGGTGCACCAGTACCAGCACATTGCCTTCCTTATCCATACATGACGAGGGTTTGAATACCTTGTTCAGGTGCACAAGTACCAGCACATTGCCTTCCTTATCCATACATGACGAGGGTTTGAATACCTTGTTCAGCTGCACAAGTACCAGCACATTGCCTTCCTTATCCATACATGACGAGGGTTTGAATACCTTGTTCAGGTGCACCAGTACCAGCACATTGCCTTCCTTATCCATACATGACGAGGGTTTGAATACCTTGTTCAGGTGCACCAGTACCAGCACATTGCCTTCCTTATCCATACATGACGAGGGTTTGAATACCTTGTTCAGCTGCACCCAAACCTCTTATTCCCTTACTGGTAGGTAATACTTTAGAAGTGTAGTGTAGTTTTAAAGAAGGAAACCCCATATATTTATTAAAGTAATAATTATTTAGTAAGTATATAAAGTTGTTATATCTATGACCTTAATCTTACCTCCACAAATTTTGGTTTGCCCGTGTCTTTCTTAACCTGAAACACATGAAGATGTGAACAACTGTAATTCATGTATACATGTACTTTTACACAGCATATAAATTATATACTCAATAGTTAGACATAATATAGTATTCACATAAATAATTTGTACAATACTTTAGTATGCAAATCTGACAAATGTAATACAGTGGTTGAGGATAACCCCAGGTGTAAGTTGTGATAGCGCAGTGGTAGCGCGTTCGCTTCAGGGTCAAAAGGCCCAGAGTTTGAGACCCGCTGGAGCTGCTACGATTGTGCCCTTAGGCAAGGCATTTAAATTCTCTTCTCTCTCCCTCGTGGCAATGGATTCCATCAGGAATGAGGTCTTGAGAGTGATACATATAAGTTGTAACAACTTGTTTCGCAAATTGAGCTAAAATAAATTTGAATAAACTAACCCCAGGTACCCCTCGATGCATTGATCTATTAGCATCTGGACAGAACCAGGACACTGTCAGCCAGCCGGAATGCTGATTGCATGCTAGTAACTAACACACTACAGGAATGCTGATTGCATGCTAGTAACTTACACACTACAGGAATTCTGATTGTACGCTAGTAACCAACACACTACAGGAATGCTGATTGTACGCTAGTAACCAACACACTACAGGAATGCTGATTGTACGCTAGTAACCAACACACTACAGGAATGCTGATTGTACACTAGTAACCAACACACTACAGGAATGCTGATTGCATGCCAGTAACAAACACACTACAGGAATGCTGATTGTACACTAGTAACCAACACACTACAGGAATGCTGATTGCATGCTAGTAACCAACACACTACAGGAATGCTGATTGCATGCCAGTAACAAACACACTACAGGAATGCGGATTGTACACTAGTAAATAACACACTACAGGAATGCTGATTGCATGCTAGTAACAAACACACTACAGGAATGCTGATTGTACACTAGTAACTAACACACTACAAGAATGCTGATTGCATGCCAGTAACAAACACACTACAGGAATGCAGATTGTACACTAGTAACTAACACACTACAGGAATGCTGATTGCATGCTAGTAACCAACACATTACAGGAATGCTGATTGCATGCTAGTAACTAACACACTACATGAATACTGATTGTACACTAGTAACCAACACACTACAGGAATGCTGATTGTATACTAGTAACCAACACACTACAGGAATGCTGATTGTATGCTAGTAACCAACACACAACATGAATGCTGATTGTACGCTAGTAACTAACACACTACAGGAATGCTGATTGCATGCTAGTAACTAACACACTACAGGAATGCTGATTGTATGCTAGTAACTAACACACTACAGGAATGCTGATTGCATGCTAGTAACTAACACACTACAGGAATGCGGATTGCATGCTAGTAACTAACACACTACAGGAATGCGGATTGCATGCTAGTAACTAACACACTACAGGAATGCTGATTGCATGCTAGTAACTAACAAACTACAGGAATGCGGATTGCATGCTAGTAACTAACACACTACAGGAATGCGGATTGCATGCTAGTAACTAACACACTACAGGAATGCGGATTGTATGCTAGTAACTAACACACTACAGGAATGCTGATTGTATGCTAGTAACTAACACACTACAGGAATGCTGATTGCACACTAGTAACTAACACACTACAGGAATGCTGATTGTACACTAGTAACTAACACACTACAGGAATGCTGATTGTACCCTAGTAACTAACACACTACAGGAATGCTGATTGCATGCTAGTAACTAACACACTACAGGAATGCTGATTGTACACTAGTAACTAACACACTACAGGAATGCTGATTGTACGCTAGTAACTAACACACTACAGGAATGCTGATTGTACACTAGTAACTAACACACTACAGGAATGCTGATTGTACCGTAGTAACTAACACACTACAGGAATGCTGATTGTACGCTAGTAACTAACACACTACAGGAATGCTGATTTTACACTAGTAACTAACACACTACAGGAATGCTGATTGTATGCTAGTAACTAACACACTATAGGAATGCTGATTGCATGCTAGTAACTAACACACTACAGGAATGCTGATTGTATGCTAGTAACTAACACACTACAGGAATGCTGATTGCATGCTAGTAACTAACACACTACAGGAATGCTGATTGCATGCTAGTAACTAACACACTACAGGAATGCTGGTTGTACACTAGTAACTAACACACTACAGGAATGCTGATTGTACACTAGTAAATAACACACTACAGGAATGCTGATTGTATGCTAGTAACTAACACACTACAGGAATGCTGATTGCATGCTAGTAACCAACACACTACAGGAATGCTGATTACATGCTAGTAACTAACACACTACAGGAATGCTGATTGTATGCTAGTAACTAACACACTACAGGAATGCTGATTGCTAGTAACTAACACACTACAGCAATGCTGATTGCATGCTAGTAACTAACACACTACAGGAATGCTGATTGCATGCTAGTAACTAACACACTACAGGAATGTTGATTGTACACTAGTAACTAACACACTACAGGATTGCTGATTGTACACTAGTAACTAACACACTACAGGAATGCTGATTGTACGCTAGTAACTAACACACTACAGGAATGCTGATTGTACACTAGTAACTAACACACTACAGGATTGCTGATTGCATGCTAGTAACTAACACACTACAGGAATGCTGATTGTACGCTAGTAACCAACACATTACATGAATGCTGATTGCATGCTAGTAACTAACACACTACATGAATGCTGATTGCATGCTAGTAACTAACACATTACAGGAATGCTGATTGCATGCTAGTAACCAACACATTACAGGAATGCTGATTGCATGCTAGTAACTAACACATTACAGGAATGCTGATTGCATGCTAGTATCTAACACATTACAGGAATGCTGATTGCATGCTAGTAACTAACACACAACAGGAATGCTGATTGCATGCTAGTAACTAACACACTACATGAATGCTGATTGTACACTAGTAACTAACACACTACAGGAATGCTGATTGCATGCTAGTAACTAACACACTACAGGAATGCTGATTGCATGCTAGTAACTAACACACTACAGGAATGCTGATTGTACACTAGTAACTAACACACTACATGAATGCTGATTGTACACTAGTAACTAACACACTACATGAATGCTGATTGTACACTAGTAACTAACACACTACAGGAATGCTGATTGTACACTAGTAACTAACACACTACAGGAATGCTGAGTGTACACTAGTAACTAACACACTACAGGAATGCTGATTGTATATTAGTAACTAACACACTACATGAATGCTGATTGTATGCTAGTAACTAACACACTACAGGAATGCTGATTGTATGCTAGTAACTAACACACTGCAGGAATGCTGATTGTATGCTAGTAACTAACACACTACAGGAATGCTGATTGCATGCTAGTAACTAACACACTACAGGAATGCTGATTGTATGCTAGTAACTAACACACTATGGGAATGCTGATTGTACACTAGTAACTAACACACTACAGGAATGCTGATTGTACCCTAGTAACTAACACACTACAGGAATGCTGATTGTACGCTAGTAACTAACACACTACAGGAATGCTGACTGCATGCTAGTAACTAACACACTACAGGAATGCTGATTGTATACTAGTAACCAACACACTACAGGAATGCTGATTGTACACTAGTAACCAACACACTACAGGAATGCTGATTGTATACTAGTAACCAACACACAACAGGAATGCTGATTGTACACTAGTAACCAACACACAACAGGAATGCTGATTGTACACTAGTAACCAACACACTACAGGAATGCTGATTGTACACTAGTAACCAACACACTACAGGAATGCTGATTGTATACTAGTAACCAACACACTACAGGAATGCTGATTGTACACTAGTAACTAACACAATACAGGAATTCTGATTGTATGCTAGTAACCAACACACTACATGAATGCTGATTGTATGCTAGTAACTAACACACTACAGGAATGCTGATTGTATGCTAGTAACTAACACACTACAGGAATGCTGATTGCACACTAGTAACTAACACACTACAGGAATGCTGATTGCATGCTAGTAACTAACACACTACAAGAATGCTGATTGTATGCTAGTAACTAACACACTACAAGAATGCTGATTGTATGCTAGTAACTAACACACTACAGGAATGCTGATTGTACACTAGTAAATAACACACTACAGGAATGCTGATTGTATGCTAGTAACTAACACACTACAGGAATGCTGATTGCATGCTAGTAACTAACACACTACAGGAATGCTGATTGCATGCTAGTAACTAACACACTACAGGAATGCTGGTTGTACACTAGTAACTAACACACTACAGGAATGCTGATTGTACACTAGTAAATAACACACTACAGGAATGCTGATTGTATGCTAGTAACTAACACACTACAGGAATGCTGATTGCATGCTAGTAACCAACACACTACAGGAATGCTGATTACATGCTAGTAACTAACACACTACAGGAATGCTGATTGTATGCTAGTAACTAACACACTACAGGAATGCTGATTGCATGCTAGTAACTAACACACTACAGCAATGCTGATTGCATGCTAGTAACTAACACACTACAGGAATGCTGATTGCATGCTAGTAACTAACACACTACAGGAATGTTGATTGTACACTAGTAACTAACACACTACAGGATTGCTGATTGTACACTAGTAACTAACACACTACAGGAATGCTGATTGTACGCTAGTAACTAACACACTACAGGAATGCTGATTGTACACTAGTAACTAACACACTACAGGATTGCTGATTGCATGCTAGTAACTAACACACTACAGGAATGCTGATTGTACGCTAGTAACCAACACATTACATGAATGCTGATTGCATGCTAGTAACTAACACACTACATGAATGCTGATTGCATGCTAGTAACTAACACATTACAGGAATGCTGATTGCATGCTAGTAACCAACACACTACAGGAATGCTGATTGTATGCTAGTAACTAACACACTACAGGAATGCTGATTGTATGCTAGTAACTAACACACTGCAGGAATGCTGATTGTATGCTAGTAACTAACACACTACAGGAATGCTGATTGCATGCTAGTAACTAACACACTACAGGAATGCTGATTGTATGCTAGTAACTAACACACTATGGGAATGCTGATTGTACACTAGTAACTAACACACTACAGGAATGCTGATTGTACCCTAGTAACTAACACACTACAGGAATGCTGATTGTACACTAGTAACTAACACACTACAGGAATGCTGATTGTACAC
>CM026393.1:10774488-10792904 GCA_014843695.1 Archivesica marissinica
AATACATCATCCAGCAAAATCTACATATCAACACGAATACTCGACGTTGCAAGGCACGTACCACTAATCATTTTGGAACGCTCGCCCACATGATTCGCCGGAGGCGAGGTTTAATGAATTTAAACATCATCCTCGATTCTTCGATATTCATGATATGACTCGATTACGACCGCGTGTGATATGATTTATAGTGTAACTAAGTATACTCCTTTAACATGGCTTTGTAGTAAAACACAAATCTATTTGACTATATGTGCTGATTGTACAAACCTTCCTGGCCAGGTCCATCATAGCCTGAGCTGCTTTCTTCAACATCTCCCTGGCTGCTACCTCATCTGGAAGATCCGTGAGCTCAGTCGGGTCATAGCCTGGGTACTGGTGTAACTATATACAACATATCTTTATTTGACATGTTACATTTGGATGAGAAATTACTGAAATCCTGCATAAAACGCTCCACAATACATTTAGTATATTCCAAAAGCTCAACTTAGCATAGTGACATGTGTACATATTATGACCATGTTCATGTATATTGAATGCTCAGCATAACATTTATCATTCACAATCGTTTTGCACTGGGTGACTTATAGGACTAAATTCTTGTCCATACATTTGTACAACATCAGCGCTTGCTATACATGTGTTGTACTTTCACAGACGTGTGGATATCACAAGGTTACCGAATGTGGTCACCATTAAATTGACATTATAAATAGGTAATATAGCTAAATATATCCGGGTCGAGGTTATGGTCACAGACCTGTATACCACTGTAACCTATCACCCAGCTCAGACCGTGTCTCTTTATTTGAAAAAGTTGGCAATTTCTTACGGAGGTTGGTGCACCAAGTACTTGTTAACCGCTGTCATGTCATAATTATCCCATAAATCCATGTCACCAATCACAAGGTCAAATCCATGTCACCCATCACCAGGTCACAGGTCAAATCCATGTCACCTATCACCAGGTCACAGGTCAAATCCATGTCACCCATCACCAGGTCACAGGTCAAATCCATGTCACCCATCACCAGGTCACAGGTCAAATCCATGTCACCTATCACCAAGTCACAGGTCAAATCCATGTCACCCATCACCATGTCAAATCCATGTCACCCATCACCAGGTCACAGGTCAAATCCATGTCACCTATCACCAGGTCACAGGTCAAATCCATGTCACCCATCACCGGGTCACAGGTCAAATCCATGTCACCCATCACCAGGTCACAGGTCAAATCCATGTCACCCATCACCAGGTCACAGGTCAAATCCATGTCACCTATCACCAGGTCACAGGTCAAATCCATGTCACCCATCACCAGGTCACAGGTCAAATCCATGTCACCTATCACCAGGTCACAGGTCAAATCCATGTCACCCATCACCGGTCAAATCCATGTCACCAATCACCAGGTCACAGGTCAAATCCATGTCACCCATCACCAGGTCACAGGTCAAATCCATGTCACCCATCACCAGGTCAAATCCATGTCACCTATCACCAGGTCACAGGTCAAATGCATGTCACCCATCACCGGGTAACAGGTCAAATCCATGTCACCCATCACCCGGTCAAATGCATGTCACCTATCATCAGGTCAAATCCATGTCACCGGGTCACAGGTCAAATACATGTCACCCATCACTGGGTCACAGGTCAAATACATGTCACCCATCACCGGGTCACAGGTCAAATACATGTTACCCATCACCAGGTCACAGGTCAAATCCATGTCACCAGGTCACAGGTCAAATACATGTCACCCATCACCGGGTCACAGGTCAAATACATGTCACCCATCACCGGGTCACAGGTAAAATACATGTTACCCATCACCGGGTCACTTATCCCAGTAAGATTGAAAAAACTTCAATGTATGATACACTATGATCTATTGTCCAGCTACAAAATGTTTGGGTTACTAGGCAACCAGATTACTTACTAACATGGACCATTGCCTTCCATATCCATACATGACGAGGGTTTGAATACCTTGTTCAGGTGCACCAGTACCAGCACATTGCCTTCCTTATCCATACATGACGAGGGTTTGAATACCTTGTTCAGGTGCACCAGTACCAGCACATTGCCTTCCTTATCCATACATGACGAGGGTTTGAATACCTTGTTCAGGTGCACCAGTACCAGCACATTGCCTTCCTTATCCATACATGACGAGGGTTTGAATACCTTGTTCAGGTGCACCAGTACCAGCACATTGCCTTCCTTATCCATACATGACGAGGGTTTGAATACCTTGTTCAGGTGCACCAGTACCAGCACATTGCCTTCCTTATCCATACATGACGAGGGTTTGAATACCTTGTTCAGGTGCACCAGTACCAGCACATTGCCTTCCTTATCCATACATGACGAGGGTTTGAATACCTTGTTCAGGTGCACCAGTACCAGCACATTGCCTTCCTTATCCATACATGACGAGGGTTTGAATACCTTGTTCAGGTGCACCAGTACCAGCACATTGCCTTCCTTATCCATACATGACGAGGGTTTGAATACCTTGTTCAGGTGCACCAGTACCAGCATATTGCCTTCCTTATCCATACATGACGAGGGTTTGAATACCTTGTTCAGCTGCACAAGTACCAGCACATTGCCTTCCTTATCCATACATGACGAGGGTTTGAATACCTTGTTCAGGTGCACCAGTACCAGCACATTGCCTTCCTTATCCATACATGACGAGGGTTTGAATACCTTGTTCAGGTGCACCAGTACCAGCACATTGCCTTCCTTATCCATACATGACGAGGGTTTGAATACCTTGTTCAGGTGCACCAGTACCAGCACATTGCCTTCCTTATCCATACATGACGAGGGTTTGAATACCTTGTTCAGGTGCACCAGTACCAGCACATTGCCTTCCTTATCCATACATGACGAGGGTTTGAATACCTTGTTCAGGTGCACCAGTACCAGCACATTGCCTTCCTTATCCATACATGACGAGGGTTTGAATACCTTGTTCAGGTGCACCAGTACCAGCACATTGCCTTCCTTATCCATACATGACGAGGGTTTGAATACCTTGTTCAGGTGCACCAGTACCAGCACATTGCCTTCCTTATCCATACATGACGAGGGTTTGAATACCTTGTTCAGGTGCACCAGTACCAGCACATTGCCTTCCTTATCCATACATGACGAGGGTTTGAATACCTTGTTCAGGTGCACAAGTACCAGCACATTGCCTTCCTTATCCATACATGACGAGGGTTTGAAACCTTGTTCAGCTGCACAAGTACCAGCACATGCCTTCCTTATCCATACATGACGAGGGTTTGAATACCTTGTTCAGGTGCACCAGTACCAGCACATTGCCTTCCTTATCCATACATGACGAGGGTTTGAATACCTTGTTCAGGTGCACCAGTACCAGCACATTGCCTTCCTTATCCATACATGACGAGGGTTTGAATACCTTGTTCAGCTGCACCCAAACCTCTTATTCCCTTACTGGTAGGTAATACTTTAGAAGTGTAGTGTAGTTTTAAAGAAGGAAACCCCATATATTTATTAAAGTAATAATTATTTAGTAAGTATATAAAGTTGTTATATCTATGACCTTAATCTTACCTCCACAAATTTTGGTTTGCCCGTGTCTTTCTTAACCTGAAACACATGAAGATGTGAACAACTGTAATTCATGTATACATGTACTTTTACACAGCATATAAATTATATACTCAATAGTTAGACATAATATAGTATTCACATAAATAATTTGTACAATACTTTAGTATGCAAATCTGACAAATGTAATACAGTGGTTGAGGATAACCCCAGGTGTAAGTTGTGATAGCGCAGTGGTAGCGCGTTCGCTTCAGGGTCAAAAGGCCCAGAGTTTGAGACCCGCTGGAGCTGCTACGATTGTGCCCTTAGGCAAGGCATTTAAATTCTCTTCTCTCTCCCTCGTGGCAATGGATTCCATCAGGAATGAGGTCTTGAGAGTGATACATATAAGTTGTAACAACTTGTTTCGCAAATTGAGCTAAAATAAATTTGAATAAACTAACCCCAGGTACCCCTCGATGCATTGATCTATTAGCATCTGGACAGAACCAGGACACTGTCAGCCAGCCGGAATGCTGATTGCATGCTAGTAACTAACACACTACAGGAATGCTGATTGCATGCTAGTAACTAACACACTACAGGAATGCTGATTGTACACTAGTAACCAACACACTACAGGAATGCTGATTGTACGCTAGTAACTAACACACTACAGGAATGCTGATTGTACGCTAGTAACTAACACACTACAGGAATGCTGATTGTATACTAGTAACTAACACACTACAGGAATGCTGATTGTATGCTAGTAACTAACACACTACAGGAATGCTGATTGTACACTAGTAACTAACACACTACAGGAATGCTGATTGTATGCTAGTAACTAACACACTACAGGAATGCTGATTGCATGCTAGTAACTAACACACTACAGGAATGCTGATTGTACACTAGTAACTAACACACTACAGGAATGCTGATTGCATGCTAGTAACTAACACACTACAGGAATGCTGATTGTACACTAGTAACTAACACACTACAGGAATGCTGATTGTATGCTAGTAACTAACACACTACAGGAATGCTGATTGTATGCTAGTAACTAACACACTACAGGAATGCTGATTGCATGCTAGTAACTAACACACTACAGGAATGCTGATTGCATGCTAGTAACTAACACACTACAGGAATGCTGATTGTACACTAGTAACTAACACACTACAGGAATGCTGATTGTACACTAGTAACAACACACTACAGGAATGCTGAGTTGACTAGTAACTAACACACTACAGGAATGCTGATTGTATGCTAGTAACTAACACACTACAGGAATGCTGATTGCATGCTAGTAACCAACACACTACAGGAATGCTGATTACATGCTAGTAACTAACACACTACAGGAATGCTGATTGTATGCTAGTAACTAACACACTACAGGAATGCTGATTGCATGCTAGTAACTAACACACTACAGCAATGCTGATTGCATGCTAGTAACTAACACACTACAGGAATGCTGATTGCATGCTAGTAACTAACACACTACAGGAATGTTGATTGTACACTAGTAACTAACACACTACAGGATTGCTGATTGTACACTAGTAACTAACACACTACAGGAATGCTGATTGTACGCTAGTAACTAACACACTACAGGAATGCTGATTGTACACTAGTAACTAACACACTACAGGATTGCTGATTGCATGCTAGTAACTAACACACTACAGGAATGCTGATTGTACGCTAGTAACCAACACATTACATGAATGCTGATTGCATGCTAGTAACTAACACACTACATGAATGCTGATTGCATGCTAGTAACTAACACATTACAGGAATGCTGATTGCATGCTAGTAACCAACACATTACAGGAATGCTGATTGCATGCTAGTAACTAACACATTACAGGAATGCTGATTGCATGCTAGTAACTAACACACTACAGGAATGCTGATTGCATGCTAGTAACTAACACACTACAGGAATGCTGATTGCATGCTAGTAACTAACACACTACAGGAATGCTGATTGTACACTAGTAACTAACACACTACAGGAATGCTGATTGCATGCTAGTAACTAACACACTACAGGAATGCTGATTGCATGCTAGTAACTAACACACTACAGGAATGCTGATTGTACACTAGTAACTAACACACTACATGAATGCTGATTGTACACTAGTAACTAACACACTACATGAATGCTGATTGTACACTAGTAACTAACACACTACAGGAATGCTGATTGTACACTAGTAACTAACACACTACAGGAATGCTGAGTGTACACTAGTAACCAACACACTACAGGAATGCTGATTGTATATTAGTAACTAACACACTACAGGAATGCTGATTGTATGCTAGTAACTAACACACTACAGGAATGCTGATTGTATGCTAGTAACTAACACACTGCAGGAATGCTGATTGTATGCTAGTAACTAACACACTACAGGAATGCTGATTGCATGCTAGTAACTAACACACTACAGGAATGCTGATTGTATGCTAGTAACTAACACACTATGGGAATGCTGATTGTACACTAGTAACTAACACACTACAGGAATGCTGATTGTACCCTAGTAACTAACACACTACAGGAATGCTGATTGTACACTAGTAACTAACACACTACAGGAATGCTGACTGCATACTAGTAACCAACACACTACAGGAATGCTGATTGTATACTAGTAACCAACACACAACAGGAATGCTGATTGTACACTAGTAACCAACACACAACAGGAATGCTGATTGTACACTAGTAACCAACACACTACAGGAATGCTGATTGTACACTAGTAACCAACACACTACAGGAATGCTGATTGTATACTAGTAACCAACACACTACAGGAATGCTGATTGTACACTAGTAACTAACACAATACAGGAATTCTGATTGTATGCTAGTAACCAACACACTACATGAATGCTGATTGTATGCTAGTAACTAACACACTACAGGAATGCTGATTGTATGCTAGTAACTAACACACTACAGGAATGCTGATTGCATGCTAGTAACTAACACACTACAGGAATGCTGATTGTATGCTAGTAACTAACACACTACGGGAATGCTGATTGTACACTAGTAACTAACACACTACAGGAATGCTGATTGTACCCTAGTAACTAACACACTACAGGAATGCTGATTGTACGCTAGTAACTAACACACTACAGGAATGCTGACTGCATGCTAGTAACTAACACACTACAGGAATGCTGATTGTATACTAGTAACCAACACACTACAGGAATGCTGATTGTACACTAGTAACCAACACACTACAGGAATGCTGATTGTATACTAGTAACCAACACACAACAGGAATGCTGATTGTACACTAGTAACCAACACACAACAGGAATGCTGATTGTACACTAGTAACCAACACACTACAGGAATGCTGATTGTACACTAGTAACCAACACACTACAGGAATGCTGATTGTATACTAGTAACCAACACACTACAGGAATGCTGATTGTACACTAGTAACTAACACAATACAGGAATTCTGATTGTATGCTAGTAACCAACACACTACATGAATGCTGATTGTATGCTAGTAACTAACACACTACAGGAATGCTGATTGTATGCTAGTAACTAACACACTACAGGAATGCTGATTGCACACTAGTAACTAACACACTACAGGAATGCTGATTGCATGCTAGTAACTAACACACTACAAGAATGCTGATTGTATGCTAGTAACTAACACACTACAGGAATGCTGATTGTACACTAGTAAATAACACACTACAGGAATGCTGATTGTATGCTAGTAACTAACACACTACAGGAATGCTGATTGCATGCTAGTAACTAACACACTACAGGAATGCTGATTGCATGCTAGTAACTAACACACTACAGGAATGCTGGTTGTACACTAGTAACTAACACACTACAGGAATGCTGATTGTACACTAGTAAATAACACACTACAGGAATGCTGATTGTATGCTAGTAACTAACACACTACAGGAATGCTGATTGCATGCTAGTAACCAACACACTACAGGAATGCTGATTACATGCTAGTAACTAACACACTACAGGAATGCTGATTGTATGCTAGTAACTAACACACTACAGGAATGCTGATTGCATGCTAGTAACTAACACACTACAGCAATGCTGATTGCATGCTAGTAACTAACACACTACAGGAATGCTGATTGCATGCTAGTAACTAACACACTACAGGAATGTTGATTGTACACTAGTAACTAACACACTACAGGATTGCTGATTGTACACTAGTAACTAACACACTACAGGAATGCTGATTGTACGCTAGTAACTAACACACTACAGGAATGCTGATTGTACACTAGTAACTAACACACTACAGGATTGCTGATTGCATGCTAGTAACTAACACACTACAGGAATGCTGATTGTACGCTAGTAACCAACACATTACATGAATGCTGATTGCATGCTAGTAACTAACACACTACATGAATGCTGATTGCATGCTAGTAACTAACACATTACAGGAATGCTGATTGCATGCTAGTAACCAACACATTACAGGAATGCTGATTGCATGCTAGTAACTAACACATTACAGGAATGCTGATTGCATGCTAGTATCTAACACATTACAGGAATGCTGATTGCATGCTAGTAACTAACACACAACAGGAATGCTGATTGCATGCTAGTAACTAACACACTACATGAATGCTGATTGTACACTAGTAACTAACACACTACAGGAATGCTGATTGCATGCTAGTAACTAACACACTACAGGAATGCTGATTGCATGCTAGTAACTAACACACTACAGGAATGCTGATTGTACACTAGTAACTAACACACTACATGAATGCTGATTGTACACTAGTAACTAACACACTACATGAATGCTGATTGTACACTAGTAACTAACACACTACAGGAATGCTGATTGTACACTAGTAACTAACACACTACAGGAATGCTGAGTGTACACTAGTAACCAACACACTACAGGAATGCTGATTGTATATTAGTAACTAACACACTACAGGAATGCTGATTGTATGCTAGTAACTAACACACTACAGGAATGCTGATTGTATGCTAGTAACTAACACACTGCAGGAATGCTGATTGTATGCTAGTAACTAACACACTACAGGAATGCTGATTGCATGCTAGTAACTAACACACTACAGGAATGCTGATTGTATGCTAGTAACTAACACACTATGGGAATGCTGATTGTACACTAGTAACTAACACACTACAGGAATGCTGATTGTACCCTAGTAACTAACACACTACAGGAATGCTGATTGTACACTAGTAACTAACACACTACAGGAATGCTGATTGTATGCTAGTAACTAACACACTACAGGAATGCTGATTGCATGCTAGTAACTAACACACTACAGGAATGCTGATTGTATGCTAGTAACTAACACACTACGGGAATGCTGATTGTACACTAGTAACTAACACACTACAGGAATGCTGATTGTACCCTAGTAACTAACACACTACAGGAATGCTGATTGTACGCTAGTAACTAACACACTACAGGAATGCTGACTGCATGCTAGTAACTAACACACTACAGGAATGCTGATTGTATACTAGTAACCAACACACTACAGGAATGCTGATTGTACACTAGTAACCAACACACTACAGGAATGCTGATTGTATACTAGTAAACCAACACACAACAGGAATGCTGATTGTACACTAGTAACCAACACACTACAGGAATGCTGATTGTACACTAGTAACCAACACACTACAGGAATGCTGATTGTATACTAGTAACCAACACACTACAGGAATGCTGATTGCATGCTAGTAACTAACACACTACAGGAATGCTGATTGTACACTAGTAACTAACACACTACAGGAATGCTGATTGTACACTAGTAACTAACACACTACAGGAATGCTGATTGTATGCTAGTAACTAACACACTACAGGAATGCTGATTGCATGCTAGTAACCAACACACTACAGGAATGCTGATTACATGCTAGTAACTAACACACTACAGGAATGCTGATTGTATGCTAGTAACTAACACACTACAGGAATGCTGATTGCATGCTAGTAACTAACACACTACAGGAATGCTGATTGCATGCTAGTAACTAACACACTACAGGAATGCTGATTGCATGCTAGTAACTAACACACTACAGGAATGTTGATTGTACACTAGTAACTAACACACTACAGGATTGCTGATTGTACACTAGTAACTAACACACTACAGGAATGCTGATTGTACGCTAGTAACTAACACACTACAGGAATGCTGATTGTACACTAGTAACTAACACACTACAGGATTGCTGATTGCATGCTAGTAACTAACACACTACAGGAATGCTGATTGTACGCTAGTAACCAACACATTACATGAATGCTGATTGCATGCTAGTAACTAACACACTACATGAATGCTGATTGCATGCTAGTAACTAACACATTACAGGAATGCTGATTGCATGCTAGTAACCAACACATTACAGGAATGCTGATTGCATGCTAGTAACTAACACATTACAGGAATGCTGATTGCATGCTAGTATCTAACACATTACAGGAATGCTGATTGCATGCTAGTAACTAACACACAACAGGAATGCTGATTGCATGCTAGTAACTAACACACTACATGAATGCTGATTGTACACTAGTAACTAACACACTACAGGAATGCTGATTGCATGCTAGTAACTAACACACTACAGGAATGCTGATTGCATGCTAGTAACTAACACACTACAGGAATGCTGATTGTACACTAGTAACTAACACACTACATGAATGCTGATTGTACACTAGTAACTAACACACTACATGAATGCTGATTGTACACTAGTAACTAACACACTACAGGAATGCTGATTGTACACTAGTAACTAACACACTACAGGAATGCTGAGTGTACACTAGTAACCAACACACTACAGGAATGCTGATTGTATATTAGTAACTAACACACTACAGGAATGCTGATTGTATGCTAGTAACTAACACACTACAGGAATGCTGATTGTATGCTAGTAACTAACACACTGCAGGAATGCTGATTGTATGCTAGTAACTAACACACTACAGGAATGCTGATTGCATGCTAGTAACTAACACACTACAGGAATGCTGATTGTATGCTAGTAACTAACACACTATGGGAATGCTGATTGTACACTAGTAACTAACACACTACAGGAATGCTGATTGTACCCTAGTAACTAACACACTACAGGAATGCTGATTGTACGCTAGTAACTAACACACTACAGGAATGCTGACTGCATGCTAGTAACTAACACACTACAGGAATGCTGATTGTATACTAGTAACCAACACACTACAGGAATGCTGATTGTACACTAGTAACCAACACACTACAGGAATGCTGATTGTATACTAGTAACCAACACACAACAGGAATGCTGATTGTACACTAGTAACCAACACACAACAGGAATGCTGATTGTACACTAGTAACCAACACACTACAGGAATGCTGATTGTACACTAGTAACCAACACACTACAGGAATGCTGATTGTATACTAGTAACCAACACACTACAGGAATGCTGATTGTACACTAGTAACTAACACAATACAGGAATTCTGATTGTATGCTAGTAACCAACACACTACATGAATGCTGATTGTATGCTAGTAACTAACACACTACAGGAATGCTGATTGTATGCTAGTAACTAACACACTACAGGAATGCTGATTGCACACTAGTAACTAACACACTACAGGAATGCTGATTGCATGCTAGTAACTAACACACTACAGGAATGCTGATTGTATGCTAGTAACTAACACACTACAGGAATGCTGATTGTATGCTAGTAACTAACACACTACAGGAATGCTGATTGTACACTAGTAAATAACACACTACAGGAATGCTGATTGTATGCTAGTAACTAACACACTACAGGAATGCTGATTGCATGCTAGTAACTAACACACTACAGGAATGCTGATTGCATGCTAGTAACTAACACACTACAGGAATGCTGATTGTATGCTAGTAACTAACACACTACAGGAATGCTGATTGTACACTAGTAACTAACACACTACAGGAATGCTGATTGCATGCTAGTAACTAACACACTACAGGAATGCTGATTGCATGCTAGTAACTAACACACTACAGGAATGCTGATTGTACACTAGTAACTAACACACTACAGGAATGCTGATTGTACACTAGTAACTAACACACTACAGGAATGCTGATTGTACGCTAGTAACTAACACACTACAGGAATGCTGATTGTACACTAGTAACTAACACACTACAGGAATGCTGATTGCATGCTAGTAACTAACACACTACAGGAATGCTGATTGTACGCTAGTAACCAACACACTACAGGAATGCTGATTGCATGCTAGTAACTAACACACTACAGGAATGCTGATTGCATGCTAGTAACTAACACACTACATGAATGCTGATTGCATGCTAGTAACTAACACACTACAGGAATGCTGATTGCATGCTAGTAACTAACACACTACAGGAATGCTGATTGCATGCTAGTAACTAACACACTACAGGAATGCTGATTGCATGCTAGTAACTAACACACTACAGGAATGCTGATTGTACACTAGTAACTAACACACTACATGAATGCTGATTGTACACTAGTAACTAACACACTACATGAATGCTGATTGTACACTAGTAACTAACACACTACAGGAATGCTGATTGTACACTAGTAACTAACACACTACAGGAATGCTGAGTGTACACTAGTAACTAACACACTACAGGAATGCTGATTGTATGTTAGTAACTAACACACTACAGGAATGCTGATTGTATGCTATTAACTAACACACTACAGGAATGCTGATTGTATGCTAGTAACTAACACACTGCAGGAATGCTGATTGTATGCTAGTAACTAACACACTACAGGAATGCTGATTGCATGCTAGTAACTAACACACTACAGGAATGCTGATTGTATGCTAGTAACTAACACACTACGGGAATGCTGATTGTACACTAGTAACTAACACACTACAGGAATGCTGATTGTACACTAGTAACTAACACACTACAGGAATGCTGATTGTACGCTAGTAAATAACACACTACAGGAATGCTGATTGCATACTAGTAACCAACACACTACAGGAATGCTGATTGTACACTAGTAACCAACACACAACAGGAATGCTGATTGTACACTAGTAACCAACACACAACAGGAATGCTGATTGTACACTAGTAACCAACACAGAACAGGAATGCTGATTGTACACTAGTAACCAACACACTACAGGAATGCTGATTGTATACTAGTAACCAACACACTACAGGAATGCTGATTGTACACTAGTAACTAACACAATACAGGAATTCTGATTGTATACTAGTAACCAACACACTACATGAATGCTGATTGTACGCTAGTAACTAACACACTACAGGAATGCTGATTGTATGCTAGTAACTAACACACTACAGGAATGCTGATTGCACACTAGTAACTAACACACTACAGGAATGCTGATTGCATGCTAGTAACTAACACACTACAAGAATGCTGATTGTATGCTAGTAACTAACACACTACGAGAATGCTGATTGTATGCTAGTAACTAACACACTACAGGAATGCTGATTGCATGCTAGTAACTAACACACTACAGGAATGCTGATTGAATGCTAGTAACTAACACACTACAAGAATGCTGATTGTATGCTAGTAACTAACACACTACAAGAATGCTGATTGTACACTAGTAACTAACACACTATCATGTATTTACCTGTGGTATCATGTATGTATTTACCTGTACTATCATGTATGTATTTACCTGTGATATCATGTATGTATTTACCTGTACTATCATGTATGTATTTACCTGTACTATCATGTATGTATTAACCTGTACTATCATGTATGTATTTACCTGTACTATCATGTATGTATTTACCTGTATTATCATGTATGTATTTACCTGTGATATCATGTATGTATTTACCTGCACTATCATGTATGTATTTACCTGCAATATCATGTATGTATTTACCTGTACTATCATGTATGTATTTACTTGTGATATCATGTATGTATTTACCTGCACTATCATGTATTTACCTGCACTATCATGTATGTATTTACCTGCACTATCATGTATGTATTAACCTGTACTATCATATATGTATTTACCTGTACTATCATGTATGTATTTACCTGTACTATCATGTATGTATTTACCTGTACTATCATGTATGTATTTACCTGTACTATCATGTATGTATGTATTTACCTGTACTATCATGTATGTATTTACCTGTACTATCATATGTATGTATTTACCTGTACTATCATGTATGTATTTACCTGTACTATCATGTATGTATTTACCTGCACTATCATGTATGTATGTATTTACCTGTACTATCATGTATGTATTTACCTGTACTATCATGTATGTATTTACCTGTACTATCATGTATGTATTTACCTGTACTATCATGTATGTATTTACCTGTACTATCATGTATGTATTTACCTGTACTATCATGTATGTATTTACCTGTACTATCATGTATGTATTTACCTGTACTATCATGTATGTATTTACCTGTACTATCATGTATGTATTTACCTGTACTATCATGTATGTATTTACCTGTACTATCATGTATGTATTTACCTGTACTATCATGTATTTACCTGTACTATCATGTATGTATTTACCTGTACTATCATGTATGTATTTACCTGTACTATCATGTATGTATTTACCTGTACTATCATATGTATGTATTTACCTGTACTATCATGTATGTATTTACCTGTACTATCATGTATGTATTTACCTGTACTATCATGTATGTATTTACCTGTACTATCATGTATGTATTTACCTGTACTATCATGTATGTATTTACCTGTACTATCATGTATGTATTTACCTGTACTATCATGTATGTATTTACCTGTACTATCATGTATGTATTTACCTGTACTATCATGTATGTATTTACCTGTACTATCATGTATGTATTTACCTGTACTATCATGTATGTATTTACCTGTACTATCATGTATGTATTTACCTGTACTATCATGTATGTATTTACCTGTACTATCATGTATGTATTTACCTGTACTATCATGTATGTATTTACCTGTACTATCATGTATGTATTTACCTGTACTATCATGTATGTATTTACCTGTACTATCATGTATGTATTTACCTGTACTATCATGTATGTATTTACCTGTACTATCATGTATGTATTTACCTGTACTATCATATGTATGTATTTACCTGTACTATCAATGTATGTATTTACCTGTACTATCATGTATGTATTTACCTGTACTATCATGTATGTATTTACCTGTACTATCATGTATGTATTTACCTGTACTATCATGTATGTATTTACCTGTACTATCATATGTATGTATTTACCTGTACTATCATGTATGTATTTACCTGTACTATCATGTATGTATTTACCTGTACTATCATGTATGTATTTACCTGTACTATCATGTATGTATTTACCTGTACTATCATGTATGTATTTACCTGTACTATCATGTATGTATTTACCTGTACTATCATGTATGTATTTACCTGTACTATCATGTATGTATTTACCTGTACTATCATGTATGTATTTACCTGTACTATCATGTATGTATTTACCTGTACTATCATGTATGTATTTACCTGTACTATCATGTATGTATTTACCTGTACTATCATGTATGTATTTACCTGTACTATCATGTATGTATTTACCTGTACTATCATGTATGTATTTACCTGTACTATCATGTATGTATTTACCTGTACTATCATGTATGTATTTACCTGTACTATCATGTATGTATTTACCTGTACTATCATGTATGTATTTACCTGTACTATCATGTATGTATTTACCTGTACTATCATGTATGTATTTACCTGTACTATCATGTATGTATTTACCTGTACTATCATGTATGTATTTACCTGTACTATCATGTATGTATTTACCTGTACTATCATGTATGTATTTACCTGTACTATCATGTATGTATTTACCTGTACTATCATGTATGTATTTACCTGTACTATCATGTATGTATTTACCTGTACTATCATGTATGTATTTACCTGTACTATCATGTATGTATTTACCTGTACTATCATGTATGTATTTACCTGTACTATCATGTATGTATTTACCTGTACTATCATGTATGTATTTACCTGTACTATCATGTATGTATTTACCTGTACTATCATGTATGTATTTACCTGTACTATCATGTATGTATTTACCTGTACTATCATGTATGTATTTACCTGTACTATCATGTATGTATTTACCTGTACTATCATGTATGTATTTACCTGTACTATCATGTATGTATTTACCTGTACTATCATGTATGTATTTACCTGTACTATCATGTATGTATTTACCTGTACTATCATGTATGTATTTACCTGTACTATCATGTATGTATTTACCTGTACTATCATGTATGTATTTACCTGTACTATCATGTATGTATTTACCTGTACTATCATGTATGTATTTACCTGTACTATCATGTATGTATTTACCTGTACTATCATGTATGTATTTACCTGTACTATCATGTATGTATTTACCTGTACTATCATGTATGTATTTACCTGTACTATCATGTATGTATTTACCTGTACTATCATGTATGTATTTACCTGTACTATCATGTATGTATTTACCTGTACTATCATGTATGTATTTACCTGTACTATCATGTATGTATTTACCTGTACTATCATGTATGTATTTACCTGTACTATCATGTATGTATTTACCTGTACTATCATGTATGTATTTACCTGTACTATCATGTATGTATTTACCTGTACTATCATGTATGTATTTACCTGTACTATCATGTATGTATTTACCTGTACTATCATGTATGTATTTACCTGTACTATCATGTATTTACCTGTACTATCATGTATGTATTTACCTGTACTATCATGTATGTATTTACCTGTACTATCATGTATGTATTTACCTGTACTATCATGTATGTATTTACCTGTACTATCATGTATGTATTTACCTGTACTATCATGTATGTATTTACCTGTACTATCATGTATGTATGTATTTACCTGTACTATCATGTATGTATTTACCTGTACTATCATGTATGTATTTACCTGCACTATCATGTATGTATTTACCTGTACTATCATGTATGTATTTACCTGCACTATCATGTATGTATGTATTTACCTGCACTATCATGTATGTATTTACCTGCACTATCATGTATGTATTTACCTGTACTATCATGTATGTATTAACCTGTACTATCATGTATGTATTTACCTGTACTATCATGTATGTATTTACCTGTACTATCATGTATGTATTTACCTGTACTATCATGTATGTATTTACCTGTACTATCATGTATGTATTTACCTGTACTATCATGTATGTATTTACCTGTACTATCATGTATGTATTTACCTGTACTATCATGTATGTATTTACCTGTACTATCATGTATGTATGTATTTACCTGTACTATCATGTATGTATTTACCTGTACTATCATGTATGTATTTACCTGTACTATCATGTATGTATTTACCTGTACTATCATGTATTTACCTGTACTATCATGTATGTATTTACCTGTACTATCATGTATGTATTTACCTGTACTATCATGTATGTATTTACCTGTACTATCATGTATGTATTTACCTGTACTATCATGTATGTATTTACCTGTACTATCATGTATGTATTTACCTGTACTATCATGTATGTATTTACCTGTACTATCATGTATGTATTTACCTGTACTATCATGTATGTATTTACCTGTACTATCATGTATGTATTTACCTGTACTATCATGTATGTATTTACCTGTACTATCATGTATGTATTTACCTGTACTATCATGTATGTATTTACCTGTACTATCATGTATGTATTTACCTGTACTATCATGTATGTATTTACCTGTACTATCATGTATGTATTTACCTGTACTATCATGTATGTATTTACCTGTACTATCATGTATGTATTTACCTGTACTATCATGTATGTATTTACCTGTACTATCATGTATGTATTTACCTGTACTATCATGTATGTATTTACCTGTACTATCATGTATGTATTTACCTGTACTATCATGTATGTATTTACCTGTACTATCATGTATGTATTTACCTGTACTATCATGTATGTATTTACCTGTACTATCATGTATGTATTTACCTGTACTATCATGTATGTATTTACCTGTACTATCATGTATGTATTTACCTGTACTATCATGTATGTATTTACCTGTACTATCATGTATGTATTTACCTGCACTATCATGTATGTATTTACCTGTACTATCATGTATGTATTTACCTGTACTATCATGTATGTATTTACCTGTACTATCATATGTATGTATTTACCTGTACTATCATGTATGTATTTACCTGTACTATCATGTATGTATTTACCTGTACTATCATGTATGTATTTACCTGTACTATCATGTATGTATTTACCTGTACTATCATGTATGTATTTACCTGTACTATCATGTATGTATTTACCTGTACTATCATGTATGTATTTACCTGTACTATCATGTATGTATTTACCTGTACTATCATGTATGTATGTATTTACCTGTACTATCATGTATGTATTTACCTGTACTATCATATATGTATTTACCTGTACTATCATGTATGTATTTACCTGTACTATCATGTATGTATTTACC
>CM026393.1:10793904-10809439 GCA_014843695.1 Archivesica marissinica
CTACACCAATACAATACACATATATAATCAATGAAACTCTACACCAATACAATACACATATAATCAATGAAACTCTACACCAATACAATACACACATATAATCAATGAAACTCTACACCAATACAATACACATATAATCAATGAAACTCTACACCAATACAATACACATATATAATCAATGAAACTCTACACCAATACAATACACATATAATCAATGAAACTCTACACCAATACAATACACACATATAATCAATGAAACTCTACACCAATACAATACACATATAATCAATGAAACTCTACACCAATACAATACACAGATGTAATAAATGAAACTCTACACCAATACAATACACAGATTTAATCAATGAAACTCTACACCAATACAATACACAGATGTAATCAATGAAACTCTACACCAATACAATACACAGATGTAATCAATGAAACTCTACACCAATACAATACACAGATGTAATAAATGAAACTCTACACCAATACAATACACAGATGTAATAAATGAAACTCTACACCAATACAATACACAGATGTAATCAATGAAACTCTACACCAATACAATACACAGATGTAATAAATGAAACTCTACACCAATACAATACACAGATGTAATCAATGAAACTCTACACCAATACAATACACAGATGTAATCAATGAAACTCTACACCAATACAATACACAGATAGAATCAATGAAACTCTACACCAATACAATACACAGATGTAATCAATGAAACTCTACACCAATACAATACACAGCTAGAATCAATGAAACTATACACCAATACAATACACAGATAGAATCAATGAAACTCTACACCAATACAATACACAGATAGAATCAATGAAACTCTACACCAATACAATACACAGATATAATCAATGAAACTCTACACCAATACAATACACAGCTAGAATCAATGAAACTATACACCAATACAATACACAGATAGAATCAATGAAACTCTACACCAATACAATACACAGCTAGAATCAATGAAACTATACACCAATACAATACACAGATGTAATCAATGAAACTCTACACCAATACAATACACAGATGTAATCAATGAAACTATACACCAATACAATACACAGATGTAATCAATGAAACTATACACCAATACAATACACAGATGTAATCAATGAAACTCTACACCAATACAATACATAGATGTAATCAATGAAACTCTACACCAATACAATACACAGATATAATCAATGAAACTCTACACCAATACAATACACAGCTAGAATCAATGAAACTCTACACCAATACAATACATAGATGTAATCAATGAAACTCTACATATATAATCAATGAAACCCTACACATATATAATCAATGAAACTCTACAGATATAATCAATGAAACTCTACAGATATAATCAATGAAACTCTACAGATATAATCAATGAAACTCTACAGATATAATCAATGAAACTCTACAGATATAATCAATGAAACTCTACAGATATAATCAAACTCTGAGTAACCCTTGCTCCTCATCTCCACAGGAGATTTTCACTTGTAAGATTTCCATGTTTGCCATTTTGATTGTAATTATTAAGCATCATTTTGTTTTGTGAATGTACTGATCCAGATGGACTGACAACACGTCCATGGTGAACATTTGGAGGGTGAGAAGGTGGATGAACAAGTCCATGTAGAACATTTGGAGGGTGAGAGGGTGGATGAACAAGTCCATGTAGAACATTTGGAGGGTGAGAAGGTGGATGAACAAGTCCATGTAGAACATTTGGAGGGTGAGAGGGTGGATGGACAAGTCCATGTAGAACATTTGGAGGGTGAGATGGTGGATGAACAAGTCCATGTAGAACATTTGGAGGGTGAGAAGGTGGATGAACAAGTCCATGTAGAACATTTGGAGGGTGAGAGGGTGGATGAACAAGTCCATGTAGAACATTTGGAGGGTGAGAAGGTGGATGAACAAGTCCATGTAGAACATTTGGAGGGTGAGAGGGTGGATAGACAAGTCCATGTAGAACATTTGGAGGGTGAGATGGTGGATGGACAGGTTGAATATTTGTAGGGTGAGAAGAGGGTGGATGTCCATGATGCTAGAAGTTAGGTTCATGACAAGATGACAAGATGTACTGAATATGCAACATTTATGTATAATTACAGTTCCAGGGAATCCAAGTTATCTACTTGTAATTATAATTGTGTGACCTCTAACTAGGACTCAGGGAATCTAAGTTATCTACATGTAATTAGAATTGTGTGACCTCTGACTAGGACTCAGGGAATCTAAGTTATCTACATGTAATTAGAATTGTGTGACCTCTGACTAGGACTCAGGGAATCTAAGTTATCTACATGTAATTAGAATTGTGTGACCTCTGACTAGGACTCAGGGAATCTAAGTTATCTACATGTAATTAGAATTGTGTGACCTCTGACTAGGACTCAGGGAATCTAAGTTATCTACATGTAATTAGAATTGTGTGACCTCTGACTAGGACTCGAGACTGAAGGTAGTCGGTCTCCTTGAGCTGCATTAGGTATAGGGCTCGAGACTGAAGGTAGTCGGTCTCCTTGAGCTGCATTACGTATAGGACTCGAGACTTAAGGTAGTCGGTCTCCTTGAGCTGCATTAGGTATAGGGCTCGAGACTGAAGGTAGTCGGTCTCCTTGAGCTGCATTAGGTATAGGGCTCG
This sequence comes from Archivesica marissinica, assembly GCA_014843695.1. Taxonomy (NCBI): domain Eukaryota; kingdom Metazoa; phylum Mollusca; class Bivalvia; order Venerida; family Vesicomyidae; genus Archivesica; species Archivesica marissinica. The sequence continues at coordinate 10,796,603 of CM026393.1, forward strand.
AGACTGAAGGTAGTCGGTCTCCTTGAGCTGCATTACGTATAGGACTCGAGACTTAAGGTAGTCGGTCTCCTTGAGCTGCATTAGGTATAGGGCTCGAGACTGAAGGTAGTCGGTCTCCTTGAGCTGCATTAGGTATAGGGCTCGAGACTGAAGGTAGTCGGTCTCCTTGAGCTGCATTACGTATAGGACTCGAGACTTAAGGTAGTCGGTCTCCTTGAGCTGCATTAGGTATAGGGCTCGAGACTGAAGGTAGTCGGTCTCCTTGAGCTGCATTAGGTATAGGGCTCGAGACTGAAGGTAGTCGGTCTCCTTGAGCTGCATTACGTATAGGACTCAAGACTGAAGGTAGTCGGTCTCCTTGAGCTGCATTACGTATAGGACTCGAGACTGAAGGTAGTCAGTCTCCTTGAGCTGCATTACGTATAGGACTCGAGACTGAAGGTAGTCAGTCTCCTTGAGCTGCATTACGTTTATATCCAGCCATTAGTCAAGGGTCAAGCTTAAAATGGATCAAACTGGATCCTTCAATAATTCGAGGGTACCTTGTGAACTTTTGACATTGTTGTTTCATTTTTGAAAGAAACTTGGCTCACTTTGAGATATCTGGTTACAAATCATAGAAATATGCACTGACATACAACAATAATATGAAAGTTTTGTATCAACTTTTTCTATGGTTTATATAAATGTAAATACTTGTGAAATAAATGTTTTGACAAGCATATTATGGTAGACCTGTATTGTTTACTAAATCCTGAATACAAGTTTACAGTGTTCAGTAAAATCTACTGTTTTAGGCTTTAGACATATTTATTGCGTTCATCTCATTTCTGGATGAGAAATATGTCCACTTATGGCCAGGTATATGCTGTACTTCTCCCTGAGCTGCGGTACTTCTCCCTGAGCTGTGGTACTTCTCAATTTTGAGCCAAGGAAGGAGTCTTCATATTATATAATATATAGAGGACATTTTCAGTAAACAATTCTCTCCCTTATATACCTTATGCCTCTCCCTTATATACATTATGCCTCTCCTTTATATACCGTATGCCTCTCCCTTATATACCATATGCCTCTTTATATACCTTATGCCTCTCCCTTATATACTTTATGCCTCTCCTTTATAAACCTTATGCCTCTCCCTTATATACCTTATGCCTCTCCCTTATATACCTTATGCCTCTCCCTTATATACCTTATGCCTCTCCCTTATATACCTTATGCCTCTCCCTTATATACCTTATGCCCCTCCCTTATATACCTTATGCCTCTCCCTTATATACCTTATGCCTCTCCCTTATATACCTTATGCCTCTCCCTTATATACTTTATGCCTCTCCTTTATATACCTTATGCCTCTCCCTTATATACCTTATGCCTCTCCCTTATATACCTTATGCCTCTCCCTTATATACCTTATGCCTCTCCCTTATATACCTTATGCCTCTCCCTTATATACCTTATGCATCACCCTTGTTCACTGTAACTATCTCCCTTGTACACTGTAAATATCTCCCTTGTTCACTGTAAATATCTCCCTTGTTCACTTTACATATCTCTCTTGTACACTTTAAATCTCTTCCTTGTTCACTTTAAATATCTCCCTTGTACACTTTATGTATCTCCCTTGTACACTTTATATATCTCCCTTGTACACTTTACATATCTCCCTTGTACACTACATATATCTCCCTTGTACACTACATATCTCCCTTGTACACTGCATATCTCCCTTATACACTTTAAATCTCCCCCTTGTACACTTTACATATCTCCCTTTTACACTTTACATATCTCCCTTGTACACTACATATCTCCCTTATACACTTTAAATCTCCCCCTTGTACACTTTACATATCTCCCTTGTACACTTTACATATCTCCCTTGTACACTTTACATATCTCCCTTGTACACTTTATATATCTCCCTTGTACACTACATATCTCCCTTGTACACGTATATATCTCCCTTGTACACTGCATATCTCCCTTGTACACTGAATTTCCTTGTACACTCATATCTCCTTTGTACACTTTAATATCTCCCTTGTACACTTTATATATCTCCCTTGTACACTACATATCTCCTTTGTACACTTTATATATCTCCCTTGTACACTTTGAATCTCTCCCTTGTACACTTTACATATCTCCCTTGTACACTTTACATATCTCCCTTGTACACTTTACATATCTCCCTTGTACACTTTATATATCTCCCTTGTACACTACATATCTCCCTTGTACACGTTATATATCTCCCTTGTACACTGCATATCTCCCTTGTACACTTTGAATCTCTCCCATGTACACTTTATATATTTCCCTTGTACACTACATATCTCCTTTGTACACTTTATATATCTCCCTTGTACACTTTATATATCTCCCTTGTACACTACATATCTCCTTTGTACACTTTATATATCTCCCTTGTACACTTTGAATCTCTCCCTTGTACACTTTATATATCTCCCTTGTACACTTTATATATCTCCCTTGTACACTTTATATATCTCCCTTGTACACTTTACATATCTCCCTTGTACACTTTACATATCTCCCTTGTACACTTTATATATCTCCCTTGTACACTACATATCTCCCTTGTACACTACATATCTCCCTTGTACACTTTATATATCTCCCTTGTACACTTTATATATCTCCCTTGTACACTTTATATATCTCCCTTGTACACTACATATCTCCCTTGTACACTTTACATATCTCCCTTGTACACTACATATCTCCTTTGTACACTTTATATATCTCCCTTGTACACTGCATATCTCCCTTGTACACTTTGAATCTCTTCCTTGTACACTTTAAATATCTTCCTTGTACACTTTAAATCTCTTCCTTGTACACTTTAAATCTCTTCCTTGTACACTTTAAATCTCTTCCTTGTACACTTTATATATCTCCCTTGTACACTGCATATCTCCCTTGTACACTTTAAATCTCTTCCTTGTACACTTTAAATCTCTTCCTTGTACACTTTAAATCTCTTCCTTGTACACTTTATATATCTCCCTTGTACACTTTAATATAATATCTCCCTTGTACACTTTACATATCTCCCTTGTTCACTTTACATATCTCCCTTGTACACTTTACATATCTCCCTTGTACACTTTACATATCTCCCATGTACACATTATATAACTACCTTGATCAGGGCATCAGTGGCCGAGTGATTAAGCTCGCTTACTTCAACCCGGGGACTTCCTCCACCAATAAGGAGGGGAACCCGGGGACTTCCTCCACCAATAAGGAGGGGAACCCGGGACTTCCTCCACCAATAAGGAGGGGAACCCGGGGACTTCCTCCACCAATAAGGAGGGGAACCCGGGGACTTCCTCCACCAATAAGGAGGGGAACCCGGGGACTTCCTCCACCAATAAGAAGGGGAACCCGGGGACTTCCTCCACCAATAAGGAGGGGAACCCGGGGACTTCCTCCACCAATAAGGATGGGAACCCGGGGTCTTGCTCCACCAATAAGGAGGGGAACCCGGGGACTTCCTTCACCAATAAGGAGGGGAACCCGGGGACTTCCTCCACCAATAAGGAGGGGAACCCGGGGTCTTCCTCCACCAATACGGAGGGGAACCCGGGGACTTCCTCCACCAATAAGGAGGGGAACCCGGGGACTTCCTCCACCAATAAGGAGGGGAACCCGGGGACTTCCTCCACCAATAAGGAGGGGAACCCGGGGACTTCCTCCACCAATAAGGAGGGGAACCCGGGGTCTTCCTCCACCAATAAGAGCCGGAGAGTCGCCCTATGACCTAAGTTGTTGGTGCCACTTTAAGCCCCAAAAATAAAAAATTCTCCCTTGTTCACCGAAAACCTCTTCCTATGTTGAAAATCTATGGGTGGAAATATTTGTAGAATGTATACTATGTGTATTGATGTTCCAGCAAGTGTTCTATACCAACAATTGCATGATTGATGTTGCATGAACTGTGATTAGGTTGACATTCACCATCATTCCAAGGGGAACTCCACAGTTTATTGGATTACTGGGAGAACAAATAGTTTTAGGAAAGTAATGAGATGGCAGGCTGGGTGACATGCTATTCATTGCATTTTATTGAGAGCATTATAACGATGGAACACGTTCAGCGTAGCAAGGAACAAGGCGTTCAGAATAATAAAGCGCTGGAGGCAAGGAAAGGGCATTCAGAATAATAAATTGCTGGAGGCAAGGAAAGGGCATTCAGAATAATAAATTGCTGGAGGCAAGGAAAGGGCATTCAGAATAATAAATCACTGGAGGCAAGGAAAGGGCATTCAGAATAATAAATTGCTGGAGGCAAGGAAAGGGCATTCAGAATAATAAATTGCTGGAGGCAAGGAAAGGGCATTCAGAATAGTAAATTGCTGGAGGCAAGGAAAGGGCATTCAGAATAATAAATTGCTGGAGGCAAGGAAAGGGCGCTCAGAATAATAAATTGCTGGAGGCAAGGAAAGGGCGCTCAGAATAATAAATTGCTGGAGGCAAGGAAAGGGCATTCAGAATAATAAATCACTGGAGGCAAGGAAAGGGCATTCAGAATAATAAATTGCTGGAGGCAAGGAAAGGGCGCTCAGAATAATAAATTGCTGGAGGCAAGGAAAGGGCATTCAGAATAATAAATCACTGGAGGCAAGGAAAGGGCATTCAGAATAATAAATTGCTGGAGGCAAGGAAAGGGCATTCAGAATAATAAATTGCTGGAGGCAAGGAAAGGGAGCTCAAGAGTTATAAATCGCTGGAGGCAAGGAAAGGGAGTTCACGAGTTATAAATCACTGGAGGCAAGGAAAGGGAGCTCAAGAGTTATAAATCGCTGGAGGCAAGGAAAGGGAGTTCACGAGTTATAAATCACTGGAGGCAAGGAAAGGGAGCTCAAGAGTTATAAATCGCTGGAGGCAAGGAAAGGGAGTTCACGAGTTATAAATCACTGGAGGCAAGGAAAGGGAGCTCAAGAGTTATAAATCGCTGGAGGCAAGGAAAGGGAGTTCACGAGTTATAAATCACTGGAGGCAAGGAAAGGGAGCTCAAGAGTTATAAATCGCTGGAGGCAAGGAAAGGGAGTTCACGAGTTATAAATCACTGGAGGCAAGGAAAGGGAGCTCAAGAGTTATAAATCGCTGGAGGCAAGGAAAGGGAGTTCACGAGTTATAAATCACTGGAGGCAAGGAAAGGGAGCTCAAGAGTTATAAATCGCTGGAGGCAAGGAAAGGGAGTTCACGAGTTATAAATCACTGGAGGCAAGGAAAGGGAGCTCAAGAGTTATAAATCACTGGAGGCAAGGAAAGGGAGCTCAAGAGTTATAAATCACTGGAGGCAAGGAAAGGGAGCTCAGAGTTATAAATCACTGGAGGCAAGGAAAGGGAGCTCAGAGTAGCAAGGAATGTGAGTTAAGAGTAATAAATCTCTCACTCCGTATGTTTGTACACCCTGTCTGTACACCCTGTTTGTACACCATGTATGTACACACTGTCTGTACACACTGTCTGTACTACCTGTCTGTACACCCTGCCTGTACACCCTGTCTCTACACCCCTGTACACCATGTCTGTACACCCTGTCTGTACACCATGTCTGTACACCATGTCTCTACACCCTTGTACACCTGCCTGTACACCCTGTCTGTACACCATGTCTGTACACCATGTCTCTACACCCCTGTACACCTGCCTGTACACCTGTCTGTACACCCTGTCTATACACCCATGTACACCCTGTCTGTAGAGTCAGCATGACACTATTCTACTACTTGCTGTTGTTTGATTGGTTAACGTGGTTAGTGCAGTGGAAATGTGCCGGCTATTGATCACACTAAATCCTGCTGTCTATTCAGGTCTATACTAGTATATCGATCACACTAAATCCTGCTGTCTATTCAGGTCTATACTAGTATATCGATCACATCTGTGCACAACCTTTTGGGACAAATGCAAGGAAATTGGTTAGAACTCGAGTTATATGGAGGGAACGTATTTTATTGGTATAAAAATATATTGTGTAATATTCACACAAATGCAATCAAGTATGTAAGAGAAATGTCTGGTTGAGTGGGTTATGTCCAAGAGATGTGTGTATTATGCATGATGTATGACCTATTGTTTGTTGTGTCCCTTCACTTGTGACATTGACACATGACTGACACCGACATAGCAGACACTGACAACAAATGCCAACATAACAGATGCCAACATAACAGATGCCAACATCTTGATCCAGCGTCTGGTCAGAATATATGTTATTTGCTATGCAGCCAAGTGTTTTAGTTACACTATTCGAATAGCAAACGACATAGAGCCTGATCATGTCTAGCGCATGACATAGAGCCTGATCATGTCTAGCGCATGACATAGAGCCTGATCATGTCTAGCGCACGACATAGAGCCTGATCATGTCTAGCGCATGACATAGAGCCTGATCATGTCTAGCGCATGACATAGAGCCTGATCATGTCTAGCGCACGACATAGAGCCTGATCATGTCTAGCGCATGACATAGAGCCTGATCATGTCTAGCGCATGACATAGAGCCTGATCATGTCTAGCGCATGACATAGAGCCTGATCATGTCTAGCGCATGACATAGAGCCTGATCATGTCTAGCGCATGACATAGAGCCTGATCATGTCTAGCGCATGACATAGAGCCTGATCATGTCTAGCGCATGACATAGAGCCTGATCATGTCTAGCGCACGACATAGAGCCTGATCATGTCTAGCGCAGACATAGAGCCTGATCATGTCTAGCGCAGACATGGTGTTGTGGTAGAGCCTGATCATGTCTACGCACGACATAGAGCCTGATCATGTCTAGCGCACGACATAGAGCCTGATCATGTCTAGCGCACGACATAGAGCCTGATCATGTCTAGCGCACGACATAGCGCACGACATAGAGCCTGATCATGTCTAGCGCATGACATAGCGCACGACATAGAGCCTGATCATGTCTAGCGCACGACATAGAGCCTGATCATGTCTAGCGCACGACATAGAGCCTGATCATGTCTAGCGCACGACATAGAGCCTGATCATGTCTAGCGCACGACATAGCGCACGACATAGAGCCTGATCATGTCTAGCGCAAGTATTTCACTACAAGACAGTCAGACTAGGCCCTGCAGCTGGTAATGAACAGCTTATGTCAATATCACAGTTGTGTTTTGGGTCAATATCTGAATCTTCTTAGAGTATTGTTTACATAGGAGCTGCATGATTTGCTTGAATCTGGACATTAAGTGATACACAATGTTGGAGAACGTTAACAAGAACTTTAACAAGAGCATTACCAAGAACATTACCAAGAACTTTAACAAGAACGTGTTAACAAGAACGTTAACAAGAACGTTACCATAGGAACAAACAATGTGAAGAAGTCTAATGTACACTGGATAATATGCTGACTCACATAACTGTAATAATGTGCTGACTCACATAACTGTAATAATGTGCTGACTCACATAACTGTAATAATGTGCTGACTCACATAACTGTAATAATGTGCTGACTCACATAACTGTAAAACTGTTGACATGAATTGTTCGCTAATTATGATTGATAAAATAATGTATTGTTCTTGAGTTCCTGACCAATACTATAACCAATATAATTTTAGCACAGCTCGTGTGAGCTATTGTAACTAATGTGTCCGTCTGTCTGTCCGTCCATCGGGATCCTTGGAACAGTAACCATTGGGTCTATATTCAAAGTTGTTCAAATTGTGACTCCTTGATCAAAACAGCGCAACCTGGGGGCCAAATAGGGGCCAAGTTTTACATGTGACCGAATATTGTCATGTCATATCAGGCGCATAGTAAAATAATTAGTCAGAAAAAATGCAATAAAAAGAAGAGCCTTAAAGGGTGAATTAGGTACAATTTCTTTGTAGAATGTTTGTTTAAAAGACATTTTCAGAGACACATTCTAAAGCATAGAGTATTCACAGGAAAACTCCCACTTTTCTGATCCATAGATGTTCGTGAGAATTTGCCCCCCCCCTGAACATGCATCCGGACCCCCATTGAAGATGATTTGTGTTGTGTAGACTTTAAATTGGACCTAGTTTACATGTCTGCATACAGTCAAACCTGTGTTAGTGGTCACCTCTATTAAGCAGCCAACCTGTATTAATCAAGCCAGTTTTCAGATTCCCAATATGTTGTTTTATTATACATTTGACCTCTATTAAGCAGCCACCTGTGGTAAGCAGCCATGTTCTGTGATTGCCTCGGCTGGCTGCTAAGGTGATCTCTCTAGTGCAGTTTTCAGATGATTTAACATGGCCGCTGAATGGTCAACAGGTTGTTTTTTTATTATATACAGATTTCAAAATTCAGTGTTCCCTCTGTCTGAATATTTGTCTGCGCCACTTCTGTTGTCAATTGAAAAAAAAATTGCAGCCAATTTGAAAAACTTAAAAGAGCCATAATAGTTCACAGATAAATATTTGAAGCCCTGTGCATTTTGCTAGAGATGTATATTTTCATGATATCGGTACAATACAAATTACATAAAACCAGGAACATAGATAATCAAATAGATTCTGATACAACTTCATTCTTTAATTTGAACCTCTCAAAGGGGACAGTCCCCTAAAATAGGGATACCCCACATGTGTATGTAATTGAATTACTTGTAGGCCCATCATGGCCCTCTTGTTACGTTTCTATTTCTTAGCATCATATTCTTGCCTATATATATAATATATATACATGTATAGTTAATTGAACAAAGAAGAAGTGCTACATCAGAACATATATGATTATTAGAAGATATGCCCCCTTAAACAGATTGTACTAGACACCAGCGAGTGTAAACTGTTTCATCTTATTACAGGCTAGATGTTCCTGTGTCTTTTGGGAAATCACACACGTGTTCTTTAAGACAAAGTTTGCATAGTTAGTTTAGATTGACCTGTCTTTTTATGACTATTGCGAATATTAATGAGTTATAGCCTATTACTGGATAATTATAAGAATCCCCAGGCATCAATTGGATAAGAAATGTATAGTTAATGTTTGTTTGCAACGAAATGAACTCGTAGACCTTCGTGAAATGGCATTTTGTATATCCATATGCAGCTGGGGTAGTTGCAACACATAGTTTAATACCAATCCCATTCCACCGAGGGAATACCAATCCCATTCCACCGAGGGAATACCAATCCCATTCCACCGAGGGAATACCAATCCCATTCCACCGAGGGAATACCAATCCCATTCCACCGAGGGAATACCAATCCCATTCCACCGAGGGAATACCAATCCCATTCCACGAGGGAATACCAATCCTGAATCCACCGAGGGAATACCAATCCCATTCCACCGAGGGAATACCAATCCCATTCCACCGAGGGAATACCAATCCCATTCCACCGAGGGAATACCAATCCCATTCCACTGAGGGAATACCAATCCCATTCCACCGAGGGAATACCAATCCCATTCCACCGAGGAATACCAATCCCATTCCACCGAGGGAATACCAATCCCATTCCACCGAGGGAATACCAATCCCATTCCACCGAGGGAATACCAATCCCATTCCACCGAGGGAATACCAATCCTGAATCCACCGAGGGAATACCAATCCCATTCCACCGAGGGAATACCAATCCCATTCCACCGAGGGAATACCAATCCCATTCCACCGATGGAATGCCAATCCCATTCCACCGAGGGAATACCAATCCCATTCCACCGAGGGAATACCAATCCTGAATCCACCGAGGGAATACCAATCCCATTCCACCGGGAATGCCAATCCCATTCCACCGAGGGAATACCAATCCCATTCCACCGAGGGAATACCAATCCCATTCCACCGAGGGAATACCAATCCTGATCCACTGATGGAATACCAATCCCATTCCACCGAGGGAATACCATCCCATTCCACCGAGGGAATACCAATCCCATTCCACCGAGGGAATACCAATCCCATTCCGCCGAGGGAATACCAATCCCATTCCACTGATGGAATACCAATCCCATTCCACCGAGGGAATACCATCCTGAATCCACCGAGGGAATACCAATCCCATTCCACCGAGGGAATACCAATCCCATTCCACCGATGGAATACCAATCCCATTCCACCGAGGGAATACCAATCCCATTCCACTGATGGAATACCAATCCCATTCCACCGATGGAATACCAATCCCATTCCACCGAGGGAATACCAATCCCATTCCACCGATGGAATACCAATCCCATTCCACCGAGGGAATACCAATCCTGAATCCACCGAGGGAATACCAATCCCATTCCACCGAGGGCATACCAATCCCATTCCACCGAGGGAATACCAATCCCATTCCGCCAAGGGAATGCCAATCCTGAATCCACCGAAGGAATACCAATCCCATTCCACCGAGGGAATACCAATCCCATTCCGCCAAGGGAATGCCAATCCCATTCCGCCAAGGGAATGCCAATAATGATAAAGCTCATGAAATATATCATGTGTGTTGATAACAATCTATCCCTACTGGGCAATCTATCCCTCCTGTGTTCTATCTAATTGTCTACTGATCCCTCCTGTGTTCTATCTAGTTGTCTACTGGACAATCTATCCCTCCTGTGTTCTATCTAGTTGTCTACTGGACAATCTATCCCTCCTGTGTTCTATCTAGTTGTCTACTGATCCCTCCTGTGTTCTATCTACTTGTCTACTGATCCCTCCTGTGTTCTATCTAGTTGTCTACTGATCCCTCCTGTGTTCTATCTAGTTGTCTACTGGACAATCTATCCCTCCTGTGTTCTATCTAGTTGTCTACTGGGCAATCTATCCCTCCTGTGTTCTATCTAGTTGTCTTAACTGGGCAATCTATCCCTCCAGTGTTCTATCTAGTTGTGTACTGATCCATCCTGTGTTCTGGTTGTAAAACAACAAATAAATTGCCTATTAAATACATAGTAAAAACATACAGTCTGTTCATTTATATTTCCAATCTTTCATTTCTTCTGATACCACATCCACTGTGAAGAGGTATTCAAATCAGCCTGAAACACACCAAGAATATTTCAAATTTTAAGTTTCAAATAACCAGTGCTCGCCTGTGAATAACATCACTGTGTTTACACACTGTATTCCTCCGCCATTTACACACTGCATTCCTCCGCCAAATAATACAGTATACCAACCTTCAGTTTGCAATGGCCTGAATTCTTATACCACATCTTTTCTACACATCAACTAGTCTGAAGTCTTCTCAAGTCACATAATTTCTCAAAACTAACTATATTAGTTATTGGGACTACATTCGAGTGGACCGCGGATGCTCTTCTGCCTATTTACGTATATACAACCTTCTATCTAGTTGTCTGCTTGGCTTTGCACTCCCCCATTCTATGGTTGCACGCTCCACTGATGTCGGACATGCCTTGGTTTCTTTCATGTTCACTATTGATTGTAAGCAATTAGGTCTTCTTCTATTGTCTTATCAATATAGTGAGAACCCTTGTGTATTTAGCCATTACTCCAAGTTAACCTCATTTACCTGATGAGGATTTAAAACAGCTACTGCATTTCTCATCCAATTGTTTATTAGCACCCAAGTACTGGTTAACCGCTAAGGTGTTAGGTAAACTGCCCGCCGGCGATATAGCCCAAAATGGTGCTGATGCAGGCGTAAAACCCGAAATATAAATAAATAAATTGTATTATCTCTCCTGAACTATGTATAGGGGGCTTGTATTGACTCTCCTGAACTATGTATAGGGGGGCTTGTATTGACTCTCCTGAACTATGTATAGGGGGCTTGTATTGACTCTCCTGAACTATGTATAGGGGGCTTGTATTGACTCTCCTGAACTATGTATAGGGGGCTTGTATTGACTCTCCTGAACTATGTATAGGGGGCTTGTATTGACTCTCCTGAACTATGTATAGGGGGCTTGTATTGACTCTCCTGAACTATGTATAGGGGGCTTGTATTGACTCTCCTGAACTATGTATGGGGGGGGGCTTGTATTGACTCTCCTGAACTATGTATGGGGGGCTTGTATTGACTCTCCTGAACTATGTATAGGGGGGCTTGTATTGACTCTCCTGACTATGTATAGGGGGCTTGTATTGACTCTCCTGAACTATGTATAGGGGGCTTGTATTGACTCTCCTGACCTATGTATAGGGGGCTTGTATTGACTCTCCTGAACTATGTATAGGGGGCTTGTATTGACTCTCCTGAACTATGTATAGGGGGCTTGTATTGACTCTCCTGAACTATGTATAGGGGGCTTGTATTGACTCTCCTGAACTATGTATGGGGGGCTTGTATTGACTCTCCTGAACTATGTATGGGGGGGCTTGTATTGACTCTCCTGAACTATGTATGGGGGGGCTTGTATTAACTCTCCTGAACTATGTATGGGGGGGGGCTTGTATTGACTCTCCTGAACTATGTATAGGGGGCTTGTATTGACTCTCCTGAACTATGTATAGGGGGCTTGTATTGACTCTCCTGAACTATGTATGGGGGGGGGCTTGTATTGACTCTCCTGAATTATGTATAGATGGCTTGTGTTGACTCTCCTGAACTATGTATAGGGGGCTTGTATTGACTCTCCTGAACTATGTATAGATGACTTGTATTGACTCTCCTGAACTATGTATAGGGGGCTTGTATTAACTCTCCTGAACTATGTATAGTTGGCTTGTATTAACTCTCCTGAACTATGTATAGGGGGGCTTGTATTAACTCTCCTGAACTATGTATAGGGTGCTTGTATTGACTCTCCTGAACTATGTAAAGGGGGCTTGTATTGACTCTCCTGAACTATGTATAGGGGGCTTGTATTAACTCTCCTGAACTATGTA
>CM026393.1:10810439-10867601 GCA_014843695.1 Archivesica marissinica
AACCATGGTTATAGATAACGGCGTGGAACCACGCTTATAGATAACGGCGTGGAATCATGGTTATAGATAACTGCGTGGAACCATAGTTATAGATAACTACGTGTAACCACGGTTATAGATAACGGCGTGGAACCACGGTTATAGATAATGGCATGGAATCATAGTTATAGATAATGATGTGGAACCATGGTTATAGATAATGGTGTGGAACCATGGTTATAGATAACTGCGTGGAACCATGGTTATAGATAATGGTGTGGAACCATGGTTATAGATAACTGCGTGGATCCATGGTTGTAGATAATGGTGTGGAACCATGGTTATAGATAACTACATGGAACGACGGTTATAGATAATGGCGTAGAACTATGGTTATAGATAACGGCGTGGAACCATGGTTATAGATAACTGCGTGGAACCATGGTTATAGATAATGGCGTGTAACCATGGTTATAGATAACGGCATGGAACCACGGTTATATATAACGGTGTGGAACCATGGTTATAGATAACGGCGTGGAACCATGGTTATTGATAACGGCGTGGAACCATGGTTATAGATAACGGCGTGGAAACCTGGTTATAGATAACGGCGTGGAACAACGGATATAGATAACGGCGTGGAACCATGGTTATAGATAACGGCGTGGAACCATGGTTATAGATAATGGCGTGGAACCATGGTTATAGATAACGGCGTGGAACCATGGTTATAGGTAATGGCGTGGAACCATGGTTATAGATAACGGCATGGAACCATGGTTATAGATAACGGCGTGGAACAACGGTTATAGATAACGGCGTGGAATAACGGTTATAGATAACGGCGTGGAACCATGGTTATAGATAATGGCGTGGAACCATGGTTATAGATAATGGCATGGAATCATAGTTATAGATAATGGTGTGGAACCATGGTTATAGATAATGGTGTGGAACCATGGTTATAGATAACAGCGTGGAACCACGGTTATAGATAACGGCGTGGAATCATGGTTATAGATAACTGCGTGGAAACATGGTTATAGATAATGGCGTAGAACCATGGTTATAGATAACGGCGTTGAACCATGGTTATAAATAACTACGTGGAACCACGGTTATAGATAACTGCGTGGAACCATGGTTATAAATATCTACTTGGAACCACGGTTATAGATAAGGGCGTGGAACCATGGTTATAGATAACTACGTGGAACCACGGTTATAGATAATGGCGTAGAACCATGGTTATAGATACTGGTGTGGAACCATGGTTATAGATAACTGCGTGGATCCATGGTTATAGATAATGGTGTGGAACCATGGTTATAGATAACTACGTGGAACCACGGTTATAGATAATTTGCGTAGAACCATGGTTATAGATAACGGCGTGGAACCATGGTTATAGATAATGGCGTAGAACCATGGTTATAGATAACGGCGTGGAACCACGGTTATAGATAACAGCGTGGAATCATGGTTATAGATAACTGCGTGGAAATATGGTTATAGATAATGGCGTAGAACCATGGTTATAGATAATGGTGTGGAACCATGGTTATTGATAACGGCGTGGAACCATGGTTATAGATAATGGCGTGGAACCATGGTTATAGATAATGGCATGGAATCATGGTTATAGATAATGGTGTTAGCATGGTTATAGATAATGGTGTGGAACCATGGTTATAGATAACAGCGTGGAACGACGGTTATAGATAACGGCGTGGAATCATGGTTATAGATAACTGCGTGGAACCATGGTTATAGATAATTGCGTAGAACCATGGATATAGATAACGGCGTGCAACCATGGTTATTGATAACGGCGTGGAACCATAGTTATAGATAACTACGTGGAACCACGGTTATAGATAACGGCGTGGAACCACGGTTATAGATAACTGCGTGGAACCATGGTTATAGATAACTACGTGGAACCACGGTTATAGATAACGGCGTAGAACCACGGTTATAGATAACTGTGTGGAACCATGGTTATAGATAACTACGTGGAACAACGGTAATAGATAAGGGCGTGGAACCATGGTTATAGATAACTACGTGGAACCACGGTTATAGATAATGGCGTAGAACCATGGTTATAGATAACTACGTGGAACCATGGTTATAGAAAATGGTGTGGAACCACGTTTATAGATAACTGCGTGGAACCATGGTTATAGATAATGGTGTGGAACCATGGTTATAGATAACTGCGTGGATCCATGGTTATAGATAATGGTGTGGAACCATGGTTATAGATAACTACATGGAACCACGGTTATAGATAATGGCGTAGAACTATGGTTATAGATAACGGCGTGGAACCATGGTTATAGATAACTGCGTGGAACCATGGTTATAGATAATGGCGTGTAACCATGGTTATAGATAACGGCATGGAACCACGGTTATATATAACGGTGTGGAACCATGGTTATAGATAACGGCGTGGAACCATGGTTATAGATAACGGCGTGGAACCCTGGTTATAGATAACGGCGTGGAACAACGGTTATAGATAACGGCGTGGAACCATGGTTATAGATAACGGCGTGGAACCATGGTTATAGATAATGGCGTGGAACCATGGTTATAGATAACGGCATGGAACCATGGTTATAGATAACGGCGTGGAACCATGGTTATTGATAACGGCGTGGAACCATGGTTATAGATAATGGCGTGGAACCATGGTTATAGATAATGGCATGGAATCATGGTTATAGATAATGGTGTGGAACCATGGTTATAGATAATGGTGTGGAACCATGGTTATAGATAACAGCGTGGAACCACGGTTATAGATACCGGCGTGGAATCATGGTTATAGATAACTGCGTGGAACCATGGTTATAGATAATGGCGTAGAACCATGGTTATAGATAATGGTGTCGAACCATGGTTATAGATAATGGTGTGGAACCATGGTTATAGATAACTGCGTGGATCCATTGTTATAGATAATAGTGTGGAACCATGGTTATAGATAACTACGTGGAACCACGGTTATAGATAATGGCGTAGAACCATGGTTATAGATAACGGCGTGGAACCATGGTTATAGATAATGGCGTAGAACCATGGTTATAGATAACGGCGTGGACCACGGTTATAGATAACGGCGTGGAACCATGGTTATAGATAACTGCGTGGAACCATGGTTATAGATAATGGCGTAGAACCATGGTTATAGATAACGGCGTGCAATCATGGTTATAAATAACGGCGTGGAACCATGGTTATAGATAACTGCGTGGAACCATGGTTATAGATAACTGCGTGGAACCATGGTTATAGATAACAACCAGGTTATAGATAACTGCGTGGAACCACGTTATAGATAACTACGTGGAACCACGGTTATAGATAATGGCGTAGAACCATGGTTATAGATAACAGCGTGGAACCACGGTTATAGATAACCGTGGAATCATGGTTATTGATACTGCGTGGAATCATGGTTATAAATAACGGCGTGAACCATGGTTATAGATAACGGCGTGTAACCATGGTTATAGATAACGGCGTGGAACATGTTATAGATAACTGCGTGGAACCCTAGTTATAGATAATGGCGTAGAACAAGGTTATAGATATGTGTCGAACCATGGTTATAGATAATGGCGTGGAACCATGGTTATAGGTAACTGCATGGATCCATGGTTATAGATAATGGTGTGGAACCATGGTTATAGATAATGGCATGGAACCATGGTTATAGATAATGGTGTCGAACCATGGTTATAGATAACGGTGTGGAACCATAGTTATAGATAATGTTGTGGAACCATAGTTATAGATAACAGCGTGGAACCACGGTTATAGATAACGGCGTGGAATCATGGTTATAGATAACTGCGTGGAACCATGGTTATAGATAATGGCGTAGAACCATGGTTATAGATAACGGCGTGGAACCATGGTTATAAATAACGGCGTGGAACCATGGTTATAGATAACTGCGTGGAACCATGGTTATAGATAACTGCGTGGAACCATAATTATAGATAACTACGTGGAACCACGGTTATAGATAACGGCGTGGAACCACGGTTATAGATAACTGCGTGGAACCATTGTTATAGATAATGGTGTGGAACCATGGTTATTGATAACGGCGTGGAACCATGGTTATAGATAATGGCGTGGAACCATGGTTATAGATAATGGCATGGAATCATGGTTATAGATACTGGTGTGGAACCATGGTTATAGATAATGGTGAGGAACCATGGTTATAGATAATGGCGTAGAACCATGGTTATAGATAATGGCGTGGAACCATGGTTATAGATAACTACGTGGAACCATGGTTATAGATAATGGTGTGGAACCATTGTTATTGATAACGGCGTGGAACCATAGTTATAGATAACTACGTGAAACCACGGTTATAGATAACGGCGTGGAACCACGGTTATAGATAACTCAAACCAAAAAACACAACCACAAAAACCAACCACAAAACCAACCAAAAAAAACCAAAAAAGCGTGGAACCATGGTTATAGATAACTACGTGGAACCACGGTTATAGATAATGGCGTAGAACCATGGTTATAGATAACAGCGTGGAACCACGGTTATAGATAACGGCGTGGAATCATGGTTATTGATAACTGCGTGGAATCATGGTTATAAATAACGGTGTGGAACCATGGTTATGGATAACGGCGTGTAACCATGGTTATAGATAACGACGTGGAACCATGGTTATAGATAACTGCGTGGAACCATGGTTATAGATAACGGCGTAGAACAACGGTTATAGATAATGGTGTCGAACCATGGTTATAGATAACGGCGTGGAACCATGGTTATAGATAACTGCGTGGAACCATGGTTATAGATAATGGTATGGAACCATGGTTATAGATAATGGTGTGGAACCACGGTATAGATAACTGCGTGGAACCATGGTTATAGATAACGGCGTGGAACCATGGTTATAGATAATGGTGGAACCATGGTATAGATAATGGCGTAGAACCATGGTTATAGATAACGGCGTGCAATCATGGTTATAAATAACGGCGTGGAACATGGTATGATAATGCGGGAACCGGTTATAGATAACTGCGTGGAACTAGTTATAGAACTACGGGAACCACGGTTATAGATAACTGCGTGATCCACGGTTTAGATAACTACGGGACCACGGTTATAGATAATGCGTAGAACCATGGTTATAGATAACAGCGTGGAACCCTGTTATAGATAACGGCGTGGAATCATGGTTATTGATAACTGCGTGGAATCATGGTTATAAATAACGGTGTGGAACCATGGTTATGGATAACGGCGTGTACCATGGTTATAGATAACGACGTGGAACCATGGTTATAGATAACTGCGTGGAACCATAGTTATAGATATGGCGTAGAACAATTTAAGATAATGGTGTCGAACCATGGTTATAGATAATGGTGTGGAACCATGGTTATAGATAACTGCGTGGATCCATGTTATAGATAATGGTGTGGAACCATGGTTATAGATAACTACGTGGAACCACGGTTATAGATAATGGCGTAGAACCATGGTTATAGATAACGGCGTGGAACAATGGTTATAGATAATGGCGTAGAACCATGGTTATAGATAACGGCGTGGAACCACGGTTATTGATAACGGCGTGGAATCATGGTCATAGATAACTGCGTGGAACCATGGTTATAGATAATGGCGTAGAACCATGGTTATAGATAACGGCGTGCAATCATGGTTATAAATAACGGCGTGGAACCATGGTTATAGATAACTGCGTGGAACCATGGTTATAGATAACTGCGTGGAACCATAGTTATAGATAACTACGTGGAACCACGGTTATAGATAACTGCGTGGAACCACGGTTATAGATAACTACGTGGAACCACGGTTATAGATAATGGCGTAGAACCATGGTTATAGATAACAGCGTGGAACCACGGTTATAGATAACGGCGTGGAATCATGGTTATTGATAACTGCGTGGAATCATGGTTATAAATAACGGTGTGGAACCATGGTTATGGATAACGGCGTGTAACCATGGTTATAGATAACGACGTGGAACCATGGTTATAGATAACGGAGTGGAACCATGGTTATAGATAACCGCGGGGAACCACGGTTATAGATAATGGTATGGAACCATGGTTATAGATAACGGCCTGGAACCATGGTTATAGATAAAGGCGGGGAACCATGGTTATAGATAATGGTATGGAACCATGGTTATAGATAACGGAGTGTAACCATGGTTATAGATAACGGCGTGGACCACGGTTATAGATAACGGCGTGGAATCATGGTTATAGATAACTGCGTGGAACCATGGTTATAGATAATGGCGTAGAACCATGGTTATAGATAACGGCGTGCAATCATGGTTATAAATAACGGCGTGGAACCATGGTTATAGATAACTGCGTGGAACCATGGTTATAGATAACTGCGTGGAACCATAGTTATAGATAACTACGTGGAACCACGGTTATAGATAACTGCGTGGATCCACGGTTATAGATAACTACGTGGAACCACGGTTATAGATAATGGCGTAGAACCATGGTTATAGATAACAGCGTGGAACCACTGTTATAGATAACGGCGTGGAATCATGGTTATTGATAACTGCGTGGAATCATGGTTATAAATAACGGTGTGGAACCATGGTTATGGATAACGGCGTGTAACCATGGTTATAGATAACGACGTGGAACCATGGTTATAGATAACTGCGTGGAACCATAGTTATAGATAATGGCGTAGAACAATGGTTATAGATAATGGTGTCGAACCATGGTTATAGATAATGGTGTGGAACCATGGTTATAGATAACTGCGTGGATCCATGGTTATAGATAATGGTGTGGAACCATGGTTATAGATAACTACGTGGAACCACGGTTATAGATAATGGCGTAGAACCATGGTTATAGATAACGGCGTGGAACAATGGTTATAGATAATGGCGTAGAACCATGGTTATAGTTAACGGCGTGGAACCACGGTTATTGATAACGGCGTGGAATCATGGTCATAGATAACTGCGTGGAACCATGGTTATAGATAATGGCGTAGAACCATGGTTATAGATAACGGCGTGCAATCATGGTTATAAATAACGGCGTGGAACCATGGTCATAGATAACTGCGTGGAACCATGGTTATAGATAACTGCGTGGAACCATAGTTATAGATAACTACGTGGAACCACGGTTATAGATAACTGCGTGGAACCACGGTTATAGATAACTACGTGGAACCACGGTTATAGATAATGGCGTAGAACCATGGTTATAGATAACAGCGTGGAACCACGGTTATAGATAACGGCGTGGAATCATGGTTATTGATAACTGCGTGGAATCATGGTTATAAATAACGGTGTGGAACCATGGTTATGGATAACGGCGTGTAACCATGGTTATAGATAACGACGTGGAACCATGGTTATAGATAACGGAGTGGAACCATGGTTATAGATAACCGCGGGGAACCACGGTTATAGATAATGGTATGGAACCATGGTTATAGATAACGGCCTGGAACCATGGTTATAGATAAAGGCGGGGAACCATGGTTATAGATAATGGTATGGAACCATGGTTATAGATAACGGAGTGTAACCATGGTTATAGATAACGGCGGGGAACCATGGTTATAGATAATGGTATGGAACCATGGTTATTGATAATGGTGTGGAACCATGGATATAGATAATGGTGTGGAACCATGGTTATAGATAACAGCGTGGAACCACGGCTATAGATAACGGCGTGGAATCATGGTTATAGATAACTGCGTGGAACCATGGTTATAGATAACGGCGTGGAACCATGGTTATAAATAACTACGTGGAACCACGGTTATAGATAACTGCGTGGAACCATGGTTATAAATAACTACGTGGAACCACGGTTATAGATAAGGGCGTGGAACCATGGTTATTGATAACTACGTGGAACCACGGTTATAGATAATGGCGTAGAACCATGGTTATAGATAATGGTGTCGAACCATGGTTATAGATAATGGTGTGGAACCATGGTTATAGATAACTGCGTGGATCCATGGTTATAGATAATGGTGTGGAACCATGGTTATAGATAACTACGTGGAACCACGGTTATAGATAATGGCGTAGAACCATGGTTATAGATAACGGCGTGGAACCTTGGTTATAGATAATGGCGTAGAACCATGGTTATAGATAACGGCGTGGAACCACGGTTATAGATAACGGCGTGGAATCATGGTTATAGATAACTGCGTGGAACCATAGTTATAGATAACTACGTGTAACCACGGTTATAGATAACGGCGTGGAACCACGGTTATAGATAATGGCATGGAATCATGGTTATAGATAATGGCGTGGAACCATGGTTATAGATAATGGTGTGGAACCATGGTTATAGATAACAGCGTGGAACCACGGTTATAGATAACGGCGTGGAATCATGGTTATAGATAACTGCGTGGAAACATGGTTATAGATAATGGCGTAGAACCATGGTTATAGATAACGGCGTGGAACCATGGTTATAAATAACTACGTGGAACCACGGTTATAGATAACTGCGTGGAACCATGGTTATAAATATCTACGTGGAACCACGGTTATAGATAAGGGCGTGGAACCATGGTTATAGATAACTACGTGGAACCACGGTTATAGATAATGGCGTAGAACCATGGTTATAGATAATGGTGTGGAACCATGGTTATAGATAACTGCGTGGATCCATGGTTATAGATAATGGTGTGGAACCATGGTTATAGATAACTACGTGGAACCACGGTTATAGATAATTGCGTAGAACCATGGTTATAGATAACGGCGTGGAACCATGGTTATAGATAATGGCGTAGAACCATGGTTATAGATAACGGCGTGGAACCACGGTTATAGATAACGGCGTGGAATCATGGTTATAGATAACTGCGTGGAAATATGGTTATAGATAATGGCGTAGAACCATGGTTATAGATAATGGTGTGGAACCATGGTTATTGATAACGGCGTGGAACCATGGTTATAGATAATGGCGTGGAACCATGGTTATAGATAATGGCATGGAATCATGGTTATAGATAATGGTGTTAGCATGGTTATAGATAATGGTGTGGAACCATGGTTATAGATAACAGCGTGGAACGACGGTTATAGATAACGGCGTGGAATCATGGTTATAGATAACTGCGTGGAACCATGGTTATAGATAATTGCGTAGAACCATGGATATAGATAACGGCGTGCAACCATGGTTATTGATAACGGCGTGGAACCATAGTTATAGATAACTACGTGGAACCACGGTTATAGATAACGGCGTGGAACCACGGTTATAGATAACTGCGTGGAACCATGGTTATAGATAACTACGTGGAACCACGGTTATAGATAACGGCGTAGAACCACGGTTATAGATAACTGTGTGGAACCATGGTTATAGATAACTACGTGGAACAACGGTAATAGATAAGGGCGTGGAACCATGGTTATAGATAACTACGTGGAACCACGGTTATAGATAATGGCGTAGAACCATGGTTATAGATAACTACGTGGAACCATGGTTATAGATAATGGTGTGGAACCACGTTTATAGATAACTGCGTGGAACCATGGTTATAGATAATGGTGTGGAACCATGGTTATAGATAACTGCGTGGATCCATGGTTATAGATAATGGTGTGGAACCATGGTTATAGATAACTACATGGAACCACGGTTATAGATAATGGCGTAGAACCATGGTTATAGATAACGGCGTGGAACCATGGTTATAGATAACTGCGTGGAACCATGGTTATAGATAATGGCGTGTAACCATGGTTATAGATAACGGCATGGAACCACGGTTATATATAACGGTGTGGAACCATGGTTATAGATAACGGCGTGGAACCATGGTTATAGATAACGGCGTGGAACCCTGGTTATAGATAACGGCGTGGAACAACGGATATAGATAACGGCGTGGAACCATGGTTATAGATAACGGCGTGGAACCATGGTTATAGATAATGGCGTGGAACCATGGTTATAGATAACGGCATGGAATCATGGTTATAGATAACGGCGTGGAACCATGGTTATTGATAACGGCGTGGAACCATGGTTATAGATAATGGCGTGGAACCATGGTTATAGATAATGGCATGGAATCATGGTTATAGATAATGGTGTGGAACCATGGTTATAGATAATGGTGTGGAACCATGGTTATAGATAACAGCGTGGAACCACGGTTATAGATAACGGCGTGGAATCATGGTTATAGATAACTGCGTGGAACCATGGTTATAGATAATGGCGTAGAACCATGGTTATAGATAACGGCGTGGAACAATGGTTATAGATAATGGTGTGGAACCATGGTTATAGATAACGGCGTGGAACCATGGTTATAGATAATGGTGTGGAACCATGGTTATAGATAACAGCGTGGAACCACGGTTATAGATACCGGCGTGGAATCATGGTTATAGATAACTGCGTGGAACCATGGTTATAGATAATGGCGTAGAACCATGGTTATAGATAATGGTGTCGAACAATGGTTATAGATAATGGTGTGGAACCATGGTTATAGATAACTGCGTGGATCCATTGTTATAGATAATGTGTGGAACCATGGTTATAGATAACTACGTGGAACCACGGTTATAGATAATGGCGTAGAACCATGGTTATAGATAACGGCGTGGAACCATGGTTATAGATAATGGCGTAGAACCATGGTTATAGATAACGGCGTGGACCACGGTTATAGATAACGGCGTGGAATCATGGTTATAGATAACTGCGTGGAACCATGGTTATAGATAATGGCGTTGAACCATGGTTATAGATAACGGCGTGCAATCATGGTTATAAATAACGGCGTGGAACCATGGTTATAGATAACTGCGTGGAACCATGGTTATAGATAACTGCGTGGAACCATAGTTATAGATAATGGCGTAGAACCATGGTTATAGATAACAGCGTGGAACCACTGTTATAGATAACGGCGTGGAATCATGGTTATTGATAACTGCGTGGAATCATGGTTATAAATAACGGTGTGTAACCATGGTTATAGATAACGACGTGGAACCATGGTTATAGATAACTGCGTGGAACCATAGTTATAGATAATGGCGTAGAACAATGGTTATAGATAATGGTGTCGAACCATGGTTATAGATAATGGTGTGGAACCATGGTTATAGATAACTGCGTGGATCCATGGTTATAGATAATGGTGTGGAACCATGGTTATAGATAACTACGTGGAACCACGGTTATAGATAATGGCGTAGAACCATGGTTATAGATAACGGCGTGGAACAATGGTTATAGATAATGGCGTAGAACCATGGTTATAGATAACGGCGTGGAACCACGGTTATTGATAACGGCGTGGAATCATGGTTATAGATAACTGCGTGGAACCATGGTTATAGATAATGGCGTAGAACCATGGTTATAGATAACGGCGTGCAATCATGGTTATAAATAACGGCGTGGAACCATGGTTATAGATAACTGCGTGGAACCATGGTTATAGATAACTGCGTGGAACCATAGTTATAGATAACTACGTGGAACCACGGTTATAGATAACTGCGTGGAACCACGGTTATAGATAACTACGTGGAACCACGGTTATAGATAATGGCGTAGAACCATGGTTATAGATAACAGCGTGGAACCACGGTTATAGATAACGGCGTGGAATCATGGTTATTGATAACTGCGTGGAATCATGGTTATAAATAACGGTGTGGAACCATGGTTATGGATAACGGCGTGTAACCATGGTTATAGATAACGACGTGGAACCATGGTTATAGATAACGGAGTGGAACCATGGTTATAGATAACCGCGGGGAACCACGGTTATAGATAATGGTATGGAACCATGGTTATAGATAACGGCCTGGAACCATGGTTATAGATAAAGGCGGGGAACCATGGTTATAGATAATGGTATGGAACCATGGTTATAGATAACGGAGTGGAACCATGGTTATAGATAACGGCGGGGAACCATGGTTATAGATAATGGTATGGAACCATGGTTATTGATAACGGCGTGGAACCATGGTTATAGATAATGGCTGGAACCATGGTTATAGATAATGGCATGGAATCATGGTTATAGATAATGGTGTGGAACCATGGTTATAGATAATGGTGTGGAACCATGGTTATAGATAACAGCGTGGAACCACGGCTATAGATAACGGCGTGGAATCATGGTTATAGATAACTGCGTGGAACCATGGTTATAGATAACGGCGTGGAACCATGGTTATAAATAACTACGTGGAACCACGGTTATAGATAACTGCGTGGAACCATGGTTATAAATAACTACGTGGAACCACGGTTATAGATAAGGGCGTGGAACCATGGTTATTGATAACTACGTGGAACCACGATTATAGATAATGGCGTAGAACCATGGTTATAGATAATGGTGTCGAACCATGGTTATAGATAATGGTGTGGAACCATGGTTATAGATAACTGCGTGGATCCATGGTTATAGATAATGGTGTGGAACCATGGTTATAGATAACTACGTGGAACCACGGTTATAGATAATGGCGTAGAACCATGGTTATAGATAACGGCGTGGAACCTTGGTTATAGATAATGGCGTAGAACCATGGTTATAGATAACGGCGTGGAACCACGGTTATAGATAACGGCGTGGAATCATGGTTATAGATAACTGCGTGGAACCATAGTTATAGATAACTACGTGGAACCACGGTTATAGATAACGGCGTGGAACCACGGTTATAGATAACTACGTGGAACCACGGTTATAGATAAGGGCGTAGAACCATGGTTATAGATAATGGCGTGGAACCATGGTTATAGATAACAGCGTGGAACCACGGTTATAGATAACGGCGTGGAATCATGGTTATAGATAACTGCGTGGAATCATGGTTATAGATAACGGTGCGGAACCATGGTTATGGATAACGGCGTGGAACCATGGTTATAGATAACTACGTGGAACCATGGTGATAGATAACGGCGGGGAACCACGGTTATAGATAATGGTATGGAACCATGGTTATAGATAACGGAGTGGAACCATGGTTATAGATAACGGCGGGGAAACATGGTTATAGATAATGGTATGGAACCATGGTTATAGATAATGGTATGGAACCATGGTTATTGATAGCGGCGTGGAACCATGGTTATAGATAACGGCGTGGAACCATGGTTATAGATAACGGCGTGGAACCATGGTTATAGATAATGCGTGGAACCATGGTTATAGATAACGGCATGGAACCATGGTTATAGATAACGGCGTGGAACCATGGTTATTGATAACGGCGTGGAACCATGGTTATAGATAATGGCGTGGAACCATGGTTATAGATAATGGCATGGAATCATGGCTATAGATAATGGTGTTGAACCATGGTTATAGATAATGGTGTGGAATCATGGTTATAGATAACAGCGTGGAACCACGGTTATAGATAACTGCGTGGAACCATGGTTATAGATAATGGCATGGAACCATGGTTATAGATAATGGCATGGAATCATGGTTATAGATAATGGCGTGGAACCATGGTTATAGATAATGGCATTGAACCATGGTTATAGATAACGGCGTGGAACCATGGTTATGGATAACTGCGTGAAACCATGGTTATAGATAACGGCGTGGAACCATGGTTATAGATAACTGCGTGGAACCATGGTTATAGGTAACTACGTGGAACCATGGTTATAGATAACTGCGTGGAACCACGGTTATAGATAATGGTATGGAACCATGGTTATAGATAATGGTATGGAACCATGGTTATAGATAACGGCGTGGAACCATGGTTATAGATAACGGCGTGGAACCCTGGTTATAAATAACGGCGTGGAACAACGGTTATAGATAACGGCGTGGAACCATGGTTATAGATAACGGCGTGGAACCATGGTTATAGATAATGGCGTGGAACCATGGTTATAGATAATGGTGTGGAACCATGGTTATAGATAACAGCGTGGAACCACGGTTATAGATAACGGCGTGGAATCATGGTTATAGATAACTGCGTGGAACCATGGTTATAGATAATGGCGTAGAACCATGGTTGTAGATAACGGCGTGGAAGCATGGTTATAGATAACGCGTGGAACCATGGATATAGATAATGACGTGGAACCACGGTTATAGATAACTGCGTGGAACCATGGTTATAGATAACTACGTGGAACCATGGTTATAGATAATGGCATGGAATCATTGTTATAGATAATGGCGTGGAACCATGGTTATAGATAACGGCATGGAACCATGGTTATAGAAAACTACGTGGAACCACGGTTATAGATAATGGCGTGGAACCATGGTTATAGATAATGGCATGGAATCATGGTTATAGATAATGGCGTGGAACCATGGTTATAGATAATGGCATGGAACCATGGTTATAGATAACGGCGTGGAACCACGGTTATAGATAATGGCGTGGAACCATGGTTATAGATAATGGCGTGGAACCATGGTTATAGATAACGGCATGGAACCATGGTTATAGATAACGGCGTGGAACCATGGTTATAGATAACGGCGTGGAACCATGGTTATAGATAACGGCGTGGAACCATGGTTATAGATAACGGCGTGGAACCATGGTTATAGATAACGGCGTGGAACCATGGTTATAGATAACGGCGTGGAACCATGGTTATAGATAACGGCGTGGAACCATGGTTATAGATAATGGCGTGGAACCATGGTTATAGATAACGGCGTGGAACCATGGTTATAGATAACGGCGTGGAACCATGGTTATAGATAACGGCGTGGAACCATGGTTATAGATAACGGCGTGGAACAACGGTTATAGATAACGGCGTGGAACCACGGTTATAGATAACGGCGTGGAACCATGGTTATAGATAATGGCGTGGAACCATGGTTATAGATAATGGCATGGAATCATGGTTATAGATAATGGTGTGGAACCATGGTTATAGATAATGGTGTGGAACCATGGTTATAGATAACAGCGTGGAACCACGGTTATAGATAACGGCGTGGAATCATGGTTATAGATAACTGCGTGGAACCATGGTTATAGATAATGGCGTAGAACCATGGTTATAGATAACGGCGTGGAACCATGGTTATAAATAACTACGTGGAACCACGGTTATAGATAACTGCGTGGAACCATGGTTATAAATATCTACGTGGAACCACGGTTATAGATAAGGGCGTGGAACCATGGTTATAGATAACTACGTGGAACCACGGTTATAGATAATGGCGTAGAACCATGGTTATAGATAATGGTGTGGAACCATGGTTATAGATAACTGCGTGGATCCATGGTTATAGATAATGGTGTGGAACCATGGTTATAGATAACTACGTGGAACCACGGTTATAGATAATGGCGTAGAACCATGGTTATAGATAACGGCGTGGAACCATGGTTATAGATAATGGCGTAGAACCATGGTTATAGATAACGGCGTGGAACCACGGTTATAGATAACGGCGTGGAATCATGGTTATAGATAACTGCGTGGAACCATGGTTATAGATAATGGCGTAGAACCATGGTTATAGATAACGGCGTGGAACCATGGTTATAAATAACGGCGTGGAACCATGGTTATAGATAACTGCGTGGAACCATGGTTATAGATAACTGCGTGGAACCATAGTTATAGATAACTACGTGGAACCACGGTTATAGATAACGGCGTAGAACAACGGTTAAAGATAACTGCGTGGAACCATGGTTATAGATAACTACGTGGAACCATGGTTATAGATAATGGTGTGGAACCATGGTTATTGATAACGGCGTGGAACCATGGTTATAGATAATGGCGTGGAACCATGGTTATAGATAATGGCATGGAATCATGGTTATAGATAATGGTGTGGAAGCATGGTTATAGATAATGGTGTGGAACCATGGTTATAGATAACAGCGTGGAACGACGGTTATAGATAACGGCGTGGAATCATGGTTATAGATAACTGCGTGGAACCATGGTTATAGATAATTGCGTAGAACCATGGTTATAGATAACGGCGTGCAACCATGGTTATTGATAACGGCGTGGAACCATAGTTATAGATAACTACGTGGAACCACGGTTATAGATAACGGCGTGGAACCACGGTTATAGATAACTGCGTGGAACCATGGTTATAGATAACTACGTGGAACCACGGTTATAGATAACGGCGTAGAACCACGGTTATTGATAACTGTGTGGAACCATGGTTATAGATAACTAAGTGGAACAACGGTAATAGATAAGGGCGTGGAACCATGGTTATAGATAACTACGTGGAACCACGGTTATAGATAATGGTGTAGAACCACGTTTATAGATAACTGCGTGGAACCATGGTTATAGATAATGGTGTGGAACCATGATTATAGATAACTGCGTGGATCCATGGTTATAGATAATGGTGTGGAACCATGGTTATAGATAACTACATGGAACCACGGTTATAGATAATGGCGTAGAACCATGGTTATAGATAACGGCGTGGAACCATGGTTATAGATAACTGCGTGGAACCATGGTTATAGATAATGGCGTGTAACCATGGTTATAGATAACGGCATGGAACCAAGGTTATATATAACGGTGTGGAACCATGGTTATAGATAACGGCGTGGAACCATGGTTATAGATAACGGCGTGGAACCATGGTTATAGATAACGGCGTGGAACCCTGGTTATAGATAACGGCGTGGAACAACGGTTATAGATAACGGCGTGGAACCATGGTTATAGATAACGGCGTGGAACCATGGTTATAGATAATGGCGTGGAACCATGGTTATAGATAACGGCATGGAACCATGGTTATAGATAATGGCGTGGAACCATGGTTATAGATAATGGCATGGAATCATGGTTATAGATAATGGTGTGGAACCATGGTTATAGATAATGGTGTGGAACCATGGTTATAGATAACAGCGTGGAACCACGGTTATAGATAATGGCGTAGAACCATGGTTATAGATAACGGCGTGGAACCATGGTTATAATAACTACGTGGAACCACGGTTATAGATAACTCGTGGAACCATGGTTATAAATAACTACGTGGAACCACGGTTATAGATAAGGGCGTGGAACCATGGTTATTGATAACTAGTGGAACCACGGTTATAGATAATGGCGTAGAACCATGGTTATAGATAATGGTGTCGAACCATGGTTATAGATAATGGTGTGGAACCATGGTTATAGATAACTGCGTGGATCCATGGTTATAGATAATGGTGTGGAACCATGGTTATAGATAACTACGTGGAACCACGGTTATAGATAATGGCGTAGAACCATGGTTATAGATAACGGCGTGGAACCATGGTTATAGATAATGGCGTAGAACCATGGTTATAGATAACGGCGTGGAACCACGGTTATAGATAACGGCGTGGAATCATGGTTATAGATAACTGCGTGGAACCATGGTTATAGATAATGGCGTAGAACCATGGTTATAGATAACGGCGTGCAATCATGGTTATAAATAACGGCGTGGAACCATGGTTATAGATAACTGCGTGGAACCATGGTTATAGATAACTGCGTGGAACCATAGTTATAGATAACTACGTGGAACCACGGTTATAGATAACTGCGTGGAACCACGGTTATAGATAACTACGTGGAACCACGGTTATAGATAATGGCGTAGAACCATGGTTATAGATAACAGCGTGGAACCACGGTTATAGATAACGGCGTGGAATCATGGTTATTGATAACTGCGTGGAATCATGGTTATAAATAACGGTGTGGAACCATGGTTATGGATAACGGCGTGTAACCATGGTTATAGATAACGACGTGGAACCATGGTTATAGATAACGGAGTGGAACCATGGTTATAGATAACGGCGGGGAACCACGGTTATAGATAATGGTATGGAACCATGGTTATAGATAACGGCGTGGAACAATGGTTATAGATAACGGCGGGGAACCATGGTTATAGATAATGGTATGGAACCATGGTTATAGATAATGGTATGGAACCATGGTTATATATAACTGAGTGGAACCATGGTTATAGATAACGGCGGGGAACCATGGTTATAGATAATGGTATGGAACCATGGTTATTGATAACGGCGTGGAACCATGGTTATATATAATGGCGTGGAACCATGGTTATAGATAATGGCATGGAATCATGGTTATAGATAATGGTGTGGAACCATGGTTATAGATAATGGTGTGGAACCATGGTTATAGATAACAGCGTGGAACCACGGCTATAGATAACGGCGTGGAATCATGGTTATAGATAACTGCGTGGAACCATGGTTATAGATAACGGCGTGGAACCATGGTTATAAATAACTATGTGGAACCACGGTTATAGATAACTGCGTGGAACCATGGTTATAAATAACTACGTGGAACCACGGTTATAGATAAGGGCGTGGAACCATGGTTATAGATAACTACGTGGAACCACGGTTATAGATAATGGCGTAGAACCATGGTTATAGATAATGGTGTCGAACCATGGTTATAGATAATGGTGTGGAACCATGGTTATAGATAACTGCGTGGATCCATGGTTATAAATAATGGTGTGGAACCATGGTTATAGATAACTACGTGGAACCACGGTTATAGATAATGGCGTAGAACCATGGTTATAGATAACGGCGTGGAACCATGGTTATAGATAATGGCGTAGAACCATGGTTATAGATAACGGCGTGGAACCACGGTTATAGATAACGGCGTGGAATCATGGTTATAGATAACTGCGTGGAACCATAGTTATAGATAACTACGTGGAACCACGGTTATAGAAAACGGCGTGGAACCACGGTTATAGATAACCACGTGGAACCACGGTTATAGATAAGGGCGTAGAACCATGGTTATAGATAATGGCGTGGAACCATGGTTATAGATAACAGCGTGGAACCACGGTTATAGATAACGGCGTGGAATCATGGTTATAGATAACTGCGTGGAATCATGGTTATAGATAACGGTGTAGAACCATGGTTATGGATAACGGCGTGGAACCATGGTTATTGATAACGGCGTGGAACCATGGTTATTGATAACGGCGTGGAACCATGGTTATAGATAACGGCGCGGAACAATGGTTATAGATAACGGCGTGGTAGCATGGTTATTGATAACGGCGTAGAACCATGGTTATTGATAATGGCGTGGAAACATGGATATAGTTAACGGCATGGAACCACGGTTATAGATAACGGTGTGGAACCATGGTTATTGATAACGGCGTGGAACCATGGTTATTGATAACGACGTGGAACAACGGTTATAGATAATGGTATGGAACCATGGTTATAGATAATGGCGTGGAACCATGGTTATAGATAATGGCATGGAATCATGGTTATAGATAATGGTGTGGAACCATGGTTATAGATAATGGTGTGGAACCATGGTTATAGATAACAGCGTGGAACCACGGTTATAGATAACGGCGTGGAATCATGGTTATAGATAACTGCGTGGAACCATGGTTATAGATAATGGCGTAGAACCATGGTTATAGATAACGGCGTGGAACCATGGTTATAAATAACTACGTGGAACCACGGTTATAGATAACTGCGTGGAACCATGGTTATAAATATCTACGTGGAACCACGGTTATAGATAAGGGCGTGGAACCATGGTTATAGATAACTACGTGGAACCACGGTTATAGATAATGGCGTAGAACCATGGTTATAGATAATGGTGTGGAACCATGGTTATAGATAACTGCGTGGATCCATGGTTATAGATAATGGTGTGGAACCATGGTTATAGATAACTACGTGGAACCACGGTTATAGATAATGGCGTAGAACCATGGTTATAGATAACGGCGTGGAACCATGGTTATAGATAATGGCGTAGAACCATGGTTATAGATAACGGCGTGGAACCACGGTTATAGATAACGGCGTGGAATCATGGTTATAGATAACTGCGTGGAACCATGGTTATAGATAATGGCGTAGAACCATGGTTATAGATAACGGCGTGGAACCATGGTTATAAATAACGGCGTGGAACCATGGTTATAGATAACTGCGTGGAACCATGGTTATAGATAACTGCGTGGAACCATAGTTATAGATAACTACATGGAACCACGGTTATAGATAACTGCGTGGAACCACGGTTATAGATAACTACGTGGAACGACGGTTATAGATAATGGCGTAGAACCATGGTTATAGATAACGGCGTGGAACCATGGTTATTGATAACTGAGTGGAACCATGGTTATAGATAACGGCGGGGAACCATGGTTATAGATAATGGTATGGAACCATGGTTATTGATAACGGCGTGGAACCATGGTTATATATAATGGCGTGGAACCATGGTTATAGATAATGGCATGGAATCATGGTTATAGATAATGGTGTGGAACCATGGTTATAGATAATGGTGTGGAACCATGGTTATAGATAACAGCGTGGAACCACGGCTATAGATAACGGCGTGGAATCATGGTTATAGATAACTGCGTGGAACCATGGTTATAGATAACTGCGTGGAACCATGGTTATAAATAACTATGTGGAACCACGGTTATAGATAACTGCGTGGAACCATGGTTATAAATAACTACGTGGAACCACGGTTATAGATAAGGGCGTGGAACCATGGTTATAGATAACTACGTGGAACCACGGTTATAGATAATGGCGTAGAACCATGGTTATAGATAATGGTGTCGAACCATGGTTATAGATAATGGTGTGGAACCATGGTTATAGATAACAGCGTGGAACCACGGTTATAGATAACGGCGTGGAATCATGGTTATAGATAACTGCGTGGAATCATGGTTATAGATAACGGTGTAGAACCATGGTTATGGATAACGGCGTGGAACCATGGTTATTGATAACGGCGTGGAACCATGGTTATTGATAACGGCGTGGAACCATGGTTATAGATAACGGCGCGGAACAATGGTTATAGATAACGGCGTGGTAGCATGGTTATTGATAACGGCGTAGAACCATGGTTATTGATAATGGCGTGGAAACATGGATATAGTTAACGGCATGGAACCACGGTTATAGATAACGGTGTGGAACCATGGTTATAGATAACTGCGTGGAACCATGATTATAGATAATGGCGTAGAACCGTGGTTATAGATAACGGCGTGGAACCATGGTTATAAATAACTACGTGGAACCACGGTTATAGATAACTCGTGGAACCATGGTTATAAATAACTACGTGGAACCACGGTTATAGATAAGGGCGTGGAACCATGGTTATTGATAACTATGTGGAACCACGGTTATAGATAATGGCGTAGAACCATGGTTATAGATAATGGTGTCGAACCATGGTTATAGATAATGGTGTGGAACCATGGTTATAGATAACTGCGTGGATCCATGGTTATAGATAATGGTGTGGAACCATGGTTATAGATAACTACGTGGAACCACGGTTATAGATAATGGCGTAGAACCATGGTTATAGATAACGGCGTGGAACCATGGTTATAGATAATGGCGTAGAACCATGGTTATAGATAACGGCGTGGAACCACGGTTATAGATAACGGCGTGGAATCATGGTTATAGATAACTGCGTGGAACCATGGTTATAGATAATGGCGTAGAACCATGGTTATAGATAACGGCGTGCAATCATGGTTATAAATAACGGCGTGGAACCATGGTTATAGATAACTACGTGGAACCACGGTTATAGATAATGGCGTAGAACCATGGTTATAGATAACAGCGTGGAACCACGGTTATAGATAACGGCGTGGAATCATGGTTATTGATAACTGCGTGGAATCATGGTTATATATAACGGTGTGGAACCATGGTTATGGATAACGGCGTGTAACCATGGTTATAGATAACGACGTGGAACCATGGTTATAGATAACGGAGTGGAACCATGGTTATAGATAACGGCGGGGAACCACGGTTATAGATAATGGTATGGAACCATGGTTATAGATAACGGCGTGGAACAATGGTTATAGATAACGGCGGGGAACCATGGTTATAGATAATGGTATGGAACCATGGTTATAGATAACGGAGTGGAACCATGGTTATAGATAACGGCGGGGAACCATGGTTATAGATAATGGTATGGAACCATGGTTATTGATAACGGCGTGGAACCATGGTTATAGATAATGGCATGGAATCATGGTTATAGATAATGGTGTGGAACCATGGTTATAGATAATGGTGTGGAACCATGGTTATAGATAACAGCGTGGAACCACGGCTATAGATAACGGCGTGGAATCATGGTTATAGATAACTGCGTGGAACCATGGTTATAGATAACGGCGTGGAACCATGGTTATAAATAACTACGTGGAACCACGGTTATAGATAACTGCGTGGAACCATGGTTATAAATAACTACGTGGAACCACGGTTATAGATAAGGGCGTGGAACCATGGTTATAGATAACTACGTGGAACCACGGTTATAGATAATGGCGTAGAACCATGGTTATAGATAATGGTGTCGAACCATGGTTATAGATAATGGTGTGGAACCATGGTTATAGATAACTGCGTGGATCCATGGTTATAGATAATGGTGTGGAACCATGGTTATAGATAACTACGTGGAACCACGGTTATAGATAATGGCGTAGAACCATGGTTATAGATAACGGCGTGGAACCATGGTTATAGATAATGGCGTAGAACCATGGTTATAGATAACGGCGTGGAACCACGGTTATAGATAACGGCGTGGAATCATGGTTATAGATAACTGCGTGGAACCATAGTTATAGATAACTACGTGGAACCACGGTTATAGATAACGGCGTGGAACCACGGTTATAGATAACCACGTGGAACCACGGTTATAGATAAGGGCGTAGAACCATGGTTATAGATAATGGCGTGGAACCATGGTTATAGATAACAGCGTGGAACCACGGTTATAGATAACGGCGTGGAATCATGGTTATAGATAACTGCGTGGAATCATGGTTATAGATAACGGTGTGGAACCATGGTTATGGATAACGGCGTGGAACCATGGTTATAGATAACGGCGTGGAACCATGGTTATAGATAACGGCGTGGAACCATGGTTATAGATAACGGCGGGGAACCACGGTTATAGATAATGGTATGGAACCATGGTTATAGATAACGGCGTGGAACCATGGTTATAGATAACGGCGTGGAACCATGGTTATAGATAATGGTATGGAACCATGGTTATAGATAACGGTGTGGAACCATGGTTATAGATAACGGCGTGGAACCATGGTTATAGATAACGGCGTGGAACCATGGTTATAGATAATGGCGTGGAACCATGGTTATAGATAATGGCGTGGAACCATGGTTATAGATAATGGCGTGGAACCATGGTTATAGATAACGGCGTGGAACCATGGTTATAGATAACGGCGTGGAACCATGGTTATAGATAATGGCGTGGAACCATGGTTATAGATAACTGCGTGGAACCATGGTTATAGATAATGGCGTAGAACCATGGTTATAGATAACGGCGTGGAACCATGGTTATAAATAACTACGTGGAACCACGGTTATAGATAACTGCGTGGAACCATGGTTATAAATAACTACGTGGAACCACGGTTATAGATAAGGGCGTGGAACCATGGTTATAGATAACTACGTGGAACCACGGTTATAGATAATGGCGTAGAACCATGGTTATAGATAATGGCGTGGAACCATGGTTATAGATAATGGTGTGGAACCATGGTTATAGATAACTGCGTGGATCCATGGTTATAGATAATGGTGTGGAACCATGGTTATAGATAACTACGTGGAACCACGGTTATAGATAATGGCGTAGAACCATGGTTATAGATAACGGCGTGGAACCATGGTTATAGATAATGGCGTAGAACCATGGTTATAGATAACGGCGTGGAACCATGGTTATAGATAACGGCGTGGAACCATGGTTATAGATAACTGCGTGGAACCATGGTTATAGATAACTGCGTGGAACCATAGTTATAGATAACTACATGGAACCACGGTTATAGATAACTGCGTGGAACCACGGTTATAGATAACTACGTGGAACGACGGTTATAGATAATGGCGTAGAACCATGGTTATAGATAACAGCGTGGAACCACGGTTATAGATAACGGCGTGGAATCATGGTTATTGATAACTGAGTGGAACCATGGTTATAGATAACGGCGGGGAACCATGGTTATAGATAATGGTATGGAACCATGGTTATTGATAACGGCGTGGAACCATGGTTATAGATAATGGCGTGGAACCATGGTTATAGATAATGGCATGGAATCATGGTTATAGATAATGGTGTGGAACCATGGTTATAGATAATGGTGTGGAACCATGGTTATAGATAACAGCGTGGAACCACGGCTATAGATAACGGCGTGGAATCATGGTTATAGATAACTGCGTGGAACCATGGTTATAGATAACGGCGTGGAACCATGGTTATAAATAACTATGTGGAACCACGGTTATAGATAACTGCGTGGAACCATGGTTATAAATAACTACGTGGAACCACGGTTATAGATAAGGGCGTGGAACCATGGTTATAGATAACTACGTGGAACCACGGTTATAGATAATGGCGTAGAACCATGGTTATAGATAATGGTGTCGAACCATGGTTATAGATAATGGTGTGGAACCATGGTTATAGATAACTGCGTGGATCCATGGTTATAAATATTGGTGTGGAACCATGGTTATAGATAACTACGTGGAACCACGGTTATAGATAATGGCGTAGAACCATGGTTATAGATAACGGCGTGGAGCCATGGTTATAGATAATGGCGTAGAACCATGGTTAAAGATAACGGCGTGGAACCACGGTTATAGATAACGGCGTGGAATCATGGTTATAGATAACTGCGTGGAACCATAGTTATAGATAACTACGTGGAACCACGGTTATAGAAAACGGCGTGGAACCACGGTTATAGATAACCACGTGGAACCACGGTTATAGATAAGGGCGTAGAACCATGGTTATAGATAATGGCGTGGAACCATGGTTATAGATAACAGCGTGGAACCACGGTTATAGATAACGGCGTGGAAACATGGTTATAGATAACTGCGTGGAATCATGGTTATAGATAACGGTGTAGAACCATGGTTATAGATAACGGCGTGGAACCATGGTTATAGATAACGACGTGGAACCATGGTTATAGATAACGGAGTGGAACCATGGTTATAGATAACGGCGGGGAACCACGGTTATAGATAATGGTATGGAACCATCGTTATAGATAACGGAGTGGAACCATGGTTATAGATAACGGCGGGGAACCATGGTTATAGATAATGGTATGTAACCATGGTTATAGATAATGGTATGGAACCATGGTTATAGATAGCGGCGTGGAACCATGGTTATAGATAACGGCGTGGAACCATGGTTATAGATAACGGCGTGGAACCATGGTTATAGATAATGGCGTGGAACCATGGTTATAGATAACGGCATGGAACCATGGTTATAGATAACGGCGTGGAACCATGGTTATAGATAACGGCGTGGAACCATGGTTATAGATAATGGCGTGGAACCATGGTTATAGATAATGGCATGGAATCATGGCTATAGATAATGGTGTTGAACCATGGTTATAGATAATGGTGTGGAATCATGGTTATAGATAACCGCGTGGAACCACGGTTATAGATAACTGCGTGGAACCATGGTTATAGATAATGGCATGGAACCATGGTTATAGATAATGGCATGGAATCATGGTTATAGATAATGGCGTGGAACCATGGTTATAGATAATGGCATGGAACCATGGTTATAGATAACGGCGTGGAACCATGGTTATGGATAACTGCGTGAAACCATGGTTATAGATAACGGCGTGGAACCATGGTTATAGATAACTGCGTGGAACCATGGTTATAGGTAACTACGTGGAACCATGGTTATAGATAACTGCGTGGAACCACGGTTATAGATAATGGTATGGAACCATGGTTATAGATAATAGTATGGAACCATGGTTATAGATAACGGCGTGGAACCATGGTTATAGATAACTGCGTGGAACCATGGTTATAGATAACTACGTGGAACCACGGTTATAGATAACGGCGTAGAACCACGGTTATAGATAACTGTGTGGAACCATGGTTATAGATAACTATGTGGAACAACGGTTATAGATAAGGGCGTGGAACCATGGTTATAGATAACTACGTGGAACCACGGTTATAGATAATGGCGTAGAACCATGGTTATAGATAACTACGTGGAACCATGGTTATAGATAATGGTGTGGAACCACGTTTATAGATAACTGCGTGGAACCATGGTTATAGATAATGGTGTGGAACCATGGTTATAGATAACTGCGTGGATCCATGGTTATAGATAATGGTGTGGAACCATGGTTATAGATAACTACATGGAACCACGGTTATAGATAATGGCGTAGAACCATGGTTATAGATAACGGCGTGGAACCATGGTTATAGATAACTGCGTGGAACCATGGTTATAGATAATGGCGTGTAACCATGGTTATAGATAACGGCATGGAACCACGGTTATATATAACGGTGTGGAACCATGGTTATAGATAACGGCGTGGAACCATGGTTATAGATAACGGCGTGGAACCATGGTTATAGATAACGGCGTGGAACCCTGGTTATAGATAACGGCGTGGAACAACGGTTATAGATAACGGCGTGGAACCATGGTTATAGATAACGGCGTGGAACCATGGTTATAGATAATGGCGTGGAACCATGGTTATAGATAACGGCATGGAACCATGGTTATAGATAACGGCGTGGAACCATGGTTATTGATAACGGCGTGGAACCATGGTTATAGATTATGGCGTGGAACCATGGTTATAGATAATGGCATGGAATCATGGTTATAGATAATGGTGTGGAACCATGGTTATAGATAATGGTGTGGAACCATGGTTATAGATAACAGCGTGGAACCACGGTTATAGATAACGGCGTGGAACCCTGGTTATAGATAACGGCGTGGAACCATGGTTATAGATAATGGCGTGGAACCATGGTTATAGATAACGGCATGGAACCATGGTTATAGATAACGGCGTGGAACAACGGTTATAGATAACGGCGTGGAACAACGGTTATAGATAACGGCGTGGAACCATGGTTATAGATAATGGCGTGGAACCATGGTTATAGATAATGGCATGGAATCATAGTTATAGATAATGGTGTGGAACCATGGTTATAGATAATGGTGTGGAACCATGGTTATAGATAACAGCGTGGAACCACGGTTATAGATAACGGCGTGGAATCATGGTTATAGATAACTGCGTGGAAACATGGTTATAGATAATGGCGTAGAACCATGGTTATAGATAACGGCGTGGAACCATGGTTATAAATAACTACGTGGAACCACGGTTATAGATAACTGCGTGGAACCATGGTTATAAATATCTACGTGGAACCACGGTTATAGATAAGGGCGTGGAACCATGGTTATAGATAACTACGTGGAACCACGGTTATAGATAATGGCGTAGAACCATGGTTATAGATAATGGTGTGGAACCATGGTTATAGATAACTGCGTGGATCCATGGTTATAGATAATGGTGTGGAACCATGGTTATAGATAACTACGTGGAACCACGGTTATAGATAATGGCGTAGAACCATGGTTATAGATAACGGCGTGGAACCATGGTTATAGATAATGGCGTAGAACCATGGTTATAGATAACGGCGTGGAACCACGGTTATAGATAACGGCGTGGAATCATGGTTATAGATAACTGCGTGGAACTATGGTTATAGATAATGGTGTAGAACCATGGTTATAGATAACGGCGTGGAACCATGGTTATAGATAACGGCGTGGAACCATGGTTATAGATAACTTCGTGGAACCATGGTTATAGATAACGGCGTGGAACAACGGTTAAAGATAACTGCGTGGAACCATGGTTATAGATAACTACGTGGAACCATGGTTATAGATAATGGTGTGGAACCATGGTTATTGATAACGGCGTGGAACCATGGTTATAGATAATGGCGTGGAACCATGGTTATAGATAATGGCATGGAATCATGGTTATAGATAATGGTGTTAGCATGGTTATAGATAATGGTGTGGAACCATGGTTATAGATAACAGCGTGGAACGACGGTTATAGATAACGGCGTGGAATCATGGTTAT
Source organism: Archivesica marissinica (assembly GCA_014843695.1). Classification (NCBI taxonomy): domain Eukaryota; kingdom Metazoa; phylum Mollusca; class Bivalvia; order Venerida; family Vesicomyidae; genus Archivesica; species Archivesica marissinica. The sequence goes on from CM026393.1 coordinate 10,838,686, forward strand.
AGATAACTCCGTAGAACCATGGATATAGATAACGGCGTGCAACCATGGTTATTGATAACGGCGTGGAACCATAGTTATAGATAACTACGTGGAACCACGGTTATAGATAACGGCGTGGAACCACGGTTATAGATAACTGCGTGGAACCATGGTTATAGATAACTACGTGGAACCACGGTTATAGATAACGGCGTAGAACCACGGTTATAGATAACTGTGTGGAACCATGGTTATAGATAACTACGTGGAACAACGGTAATAGATAAGGGCGTGGAACCATGGTTATAGATAACTACGTGGAACCACGGTTATAGATAATGGCGTAGAACCATGGTTATAGATAACTACGTGGAACCATGGTTATAGATAATGGTGTGGAACCACGTTTATAGATAACTGCGTGGAACCATGGTTATAGATAATGGTGTGGAACCATGGTTATAGATAACTGCGTGGATCCATGGTTATAGATAATGGTGTGGAACCATGGTTATAGATAACTACATGGAACCACGGTTATAGATAATGGCGTAGAACCATGGTTATAGATAACGGCGTGGAACCATGGTTATAGATAACTGCGTGGAACCATGGTTATAGATAATGGCGTGTAACCATGGTTATAGATAACGGCATGGAACCACGGTTATATATAACGGTGTGGAACCATGGTTATAGATAACGGCGTGGAACCATGGTTATAGATAACGGCGTGGAACCATGGTTATAGATAACGGCGTGGAACCCTGGTTATAGATAACGGCGTGGAACAACGGTTATAGATAACGGCGTGGAACCATGGTTATAGATAACGGCGTGGAACCATGGTTATAGATAATGGCGTGGAACCATGGTTATAGATAACGGCATGGAATCATGGTTATAGATAACGGCGTGGAACCATGGTTATTGATAACGGCGTGGAACCATGGTTATAGATAATGGCGTGGAACCATGGTTATAGATAATGGCATGGAATCATGGTTATAGATAATGGTGTGGAACCATGGTTATAGATAATGGTGTGGAACCATGGTTATAGATAACAGCGTGGAACCACGGTTATAGATACCGGCGTGGAATCATGGTTATAGATAACTGCGTGGAACCATGGTTATAGATAATGGCGTAGAACCATGGTTATAGATAATGGTGTCGACCATGGTTATAGATAATGGTGTGGAACCATGGTTATAGATAACTGCGTGGATCCATGGTTATAGATAATGGTGTGGAACCATGGTTATAGATAACTACGTGGAACCACGGTTATAGATAATGGCGTAGAACCATGGTTATAGATAACGGCGTGGAACCATGGTTATAGATAATGGCGTAGAACCATGGTTATAGATAACGGCGTGGAACCACGGTTATAGATAACGGCGTGGAATCATGGTTATAGATAACTGCGTGGAACCATGGTTATAGATAATGGCGTAGAACCATGGTTATAGATAACGGCGTGCAATCATGGTTATAAATAACGGCGTGGAACCATGGTTATAGATAACTGCGTGGAACCATGGTTATAGATAACTGCGTGGAACCATAGTTATAGATAACTACGTGGAACCACGGTTATAGATAACTGCGTGGAACCACGGTTATAGATAACTACGTGGAACCACGGTTATAGATAATGGCGTAGAACCATGGTTATAGATAACAGCGTGGAACCACGGTTATAGATAACGGCGTGGAATCATGGTTATTGATAACTGCGTGGAATCATGGTTATAAATAACGGTGTGGAACCATGGTTATGGATAACGGCGTGTAACCATGGTTATAGATAACGACGTGGAACCATGGTTATAGATAACTGCGTGGAACCATGGTTATAGATAATGGCGTAGAACAATGGTTATAGATAATGGTGTCGAACCATGGTTATAGATAATGGTGTGGAACCATGGTTATAGATAACTGCGTGGATCCATGGTTATAGATAATGGTGTGGAACCATGGTTATAGATAACTACGTGGAACCACGGTTATAGATAATGGCGTAGAACCATGGTTATAGATAACGGCGTGGAACCATGGTTATAGATAATGGCGTAGAACCATGGTTATAGATAACGGCGTGGAACCACGGTTATTGATAACGGCGTGGAATCATGGTTATAGATAACTGCGTGGAACCATGGTTATAGATAATGGCGTAGAACCATGGTTATAGATAACGGCGTGCAATCATGGTTATAAATAACGGCGTGGAACCATGGTTATAGATAACTGCGTGGAACCATGGTTATAGATAACTGCGTGGAACCATAGTTATAGATAACTACGTGAACCACGGTTATAGATAACTGCGTGGAACCACGGTTATAGATAACTACGTGGAACCACGGTTATAGATAATGGCGTAGAACCATGGTTATAGATAACAGCGTGGAACCACGGTTATAGATAACGGCGTGGAATCATGGTTATTGATAACTGCGTGGAATCATGGTTATAAATAACGGTGTGGAACCATGGTTATGGATAACGGCGTGTAACCATGGTTATAGATAACGACGTGGAACCATGGTTATAGATAACGGAGTGGAACCATGGTTATAGATAACCGCGGGGAACCACGGTTATAGATAATGGTATGGAACCATGGTTATAGATAACGGCCTGGAACCATGGTTATAGATAAAGGCGGGGAACCATGGTTATAGATAATGGTATGGAACCATGGTTATAGATAACGGAGTGTAACCATGGTTATAGATAACGGCGGGGAACCATGGTTATAGATAATGGTATGGAACCATGGTTATTGATAATGGTGTGGAACCATGGATATAGATAATGGTGTGGAACCATGGTTATAGATAACAGCGTGGAACCACGGCTATAGATAACGGCGTGGAATCATGGTTATAGATAACTGCGTGGAACCATGGTTATAGATAACGGCGTGGAACCATGGTTATAAATAACTACGTGGAACACGGTTATAGATAACTGCGTGGAACCATGGTTATAAATAACTACGTGGAACCACGGTTATAGATAAGGGCGTGGAACCATGGTTATTGATAACTACGTGGAACCACGATTATAGATAATGGCGTAGAACCATGGTTATAGATAATGGTGTCGAACCATGGTTATAGATAATGGTGTGGAACCATGGTTATAGATAACTGCGTGGATCCATGGTTATAGATAATGGTGTGGAAACATGGTTATAGATAACTACGTGGAACCACGGTTATAGATAATGGCGTAGAACCATGGTTATAGATAACGGCGTGGAACCATGGTTATAGATAATGGCGTAGAACCATGGTTATAGATAACGGCGTGGAACCACGGTTATAGATAACGGCGTGGAATCATGGTTATAGATAACTGCGTGGAACCATAGTTATAGATAACTACGTGTAACCACGGTTATAGATAACGGCGTGGAACCACGGTTATAGATAATGGCATGGAATCATAGTTATAGATAATGGTGTGGAACCATGGTTATAGATAATGGTGTGGAACCATGGTTATAGATAATAGCGTGGAACCACGGTTATAGATAACGGCGTGGAATCATGGTTATAGATAACTGCGTGGAAACATGGTTATAGATAATGGCGTAGAACCATGGTTATAGATAACGGCGTGGAACCATGGTTATAAATAACTACGTGGAACCACGGTTATAGATAACTGCGTGGAACCATGGTTATAAATATCTACTTGGAACCACGGTTATAGATAAGGGCGTGGAACCATGGTTATAGATAACTACGTGGAACCACGGTTATAGATAATGGCGTAGAACCATGGTTATAGATAATGGTGTGGAACCATGGTTATAGATAACTGCGTGGATCCATGGTTATAGATAATGGTGTGGAACCATGGTTTTAGATAACTACGTGGAACCACGGTTATAGATAATTTGCGTAGAACCATGGTTATAGATAACGGCGTGGAACCATGGTTATAGATAATGGCGTAGAACCATGGTTATAGATAACGGCGTGGAACCACGGTTATAGATAACGGCGTGGAATCATGGTTATAGATAACTGCGTGGAAATATGGTTATAGATAATGGCGTAGAACCATGGTTATAGATAATGGTGTGGAACCATGGTTATTGATAACGGCGTGGAACCATGGTTATAGATAATGGCGTGGAACCATGGTTATAGATAATGGCATGGAATCATGGTTATAGATAATGGTGTTAGCATGGTTATAGATAATGGTGTGGAACCATGGTTATAGATAACAGCGTGGAACGACGGTTATAGATAACGGCGTGGAATCATGGTTATAGATAACTGCGTGGAACCATGGTTATAGATAATTGCGTAGAACCATGGATATAGATAACGGCGTGCAACCATGGTTATTGATAACGGCGTGGAACCATAGTTATAGATAACTACGTGGAACCACGGTTATAGATAACGGCGTGGAACCACGGTTATAGATAACTGCGTGGAACCATGGTTATAGATAACTACGTGGAACCACGGTTATAGATAACGGCGTAGAACCACGGTTATAGATAACTGTGTGGAACCATGGTTATAGATAACTACGTGGAACAACGGTAATAGATAAGGGCGTGGAACCATGGTTATAGATAACTACGTGGAACCACGGTTATAGATAATGGCGTAGAACCATGGTTATAGATAACTACGTGGAACCATGGTTATAGATAATGGTGTGGAACCACGTTTATAGATAACTGCGTGGAACCATGGTTATAGATAATGGTGTGGAACCATGGTTATAGATAACTGCGTGGATCCATGGTTATAGATAATGGTGTGGAACCATGGTTATAGATAACTACATGGAACCACGGTTATAGATAATGGCGTAGAACCATGGTTATAGATAACGGCGTGGAACCATGGTTATAGATAACTGCGTGGAACCATGGTTATAGATAATGGCGTGTAACCATGGTTATAGATAACGGCATGGAACCACGGTTATATATAACGGTGTGGAACCATGGTTATAGATAACGGCGTGGAACCATGGTTATAGATAACGGCGTGGAACCCTGGTTATAGATAACGGCGTGGAACAACGGTTATAGATAACGGCGTGGAACCATGGTTATAGATAACGGCGTGGAACCATGGTTATAGATAATGGCGTGGAACCATGGTTATAGATAACGGCATGGAATCATGGTTATAGATAACGGCGTGGAACCATGGTTATTGATAACGGCGTGGAACCATGGTTATAGATAATGGCGTGGAACCATGGTTATAGATAATGGCATGGAATCATGGTTATAGATAATGGTGTGGAACCATGGTTATAGATAATGGTGTGGAACCATGGTTATAGATAACAGCGTGGAACCACGGTTATAGATACCGGCGTGGAATCATGGTTATAGATAACTGCGTGGAACCATGGTTATAGATAATGGCGTAGAACCATGGTTATAGATAATGGTGTCGAACAATGGTTATAGATAATGGTGTGGAACCATGGTTATAGATAACTGCGTGGATCCATTGTTATAGATAATAGGTGGAACCATGGTTATAGATAACAGCGTGGAACCACGGTTATAGATACCGGCGTGGAATCATGGTTATAGATAACTGCGTGGAACCATGGTTATAGATAATGGCGTAGAACCATGGTTATAGATAATGGTGTCGAACAATGGTTATAGATAATGGTGTGGAACCATGGTTATAGATAACTGCGTGGATCCATTGTTATAGATAATAGTGTGGAACCATGGTTATAGATAACTACGTGGAACCACGGTTATAGATAATGGCGTAGAACCATGGTTATAGATAACGGCGTGGAACCATGGTTAAAGATAATGGCGTAGAACCATGGTTATAGATAACGGCGTGGACCACGGTTATAGATAACGGCGTGGAATCATGGTTATAGATAACTGCGTGGAACCATGGTTATAGATAATGGCGTAGAACCATGGTTATAGATAACGGCGTGCAATCATGGTTATAAATAACGGCGTGGAACCATGGTTATAGATAACTGCGTGGAACCATGGTTATAGATAACTGCGTGGAACCATAGTTATAGATAACTACGTGGAACCACGGTTATAGATAACTGCGTGGATCCACGGTTATAGATAACTACGTGGAACCACGGTTATAGATAATGGCGTAGAACCATGGTTATAGATAACAGCGTGGAACCACTGTTATAGATAACGGCGTGGAATCATGGTTATTGATAACTGCGTGGAATCATGGTTATAAATAACGGTGTGGAACCATGGTTATGGATAACGGCGTGTAACCATGGTTATAGATAACGACGTGGAACCATGGTTATAGATAACTGCGTGGAACCATAGTTATAGATAATGGCGTAGAACAATGGTTATAGATAATGGTGTCGAACCATGGTTATAGATAATGGTGTGGAACCATGGTTATAGATAACTGCGTGGATCCATGGTTATAGATAATGGTGTGGAACCATGGTTATAGATAACTACGTGGAACCACGGTTATAGATAATGGCGTAGAACCATGGTTATAGATAACGGCGTGGAACAATGGTTATAGATAATGGCGTAGAACCATGGTTATAGATAACGGCGTGGAACCACGGTTATTGATAACGGCGTGGAATCATGGTCATAGATAACTGCGTGGAACCATGGTTATAGATAATGGCGTAGAACCATGGTTATAGATAACGGCGTGCAATCATGGTTATAAATAACGGCGTGGAACCATGGTTATAGATAACTGCGTGGAACCATGGTTATAGATAACTGCGTGGAACCATAGTTATAGATAACTACGTGGAACCACGGTTATAGATAACTGCGTGGAACCACGGTTATAGATAACTACGTGGAACCACGGTTATAGATAATGGCGTAGAACCATGGTTATAGATAACAGCGTGGAACCACGGTTATAGATAACGGCGTGGAATCATGGTTATTGATAACTGCGTGGAATCATGGTTATAAATAACGGTGTGGAACCATGGTTATGGATAACGGCGTGTAACCATGGTTATAGATAACGACGTGGAACCATGGTTATAGATAACGGAGTGGAACCATGGTTATAGATAACGGCGGGGAACCACGGTTATAGATAATGGTATGGAACCATGGTTATAGATAACGGCGTGGAACCATGGTTATAGATAACGGCGGGGAACCATGGTTATAGATAATGGTATGGAACCATGGTTATAGATAATGGTATGGAACCATGGTTATAGATAACGGAGTGGAACCATGGTTATAGATAACGGCGGGGAACCATGGTTATAGATAATGGTATGGAACCATGGTTATTGATAACGGCGTGGAACCATGGTTATAGATAATGGCGTGGAACCATGGTTATAGATAACGGCATGGAATCATGGTTATAGATAACGGCGTGGAACCATGGTTATAGATAATGGTGTGGAACCATGGTTATAGATAACGGCGTGGAACCATGGTTATAGATAACGGCGTGGAACCATGGTTATAGATAACGGCGTGGAACCATGGTTATAGATAACTGCGTGGAACCATGGTTATAGATAACGGCGTGGAACCATGGTTATAGATAACTACGTGGAACCATGGTTATAGATAATGGCGTGGAACCATGGTTATAGATAACTGCGTGGAACCATGGTTATAGATAACTGCGTGGAACCATGGTTATAGATAATGGCGTGGAACCATGGTTATAGATAACTGCGTGGAACCATGGTTATAGATAATGGCGTAGAACCATGGTTATAGATAACGGCGTGGAACCATGGTTATAGATAATGGCGTGGAACCATGGTTATAGATAACTACGTGGAACCACGGTTATAGATAATGGCGTGGAACCACGGTTATAGATAACGGCGTGGAACCATGGTTATAGATAACTGCGTGGAACCATAGTTATAGATAACTACGTGGAACCACGGTTATAGATAACGGCGTGGAACCACGGTTATAGATAACTACGTGGAACCACGGTTATAGATAAGGGCGTAGAACCATGGTTATAGATAATGGCGTGGAACCATGGTTATAGATAACAGCGTGGAACCACGGTTATAGATAACGGCGTGGAATCATGGTTATAGATAACTGCGTGGAATCATGGTTATAGATAACGGTGTGGAACCATGGTTATGGATAACGGCGTGGAACCATGGTTATAGATAACGACGTGGAACCATGGTTATAGATAACGGCGGGGAACCACGGTTATAGATAATGGTATGGAACCATGGTTATAGATAACGGAGTGGAACCATGGTTATAGATAACGGCGGGGAACCATGGTTATAGATAATGGTATGGAACCATGGTTATAGATAATGGTATGGAACCATGGTTATTGATAGCGGCGTGGAACCATGGTTATAGATAACGGCGTGGAACCATGGTTATAGATAACGGCGTGGAACCATGGTTATAGATAATGCGTGGAACCATGGTTATAGATAACGGCATGGAACCATGGTTATAGATAACGGCGTGGAACCATGGTTATTGATAACGGCGTGGAACCATGGTTATAGATAATGGCGTGGAACCATGGTTATAGATAATGGCATGGAATCATGGCTATAGATAATGGTGTTGAACCATGGTTATAGATAATGGTGTGGAATCATGGTTATAGATAACAGCGTGGAACCACGGTTATAGATAACTGCGTGGAACCATGGTTATAGATAATGGCATGGAACCATGGTTATAGATAATGGCATGGAATCATGGTTATAGATAATGGCGTGGAACCATGGTTATAGATAATGGCATTGAACCATGGTTATAGATAACGGCGTGGAACCATGGTTATGGATAACTGCGTGAAACCATGGTTATAGATAACGGCGTGGAACCATGGTTATAGATAACTGCGTGGAACCATGGTTATAGGTAACTACGTGGAACCATGGTTATAGATAACTGCGTGGAACCACGGTTATAGATAATGGTATGGAACCATGGTTATAGATAATGGTATGGAACCATGGTTATAGATAACGGCGTGGAACCATGGTTATAGATAACGGCGTGGAACCCTGGTTATAGATAACGGCGTGGAACCATGGTTATAGATAATGGCGTGGAACCATGGTTATAGATAATGGTGTGGAACCATGGTTATAGATAACAGCGTGGAACCACGGTTATAGATAACGGCGTGGAATCATGGTTATAGATAACTGCGTGGAACCATGGTTATAGATAATGGCGTAGAACCATGGTTGTAGATAACGGCGTGGAAGCATGGTTATAGATAACGCGTGGAACCATGGATATAGATAACGACGTGGAACCACGGTTATAGATAACTGCGTGGAACCATGGTTATAGATAACTACGTGGAACCATGGTTATAGATAAGGGCGTAGAACCATGGTTATAGATAATGGCGTGGAAGCATGGTTATAGATAACTACGTGGAACCATGGTTATAGATAATGGCATGGAATCATTGTTATAGATAATGGCGTGGAACCATGGTTATAGATAACGGCATGGAACCATGGTTATAGAAAACTACGTGGAACCACGGTTATAGATAATGGCGTGGAACCATGGTTATAGATAATGGCATGGAATCATGGTTATAGATAATGGCGTGGAACCATGGCTATGGATAATGGCATGGAACCATGGTTATAGATAACGGCGTGGAACCACGGTTATAGATAATGGCGTGGAACCATGGTTATAGATAACGGCGTGGAACCATGGTTATAGATAACAGCGTGGAACCACGGTTATAGATAACGGCGTGGAATCATGGTTATTGATAACTGCGTGGAATCATGGTTATAAATAACGGTGTGGAACCATGGTTATGGATAACGGCGTGTAACCATGGTTATAGATAACGACGTGGAACCATGGTTATAGATAACGGAGTGGAACCATGGTTATAGATAACCGCGGGGAACCACGGTTATAGATAATGGTATGGAACCATGGTTATAGATAACGGCCTGGAACCATGGTTATAGATAAAGGCGGGGAACCATGGTTATAGATAATGGTATGGAACCATGGTTATAGATAACGGAGTGTAACCATGGTTATAGATAACGGCGGGGAACCATGGTTATAGATAATGGTATGGAACCATGGTTATTGATAATGGTGTGGAACCATGGATATAGATAATGGTGTGGAACCATGGTTATAGATAACAGCGTGGAACCACGGCTATAGATAACGGCGTGGAATCATGGTTATAGATAACTGCGTGGAACCATGGTTATAGATAACGGCGTGGAACCATGGTTATAAATAACTACGTGGAACCACGGTTATAGATAACTGCGTGGAACCATGGTTATAAATAACTACGTGGAACCACGGTTATAGATAAGGGCGTGGAACCATGGTTATTGATAACTACGTGGAACCACGATTATAGATAATGGCGTAGAACCATGGTTATAGATAATGGTGTCGAACCATGGTTATAGATAATGGTGTGGAACCATGGTTATAGATAACTGCGTGGATCCATGGTTATAGATAATGGTGTGGAAACATGGTTATAGATAACTACGTGGAACCACGGTTATAGATAATGGCGTAGAACCATGGTTATAGATAACGGCGTGGAACCTTGGTTATAGATAATGGCGTAGAACCATGGTTATAGATAACGGCGTGGAACCACGCTTATAGATAACGGCGTGGAATCATGGTTATAGATAACTGCGTGGAACCATAGTTATAGATAACAACGTGGAACCACGGTTATAGATAACGGCGTGGAACCACGGTTATAGATAACTACGTGGAACCACGGTTATAGATAAGGGCGTAGAACCATGGTTATAGATAATGGCGTGGAACCATGGTTATAGATAACAGCGTGGAACAACGGTTATAGATAACGGCGTGGAATCATGGTTATAGATAACTGAGTGGAATCATGGTTATAGATAACGGTGTGGAACCATGGTTATGGATAACGGCGTGGAACCATGGTTATAGATAACGACGTGGAACCATGGTGATAGATAACAGAGTGGAACCATGGTTATAGATAACGGCGGGGAACCACGGTTATAGATAATGGTATGGAACCATGGTTATAGATAACGGAATGGAACCATGGTTATGGATAACGGCGGGGAACCATGGTTATTGATAATGGTATGGAACCATGGTTATAGATAATGGTATGGAACCATGGTTATTGATAGCGGCGTGGAACCATGGTTATAGATAACGGCGTGGAACCATGGTTATAGATAACGGCGTGGAACCATGGTTATAGATAATGGTGGAACCATGGTTATAGATAACGGCATGGAACCATGGTTATAGATAACGGCGTGGAACCATGGTTATAGATAACGGCGTGGAACCATGGTTATAGATAATGCGTGGAACCATGGTTATAGATAACGGCATGGAACCATGGTTATAGATAACGGCGTGGAACCATGGTTATTGATAACGGCGTGGAACCATGGTTATAGATAATGGCGTGGAACCATGGTTATAGATAATGGCATGGAATCATGGCAATAGATAATGGTGTTGAACCATGGTTATAGATAATGGCATGGAATCATGGTTATAGATAACAGCGTGGAACCACGGTTATAGATAACTGCGTGGAACCATGGTTATAGATAATGGCATGGAACCATGGTTATAGATAATGGCATGGAATCATGGTTATAGATAATGGCGTGGAACCATGGTTATAGATAATGGCATTGAACCATGGTTATAGATAACGGCGTGGAACCATGGTTATGGGTAACTGCGTGAAACCATGGTTATAGATAACGGCGTGGAACCATGGTTATAGATAACTGCGTGGAACCATGGTTATAGGTAACTACGTGGAACCATGGTTATAGATAACTGCGTGGAACCACGGTTATAGATAATGGTATGGAACCATGGTTATAGATAACGGCGTGGAACCATGGTTATAGATAACGGCGTGGAACCATGGTTATAAATAACGGCGTGGAACAACGGTTATAGATAACGGCGTGGAACCATGGTTATAGATAACGGCGTGGAACCATGGTTATAGATAATGGCGTGGAACCATGGTTATAGATAATGGTGTGGAACCATGGTTATAGATAACAGCGTGGAACCACGGTTATAGATAACGGCGTGGAATCATGGTTATAGATAACTGCGTGGAACCATGGTTATAGATAATGGCGTAGAACCATGGTTGTAGATAACGGCGTGGAAGCATGGTTATAGATAACGCGTGGAACCATGGATATAGATAACGACGTGGAACCACGGTTATAGATAACTGCGTGGAACCATGGTTATAGATAACTACGTGGAACCATGGTTATAGATAAGGGCGTAGAACCATGGTTATAGATAATGGCGTGGAAGCATGGTTATAGATAACTACGTGGAACCATGGTTATAGATAATGGCATGGAATCATTGTTATAGATAATGGCGTGGAACCATGGTTATAGATAACGGCATGGAACCATGGTTATAGAAAACTACGTGGAACCACGGTTATAGATAATGGCGTGGAACCATGGTTATAGATAATGGCATGGAATCATGGTTATAGATAATGGCGTGGAACCATGGTTATGGATAATGGCATGGAACCATGGTTATAGATAACGGCGTGGAACCACGGTTATAGATAATGGCGTGGAACCATGGTTATAGATAACGGCGTGGAACCATGGTTATAGATAACGGCATGGAACCATGGTTATAGATAACGGCGTGGAACCATGGTTATTGATAACGGCGTGGAACCATGGTTATTGATAACGGCGTGGAACCATGGTTATAGATAACGGCGCGGAACAATGGTTATAGATAACGGCGTGGTACCATGGTTATTGATAACGGCGTAGAACCATGGTTATTGATAATGGCGTGGAAACATGGATATAGATAACGGCATGGAACCACGGTTATAGATAACGGTGTGGAACCATGGTTATTGATAACGGCGTGGAACCATGGTTATTGATAACGACGTGGAACAACGGTTATAGATAATGGTATGGAACCATGGTTATAGATAATGGTATGGAACCATGGTTATAGATAGCGGCGTGGAACCATGGTTATAGATAACGGCGTGGAACCATGGTTATAGATAACGGCGTGGAACCATGGTTATAGATAATGGCGTGGAACCATGGTTATAGATATCGGCATGGAACCATGGTTATAGATAACGGCGTGGAACCATGGTTATAGATAACTACGTGGAACCATGGTTATAGATAATGGTGTGGAACCATGGTTATTGATAACGGCGTGGATCCATGGTAATAGATAATGGCGTGGAACCATGGTTATAGATAATGGCATGGAATCATGGTTATAGATAATGGTGTGGAACCATGGTTATAGATAACAGCGTGGAACCACGGTTATAGATAACGGCGTGGAACCATGGTTATAGATAACTGCGTGGAACCATGGTTATAGATAATGGCGTGGAACCATGGTTATAGATAACGGCGTGGAACCATGGTTATAGATAACTGCGTGGAACCACGGTTATAGATAAGGGCGTGGAACCATGGTTATAGATAACTACGTGGAACCACGGTTATAGATAATGGCGTGGAACCATGGTTATAGATAACGGCGTGGAACCATGGTTATAGATAACGGCGTGGAACCATGGTTATAGATAACGGCGTGGAACCATGGTTATAGATAACGGCGTGGAACCATGGTTATAGATAACGGCGTGGAACCATGGTTATAGATAACGGCGTGGAACCATGGTTATAGATAACGGCGTGGAACCATGGTTATAGATAACTGCGTGGAACCATGGTTATAGATAACGGCGTGGAACCATGGTTATAGATAATGGCGTGGAACCATGGTTATAGATAACGGCGTGGAACCATGGTTATAGATAACGGCGTGGAACCATGGTTATAGATAACGGAGTGGAAACATGGTTATAGATAATGGTGTGGAACCATGGTTATAGATAATGGTGTGGAACCATGGTTATAGATAACGGCGTGGAACCACGGTTATAGATAACGGCGTGGAACCATGGTTATAGATAACTGCGTGGAACCATGGTTATAGATAATGGCGTAGAACCATAGTTATAGATAACGGCGTGGAACCATGGTTATAAATATCTACGTGGAACCACGGTTATAGATAAGGGCGTGGAACCATGGTTATAGATAACTACGTGGAACCACGGTTATAGATAATGGCGTAGAACCATGGTTATAGATAATGGTGTGGAACCATGGTTATAGATAACTGCGTGGACCCATGGTTATAGATAATGGTGTGGAACCATGGTTATAGATAACTACGTGGAACCACGGTTATAGATAATGGTTTAGAACCATGGTTATAGATAACGGCGTGGAACCATGGTTATAGATAATGGCGTAGAACCATGGTTATAGATATCGGCGTGGAACCACGGTTATAGATAACGGCGTGGAATCATGGTTATAGATAATGGCGTGGAACCATGGTTATAGATAACGGCGTGGAACCATGGTTATAGATAACGGCATGGAACCATGGTTATAGATAACGGCGTGGAACCATGGTTATTGATAACGGCGTGGAACCATGGTTATAGATAATGGCGTGGAACCATGGTTATAGATAATGGCATGGAATCATGGCTATAGATAATGGTGTTGAACCATGGTTATAGATAATGGTGTGGAATCATGGTTATAGATAACAGCGTGGAACCACGGTTATAGATAACTGCGTGGAACCATGGTTATAGATAATGGCATGGAACCATGGTTATAGATAATGGCATGGAATCATGGTTATAGATAATGGCGTGGAACCATGGTTATAGATAATGGCATTGAACCATGGTTATAGATAACGGCGTGGAACCATGGTTATGGATAACTGCGTGAAACCATGGTTATAGATAACGGCGTGGAACCATGGTTATAGATAACTGCGTGGAACCATGGTTATAGGTAACTACGTGGAACCATGGTTATAGATAACTGCGTGGAACCACGGTTATAGATAATGGTATGGAACCATGGTTATAGATAATGGTATGGAACCATGGTTATAGATAACGGCGTGGAACCATGGTTATAGATAACGGCGTGGAACCCTGGTTATAGATAACGGCGTGGAACAACGGTTATAGATAACGGCGTGGAACCATGGTTATAGATAACGGCGTGGAACCATGGTTATAGATAATGGTGTGGAACCATGGTTATAGATAACAGCGTGGAACCACGGTTATAGATAACGGCGTGGAATCATGGTTATAGATAACTGCGTGGAACCATGGTTATAGATAATGGCGTAGAACCATGGTTGTAGATAACGGCGTGGAAGCATGGTTATAGATAACGCGTGGAACCATGGATATAGATAACGACGTGGAACCACGGTTATAGATAACTGCGTGGAACCATGGTTATAGATAACTACGTGGAACCATGGTTATAGATAAGGGCGTAGAACCATGGTTATAGATAATGGCGTGGAAGCATGGTTATAGATAACTACGTGGAACCATGGTTATAGATAATGGCATGGAATCATTGTTATAGATAATGGCGTGGAACCATGGTTATAGATAACGGCATGGAACCATGGTTATAGAAAACTACGTGGAACCACGGTTATAGATAATGGCGTGGAACCATGGTTATAGATAATGGCATGGAATCATGGTTATAGATAATGGCGTGGAACCATGGCTATGGATAATGGCATGGAACCATGGTTATAGATAACGGCGTGGAACCACGGTTATAGATAATGGCGTGGAACCATGGTTATAGATAACGGCGTGGAACCATGGTTATAGATAACGGCATGGAACCATGGTTATAGATAACGGCGTGGAACCATGGTTATTGATAACGGCGTGGAACCATGGTTATTGATAACGGCGTGGAACCATGGTTATAGATAACGGCGCGGAACCATGGTTATAGATAACGGCGTGGAACCATGGTTATTGATAACGGCGTAGAACCATGGTTATTGATAATGGCGTGGAACCATGGTTATAGATAACGGCATGGAACCACGGTTATAGATAACGGCGTGGAACCATGGTTATTGATAACGACGTGGAACAACGGTTATAGATAATGGTATGGAACCATGGTTATAGATAATGGTATGGAACCATGGTTATAGATAACGGCGTGGAACCATGGTTATAGATAACGGCGTGGAACCATGGTTATAGATAATGGCGTGGAACCATGGTTATAGATATCGGCATGGAACCATGGTTATAGATAACGGCGTGGAACCATGGTTATAGATAACTACGTGGAACCATGGTTATAGATAATGGTGTGGAACCATGGTTATTGATAACGGCGTGGATCCATGGTAATAGATAATGGCGTGGAACCATGGTTATAGATAATGGCATGGAATCATGGTTATAGATAATGGTGTGGAACCATGGTTATAGATAATGGTGTGGAACCATGGTTATAGATAACAGCGTGGAACCACGGTTATAGATAACGGCGTGGAATCATGGTTATAGATAACTGCGTGGAACCATGGTTATAGATAATTGCGTAGAACCATGGTTATAGATAACGGCGTGGAACCATGGTTATAGATAACTGCGTGGAACCATGGTTATAGATAATGGTGTGGAACCATGGTTATAGATAACTACGTGGAACCACGGTTATAGATAATGGCGTGGAACCATGGTTATAGATAACGGCGTGGAACCATGGTTATAGATAACTGCGTGGAACCATGGTTATAGATAATGGCGTGGAACCATGGTTATAGATAACGGCATGGAACCACGGTTATATATAACGGTGTGGAACCATGGTTATAGATAACGGCGTGGAACCATGGTTATAGATAACGGCGTGGAACCATGGTTATAGATAACGGCGTGGAGCCCTGGTTATAGATAACGGCGTGGAACAATGGTTATAGATAACGGCGTGGAACCCTGGTTATAGATAACGGCGTGGAACCATGGTTATAGATAATGGCGTGGAACCATGGTTATAGATAACGGCATGGATCCATGGTTATAGATAACGGCGTGGAACAACGGTTATAGATAACGGCGTGGAACAACGGTTATAGATAACGGCGTGGAACCATGGTTATAGATAATGGCGTGGAACCATGGTTATAGATAATGGAATGGAAACATGGTTATAGATAATGGTGTGGAACCATAGTTATAGATAATGGTGTGGAACCATGGTTATAGATAACAGCGTGGAACCACGGTTATAGATAACGGCGTGGAATCATGGTTATAGATAACTGCGTGGAACCATGGTTATAGATAATGGCGTAGAACCATAGTTATAGATAACGGCGTGGAACCATGGTTATAAATATCTACGTGGAACCACGGTTATAGATAAGGGCGTGGAACCATGGTTATAGATAACTACGTGGAACCACGGTTATAGATAATGGCGTAGAACCATGGTTATAGATAATGGTGTGGAACCATGGTTATAGATAACTACGTGGAACCACGGTTATAGATAATGGTGTAGAACCATGGTTATAGATAACGGCGTGGAACCATGGTTATAGATAATGGCGTAGAACCATGGTTATAGATATCGGCGTGGAACCACGGTTATAGATAACGGCGTGGAATCATGGTTATAGATAATGGCGTGGAACCATGGTTATAGATAACGGCGTGGAACCATGGTTATAGATAACGGCATGGAACCATGGTTATAGATAACGGCGTGGAACCATGGTTATTGATAACGGCGTGGAACCATGGTTATAGATAATGGCGTGGAACCATGGTTATAGATAATGGCATGGAATCATGGCTATAGATAATGGTGTTGAACCATGGTTATAGATAATGGTGTGGAATCATGGTTATAGATAACAGCGTGGAACCACGGTTATAGATAACTGCGTGGAACCATGGTTATAGATAATGGCATGGAACCATGGTTATAGATAATGGCAGGGAATCATGGTTATAGATAATGGCGTGGAACCATGGTTATAGATAATGGCATTGAACCATGGTTATAGATAACGGCGTGGAACCATGGTTATGGATAACTGCGTGAAACCATGGTTATAGATAACGGCGTGGAACCATGGTTATAGATAACTGCGTGGAACCATGGTTATAGGTAACTACGTGGAACCATGGTTATAGATAACTGCGTGGAACCACGGTTATAGATAATGGTATGGAACCATGGTTATAGATAATGGTATGGAACCATGGTTATAGATAACGGCGTGGAACCATGGTTATAGATAACGGCGTGGAACCCTGGTTATAAATAACGGCGTGGAACAACGGTTATAGATAACGGCGTGGAACCATGGTTATAGATAACGGCGTGGAACCATGGTTATAGATAATGGTGTGGAACCATGGTTATAGATAACAGCGTGGAACCACGGTTATAGATAACGGCGTGGAATCATGGTTATAGATAACTGCGTGGAACCATGGTTATAGATAATGGCGTAGAACCATGGTTGTAGATAACGGCGTGGAAGCATGGTTATAGATAACGCGTGGAACCATGGATATAGATAACGACGTGGAACCACGGTTATAGATAACTGCGTGGAACCATGGTTATAGATAACTACGTGGAACCATGGTTATAGATAAGGGCGTAGAACCATGGTTATAGATAATGGCGTGGAAGCATGGTTATAGATAACTACGTGGAACCATGGTTATAGATAATGGCATGGAATCATTGTTATAGATAATGGCGTGGAACCATGGTTATAGATAACGGCATGGAACCATGGTTATAGAAAACTACGTGGAACCACGGTTATAGATAATGGCGTGGAACCATGGTTATAGATAATGGCATGGAATCATGGTTATAGATAATGGCGTGGAACCATGGTTATGGATAATGGCATGGAACCATGGTTATAGATAACGGCGTGGAACCACGGTTATAGATAATGGCGTGGAACCATGGTTATAGATAACGGCGTGGAACCATGGTTATAGATAACGGCATGGAACCATGGTTATAGATAACGGCGTGGAACCATGGTTATTGATAACGGCGTGGAACCATGGTTATAGATAACGGCGCGGAACAATGGTTATAGATAACGGCGTGGTACCATGGTTATTGATAACGGCGTAGAACCATGGTTATTGATAATGGCGTGGAAACATGGATGTAGATAACGGCATGGAACCACGGTTATAGATAACGGTGTGGAACCATGGTTATTGATAACGGCGTGGAACCATGGTTATTGATAACGACGTGGAACAACGGTTATAGATAATGGTATGGAACCATGGTTATAGATAATGGTATGGAACCATGGTTATAGATAGCGGCGTGGAACCATGGTTATAGATAACGGCGTGGAACCATGGTTATAGATAACGGCGTGGAACCATGGTTATAGATAATGGCGTGGAACCATGGTTATAGATATCGGCATGGAACCATGGTTATAGATAACGGCGTGGAACCATGGTTATTGATAACGGCGTGGAACCATGGTTATAGATAATGGCATGGAATCATGGTTATGGATAATGGGGTGGAACCATGGTTATAGATAACTACGTGGAACCACGGTTATAGATAATGGCGTAGAACCAGGGTTATAGATAATGGCGTGGAACCATGGTTATAGATAACTACGTGGAACCATGGTTATAGATAATGGTGTGGAACCATGGTTATTGATAACGGCGTGGATCCATGGTAATAGATAATGGCGTGGAACCATGGTTATAGATAATGGCATGGAATCATGGTTATAGATAATGGTGTGGAACCATGATTATAGATAATGGTGTGGAACCATGGTTATAGATAACAGCGTGGAACCACGGTTATAGATAACGGCGTGGAACCATGGTTATAGATAACTGCGTGGAACCATGGTTATAGATAATTGCGTGGAACCATGGTTATAGATAACGGCGTGGAACCATGGTTATAGATAACGGCGTGGAACCATGGTTATAGATAACTACGTGGAACCACGGTTATAGATAAGGGCGTGGAACCATGGTTATAGATAACTACGTGGAACCACGGTTATAGATAATGGCGTAGAACCATGGTTATAGATAACTGCGTGGAACCATGGTTATAGATAATGGCGTGGAACCATGGTTATAGATAACTGCGTGGAACCATGGTTATAGATAACGGCGTGGAACCATGGTTATAGATAACTGCGTGGAACCATGGTTATAGATAATGGCGTGGAACCATGGTTATAGATAACGGCGTGGAACCACGGTTATAGATAACGGTGTGGAACCATGGTTATAGATAACGGCGTGGAACCATGGTTATAGATAACGGCGTGGAACCATGGTTATAGATAACGGCGTGGAACCATGGTTATAGATAACGGCGTGGAACCACGGTTATAGATAACGGCGTGGAACCATGGTTATAGATAACGGCGTGGAACAATGGTTATAGATAACGGCGTGGAACCATGGTTATAGATAATGGCGTGGAACCATGGTTATAGATAATGGCATGGAAACATGGTTATGGATAATGGGGTGGAACCATGGTTATAGATAACTGCGTGGAACCACGGTTATAGATAACGGCGTGGAACCATGGTTATAGATAATGGCGTGGAACCATGGTTATAGATAACTACGTGGAACCATGGTTATAGATAATGGCGTGGAACCATGGTTATAGATAACGGCGTGGAACCATGGTTATAGATAATGGCGTGGAACCATGGTTATAGATAATGGCGTGGAACCATGGTTATAGATAACTGCGTGGAACCATGGTTATAGATAATGGCGTGGAACCACGGTTATAGATAACAGCGTGGAACCACGGTTATAGATAACGGCGTGGAACCATGGTTATAGATAACGGCGTGGAACCATGGTTATAGATAATGGCGTAAACCATGGTTATAGATAACGGCGTGCAACCATGGTTATAGATAACGCGTGGAACCAAGGTATAGATAACTACGTAACACGGTTATAGATAACGGCGTGGAACCACGGTATAGATAACTGCGTGGAACCAGGTTATAGATAACCGTGGAACCACGGTTATAGATAACGGCGTGGAACCACGGTTATAGATAACTGCGTGGAACCATGGTTATAGATAACTACGTGGAACAACGGTTATAGATAAGGGCGTGGAACCATGGTTATAGATAACTACGTGGAACCACGGTTATAGATAATGGCGTAGAACCATGGTTATAGATAACTACGTGGAACCATTGTTATAGATAATGGTGTGGAACCACGTTTATAGATAACTGCGTGGAACCATGGTTATAGATAATGGTGTGGAACCATTGTTATAGATAACTGCGTGGATCCATGGTTATAGATAATGGTGTGGAACCATGGTTATAGATAACTACATGGAACCACGGTTATAGATAATGGCGTAGAACCATGGTTATAGATAACGGCGTGGAACCATGGTTATTGATAACTGCGTGGAACCATGGTTATAGATAATGGCGTGGAACCATGGTTATAGATAACGGCATGGAACCACGGTTATATATAACGGTGTGGAACCATGGTTATAGATAACGGCGTGGAACCATGGTTATAGATAACGGCGTGGAACCATGGTTATAGATAACGGCGTGGAGCCCTGGTTATAGATAACGGCGTGGAACAACGGTTATAGATAACGGCGTGGAACCCTGGTTATAGATAACGGCGTGGAACCATGGTTATAGATAATGGCGTGGAACCATGGTTATAGATAACGACATGGATCCATGGTTATAGATAACGGCGTGGAACAACGGTTATAGATAACGGCGTGGAACCATGGTTATAGATAATGGCGTGGAACCATGGTTATAGATAATGGCATGGAAACATGGTTATAGATAATGGTGTGGAACCATAGTTGTAGATAATGGTGTGGAACTATGGTTATAGATAACAGCGTGGAACCACGGTTATAGATAACGGCGTGGAATCATGGTTATAGATAACTGCGTGGAACCATGATTATAGATAATGGCGTAGAACCATAGTTATAGATAACGGCGTGGAACCATGGTTATAAATAACTACGTGGAACCACGGTTATAGATAACTGCGTGGAACCATGGTTATAAATATCTACGTGGAACCACGGTTATAGATAAGGGCGTGGAACCATGGTTATAGATAACTACGTGGAACCACGGTTATAGATAATGGCGTAGAACCATGGTTATAGATAATGGTGTGGAACCATGGTTATAGATAACTGCGTGGATCCATGGTTATAGATAATGGTGTGGAACCATGGTTATAGATAACTACGTGGAACCACGGTTATAGATAATGGTTTAGAACCATGGTTATAGATAACGGCGTTGAACCATGGTTATAGATAATGGCGTAGAACCATGGTTATAGATAACGGCGTGGAACCACGGTTATAGATAACGGCGTGGAACCATGGTTATAGATAATGGCGTAGAACCATGGTTATAGATAACGGCGTGGAACCATGGTTATAGATAACGGCGTGGAACCATGGTTATAGATAACTGCGTGGAACCATGGTTATAGATAATGGTGTGGAACCATTGTTATAAATAACAGCGTGGAACCACGGTTATAGATAACGGCGTGGAACAACGGTTAAAGATAACTGCGTGGAACCATGGTTATAGATAACGACGTGGAACCATGGTTATAGATAATGGCATGGAATCATGGTTATAGAAAATGGTGTGGAAGCATGGTTATAGATAATGGTGTGGAACCATGGTTATATATAACAGCGTGGAACGACGGTTATAGATAACGACTTGGAATCATGGATATAGATAACTGCGTGGAACCATGGTTATAGATAATTGCGTAGAACCATGGTTATAGATAACGGCGTGCAACCATGGTTATTGATAACGGCGTGGAACCATAGTTATAGATAACTACTTGGAACCACGGTTATAGATAACGGCGTAGAACCACGGTTATTGATAACTGTGTGGAAACATGGTTATAGATAATTACGTGGAACAACGGTAATATATAAGGGCGTGGAACCATGGTTATAGATAACTAAGTGGAACCACGGTTATAGATAACGGTGTGGAACCATGGTTATAGATAACGTCGTGGAACCATGGTTATAGATAACGGCGTGGAACCATGGTTATATATAACGGCGTGGAACCCTGGTTATAGATAACGGCGTGGAACAACGGTTATAGATAACGGCGTGGAACCATGGTTATAGATAACGGCGTGGAACCATGGTTATAGATAATTGCGTGGAACCATGGTTATAGATAACGGCATGGAACCATGGTTATTGATAACTACGTGGAAACACGGTTATAGATAATGGCGTAGAACCATGGTCATAGATAATGGTGTGGAACCATGGTTATAGATAATGGTGTGGAACCATGGTTATAGATAACTGCGTGGATCCATGGTTATAGATAATGGTGTGGAACCATGGTTATAGATAACTACGTGGAACCACGGTTATAGATAATGGCGTAGAACCATGGTTATAGATAACGGCGTGGAACCATGGTTATAGATAATGGCGTAGAACCATGGTTATAGATAACGGCGTGGAACCACGGTTATAGATAACGGCGTGGAATCATGGTTATAGATAACTGCGTGGAACCATGGTTATAGATAACGGCGTGCAATCATGGTTATAGATAACGGCGGGGAACCACGGTTATAGATAATGGTATGGAACCATGGTTATAGATAATGGCATGGAATCATGGTTATAGATAATGGTGTGGAACCATGGTTATAGATAATGGTGTGGAACCATGGTTATAGATAACAGCGTGGAACCACGGCTATAGATAATGGCGTGGAATCATGGTTATAGATAACTGCGTGGAACCATGGTTATAGATAACGGCGTGGAACCATGGTTATAAATAACTACGTGGAACCACGGTTATAGATAACTGCGTGGAACCATGGTTATAAATAACTACGTGGAACCACGGTTATAGATAAGGGCGTGGAACCATGGTTATAGATAACTGCGTGGATCCATGGTTATAGATAATGGTGTGGAACCATGGTTATAGATAACTACATGGAACCACGGTTATAGATAATGGCGTAGAACCATGGTTATAGATAACGGCGTGGAACCATGGTTATAGATAACTGCGTGGAACCATGGTTATAGATAATGGCGTGGAACCATGGTTATAGATAACGGCATGGAACCACGGTTATAGATAACGGTGTGGAACCATGGTTATAGATAACGGCGTGGAACCATGGTTATAGATAACGGCGTGGAACCATGGTTATAGATAACGGCGTGGAACCATGGTTATAGATAACGGCGTGGAACCATGGTTATAGATAACGGCGTGGAACCATGGTTATAGATAACGGCGTGGAACCATGGTTATAGATAACGGCGTGGAACCATGGTTATAGATAATGGCGTGGAACCATGGTTATAGATAACGGCGTGGAACCATGGTTATAGATAACGGCGTGGAACCATGGTTATAGATAACGGCGTGGAACCATGGTTATAGATAATGGCGTGGAACCATGGTTATAGATAACGGCGTGGAACCATGGTTATAGATAACTGCGTGGAACCATGGTTATAGATAATGGTGTGGAACCATGGTTATTGATAACGGCGTGGAACCATGGTTATAGATAATGGCGTGGAACCATGGTTATAGATAATGGCATGGAATCATGGTTATAGATAATGGTGTGGAACCATGGTTATAGATAATGGTGTGGAACCATGGTTATAGATAACAGCGTGGAACCACGGTTATAGATAACGGCGTGGAATCATGGTTATAGATAACTGCGTGGAACCATGGTTATAGATAATTGCGTAGAACCATGGTTATAGATAACGGCGTGCAACCATGGTTATAGATAACGGCGTGGAACCATAGTTATAGATAACTACGTGGAACCACGGTTATAGATAACGGCGTGGAACCACGGTTATAGATAACTGCGTGGAACCATGGTTATAGATAACTACGTGGAACCACGGTTATAGATAACGGCGTGGAACCACGGTTATAGATAACTGCGTGGAACCATGGTTATAGATAACTACGTGGAACCACGGTTATAGATAAGGGCGTGGAACCATGGTTATAGATAACTACGTGGAACCACGGTTATAGATAATGGCGTAGAACCATGGTTATAGATAACTACGTGGAACCATGGTTATAGATAATGGTGTGGAACCACGTTTATAGATAACTGCGTGGAACCATGGTTATAGATAATGGTGTGGAACCATGGTTATAGATAACTGCGTGGATCCATGGTTATAGATAATGGTGTGGAACCATGGTTATAGATAACTACATGGAACCACGGTTATAGATAATGGCGTAGAACCATGGTTATAGATAACGGCGTGGAACCATGGTTATAGATAACTGCGTGGAACCATGGTTATAGATAATGGCGTGGAACCATGGTTATAGATAACGGCATGGAACCACGGTTATATATAACGGTGTGGAACCATGGTTATAGATAACGGCGTGGAACCATGGTTATAGATAACGGCGTGGAACCATGGTTATAGATAACGGCGTGGAGCCCTGGTTATAGATAACGGCGTGGAACAACGGTTATAGATAACGGCGTGGAACCCTGGTTATAGATAACGGCGTGGAAACATGGTTATAGATAATGGCGTGGAACCATGGTTATAGATAACGACATGGATCCATGGTTATAGATAACGGCGTGGAACAACGGTTATAGATAACGGCGTGGAACCATGGTTATAGATAATGGCGTGGAACCATGGTTATAGATAATGGCATGGAAACATGGTTATGGATAATGGGGTGGAACCATGGTTATAGATAACTACGTGGAACCACGGTTATAGATAATGGCGTAGAACCAGGGTTATAGATAATGGCGTGGAACCATGGTTATAGATAACTACGTGGAACCATGGTTATAGATAATGGTGTGGAACCATGGTTATTGATAACGGCGTGGATCCATGGTAATAGATAATGGCGTGGAACCATGGTTATAGATAATGGCATGGAATCATGGTTATAGATAATGGTGTGGAACCATGATTATAGATAATGGTGTGGAACCATGGTTATAGATAACAGCGTGGAACCACGGTTATAGATAACGGCGTGGAATCATGGTTATAGATAACTGCGTGGAACCATGGTTATAGATAATTGCGTAGAACCATGGTTATAGATAACGGCGTGCAACCATGGTTATAGATAACGGCGTGGAACCATAGGTATAGATAACTACGTGGAACCACGGTTATAGATAACGGCGTGGAACCACGGTTATAGATAACTGCGTGGAACCATGGTTATAGATAACTACGTGGAACCACGGTTATAGATAACGGCGTGGAACCACGGTTATAGATAACTGCGTGGAACCATGGTTATAGATAACTACGTGGAACAACGGTTATAGATAAGGGCGTGGAACCATGGTTATAGATAACTACGTGGAACCACGGTTATAGATAATGGCGTAGAACCATGGTTATAGATAACTACGTGGAACCATTGTTATAGATAATGGTGTGGAACCACGTTTATAGATAACTGCATGGAACCATGGTTATAGATAATGGTGTGGAACCATTGTTATAGATAACTGCGTGGATCCATGGTTATAGATAATGGTGTGGAACCATGGTTATAGATAACTACATGGAACCACGGTTATAGATAATGGCGTAGAACCATGGTTATAGATAACGGCGTGGAACCTGGTTATGATAACTGCGTGGAACCATGGTTATAGTAATGGCGTGGAACATGGTTATAGATAACGGCAGGAACCACCGTTATATATACGGTTGGAACCATGGTATAGATAACGGCGTGGAACCATGGTTATAGATAACGGCGTGGAACCATGGTTATAGATAACGGCGTGGAGCCCTGGTTATAGATAACGGGTGGAAAACGGTTATAGATAACGGCGTGGAACCCTGGTTATAGATAACGGCGTGGAAACATGGTTATAGATAATGGCGTGGAACCATGGTTATAGATAACGACATGGATCCATGGTTATAGATAACGGCGTGGAACAACGGTTATAGATAACGGCGTGGAACCATGGTTATAGATAATGGCGTGGAACCATGGTTATAGATAATGGCATGGAAACATGGTTATGGATAATGGGGTGGAACCATGGTTATAGATAACTACGTGGAACCACGGTTATAGATAATGGCGTAGAACCAGGGTTATAGATAATGGCGTGGAACCATGGTTATAGATAACTACTTGGAACCATGGTTATAGATAATGGTGTGGAACCATGGTTATTGATAACGGCGTTGATCCATGGTAATAGATAATGGCGTGGAACCATGGTTATAGATAATGGCATGGAATCATGGTTATAGATAATGGTGTGGAACCATGGTTATAGATAATGGTGTGGAACCATGGTTATAGATAACAGCGTGGAACCACGGTTATAGATAACGGCGTGGAATCATGGTTATAGATAACTGCGTGGAACCATGGTTATAGATAATTGCGTAGAACCATGGTTATAGATAACGGCGTGCAACCATGGTTATAGATAACGGCGTGGAACCATAGTTATAGATAACTACGTGGAACCACGGTTATAGATAACGGCGTGGAACCACGGTTATAGATAACTGCGTGGAACCATGGTTATAGATAACTACGTGGAACAACGGTTATAGATAAGGGCGTGGAACCATGGTTATAGATAACTACGTGGAACCACGGTTATAGATAATGGCGTAGAACCATGGTTATAGATAACTACGTGGAACCATTGTTATAGATAATGGTGTGGAACCACGTTTATAGATAACTGCGTGGAACCATGGTTATAGATAATGGTGTGGAACCATGGTTATAGATAACTGCGTGGATCCATGGTTATAGATAATGGTGTGGAACCATGGTTATAGATAACTACATGGAACCACGGTTATAGATAATGGCGTAGAACCATGGTTATAGATAACGGCGTGGAACCATGGTTATAGATAACTGCGTGGAACCATGGTTATAGATAATGGCGTGTAACCATGGTTATAGATAACGGCATGGAACCACGGTTATATATAACGGTGTGGAACCATGGTTATAGATAACGGCGTGGAACCATGGTTATAGATAACGGCGTGGAACCCTGGTTATAGATAACGGCGTGGAACAACGGTTATAGATAACGGCGTGGAACCCTGGTTATAGATAACGGCGTGGAACATGGTTATAGATAAGGCGTGGAACCATGGTTATAGATAACGACATGGATCCATGGTTATAGATAACGGCGTGGAACAACGGTATAGATAACGGCGTGGAACCATGGTTATAGATAATGGCGTGGAACCATGGTTATAGATAATGGCATGGAAACATGGTTATGGATAATGGGGTGGTGGAACCATGGTTATAGATAATACTGGAACCCGGTAAAAAAAAACCATATAGATAATGGCGTAGAACCAGTGTTATAGATAACTACGTGGAACCACGGTTATAGATAACTACGTGGAACCATGGTTATAGATAATGGTGTGGAACCACGGTTATAGATAACTGCGTTGAACCATGGTAATATATAATGGCGTGGAACCATGGTTATAGATAACTGCGTTGATCCATGGTTATAGATAATGGTGTGGAACCATGGTTATAGATAACTACATGGAACCACGGTTATAGATAATGGCGTAGAACCATGGTTATAGATAACGGCGTGGAACCATGGTTATAGATAACTGCGTGGAACCATGGTTATAGGTAATGGCGTGGAACCATGGTTATAGATAACGGCATGGAACCACGGTTATATATAACGGTGTGGAACCATGGTTATAGATAACTGCGTGGAACCATGGTTATAGATAACGGCGTGGAACCATGGTTATAGATAACTGCGTGGAACCATGGTTATAGA